>CANSNZ010000134.1:0-600000 GCA_947646795.1 Beta lomatogona | reverse complement strand
CTTATACCACTGCCTAGGTGTCTGCTTAAGTCCATACAAGGACTTCTTCAGTTGGCAAGCAAAGTTCTCCTTCCCTGGAACAACGAATCCCTCTGGCTGACTCATCAGAATATCCTCATCCAACTCTCCATGTAGGAAAGCTGTTTTCACATCTAACTGCTCAAGCTCCGGATCAAAATGTGTTACTATTGCTAATAACACCCTATTAGAGGTATAACGTACCACAGGTGAGAAAATTTCATTGTAGTCTACCCCTTCCCGTTGACTGAACCCTTTTGCAACTAGTCTGGCTTTGTATCTGACACTGTCACCCTCTGAAATTCCTTCTTTCCTCTTGAATACCCACTTACAACCCACCACCTTACGACCACGTGGCACCTTCACAAGTTCCCATGTCTGATTCTTGTGAAGAGACTCCATCTCCTCACTCATAGCAACTAACCACTTGGATGATTCGTTACTAGCAACTGCTTCCTTGTAGGACATTGGTTTAGGTGATTCTATATCATCAGCTACATGTAATGCATAACCAATCATCTACTCTACACAGTAGTTTCGGCCAGGAACTTTCCGACCTTCTACCTATTCAATCAGTCTCTACGTCTTCTTCCTAGCTAGGTCGTTTCTGACCTTCATCAGCAGTTTCCTCATGATCAGACTCAAGTTCAGTTGTTTCATCAGCAACAACTCCATCTGTCTGACTAGTCTCCACAGTAAGAGAATCTACTGGAACATCATCCTCCACCTGAATTCGAACATGTGTCTCAGGAGTAGGAACTGCCGCAATTACTTGCTCAATTCCTTCAGTTATGCTATCATTAGTATCCCCTGCAGGTTTGTTAGCAGATACAAACATAGTACTCTCATCAAAGTAACATCTCTACTAAGTATGACACGCCCTTCTGATGGGGACCAAATCCGGTAACCCTTAACACCATCTCCATATCCCAGAAAACAACCCTTCTTAGCTCTTGGTTCAAGTTTACCTTCACTAACATGATAATAAACAATACAACCAAAAACACGCAAACTAGAATAATCAGCACTTCTCCCAGACCATACCTCATAAGGTACCTTGCAGTCAATACCTGTATGTGGACCACGGTTTATCAAGTAGCATGCCGTTTTCACGGCTTCACTCCAGTACTTTCAAGTCAACCCTGCATTAGAGAGCATGCATCGAACTCTCTCTAGAAAGGTTTTATTCAACCGCTCTGCAACACCGTTATGCTGTGGTTTTTTCCTGACAGTGCGATGTCTCACAATCCCTTCTTTCCTGCAAAATTCATTGAATTCATCATTAACAAATTCAAGACCATTATCCGTACGTAGCCTTTTAATCTTCTTGCCTATCTGATTTTCTACTAAGACTTTCCATTGCACAAAAGTCTTAAAAGCCTCTCCTTTGTGCTTTAAACAATAAAGCCAACTGTACCTGGAGAAATCATCAATAAAAGTCACAAAGAAACTGAATCCTCCTATACCTTCTACCCGAGCAACCCCCCAGCAATCTGAGTGAATATAATCCAGCGTAGCCTTAGTTATGTGAAGCCCCTTGCTAAACTTAGCCATGTGTTGCTTACACAACACACAATGTTCACAAAACTCAAGATTCTTCACCTTGTGGCTATCAAGAAGATTCATCTTGGATAATATCTGCATCCCACGCTCACCCATATGACCAAGTCGTCTGTGCCACAACTTAGTCACCTCCTCAGGACTACCAGATGCAACATTTGCAGAACCAATCAGAATAGTACCTTGCACAACATACAAAGTACCTACTTTGGCGCCTTTAAGCACCACCTTCGAACCTTTGCACACACATAATTCCCCATCCGAGCTAGAAAAATTAAATCCTCCTTTATCTAAGACACCCAGAGAAATCAAATTTTTTCTTAAATGTGGAACATGCCTAACATTCATCAACGTACAAACCTCACCCTCAATGGTCCTTATCTTAATGGAACCCCTCCCTACAACCTTACAAGCAGCATCGTTACCCATAATAACATTACCACCATCACAAGACTCATAAGAAGTAAACCAATCACGATGAGGACACATATGGTAAGAACATCCCGAATCTGGAACCCAATGTTCAGATGGACTAGACACATCAACAGCAGCTAGTGCTAAGTCCTTATCGGAGTCATATTTCGTACCCTGTTGTGCAATGTTAGCATTGGAAGCTTTAGGATTCTTAGGGCATTGATGCTTCCAATGGCCAGGTTCTTTACAGATGTGACATACATTCCTAGGATTGGCCCCTTTGCCCTTAGAATTTTTCTTCTTCTTAGGACCCTTCCCCTTAGCCGAGTTTACCACTAACCCAGCCTCCGAATCTCCACCACTCTCTGTTGTTGCCGCCTTCTGGCGCAACTCCCTAGTATATAGTGCTGACTTCACTTCTTCTAGGGTCACAGTCTCTCTCCCAACAACAAATGATTCAACAAAGTTTTCATATGTATTTGGAAGTGAAACAAGCAAAATCAAAGCAGCATCTTCATCCTCAATCTTAACATCTATATTACGTAGATCAAGTAAAATAGTATTAAGTTTATCTCGATGATCTCTTAGAGACTTACTCCTTACATACGCAAGGAAAACAAGCGTTACTTTAAAAGCAACTTGTTGGTGAGTGACTTTGTCATATAGAGAGTCTCCAACTTCGCCCACAGACCAACAGTAGTCATTTCGTCTGCAACTTCCGTGATCACATCGTCTGCCAAACATAGCAAAATCGTGGAGTGAGCCTTCTCCTCCATCGCCTCCAATTCGGCCCTACTAGGGCCTTCTGCAGCTTTGCTTTTGTCATCCTTTTTGACAAGAGGTTTTCAGATGCCTTGTTGCTTTAATAAAGCACGCATCTTTATCTGCCATAGTCCAAAACTGTTCCTCCCGGTAAACTTGTCAATCTTCGAGTTCATCGTATTCATGTTCCCAGATCCCTTACACTGATTTTAATCTCAGGCTCTGATACCAAGTTTGTTGCAACGGAAGCGAATAAACAAACAAACAAACGAGAAAAATGAATAAAGAACACGCAAGATTTAACGAGGTTCACTATCAATTTGATAGCTACGTCCTCAGGGCAGGGATAAACTCTTTCACTATGATCAAGCGGAACAATGAATACAATAGGCAAGAGAATCACTTGAATACTCTCTTCAATGAATCTCTCAAAGCTCTCTCTCTAGAACTTCTCTATTGTTTTCTCTCTTGTGTTTTGATGGTCTTGCTCATAATCATGCTAACCGGCTCCTAAACCTATTTAATCTAGGTTTAGGATTGGAAGAAAACCGCTTTAGAAGAGCCGAATCGCGCGTTCCGTCGAAGTGCGCGACCCAGGCACCAAAGGCGCACGACCCGGGCTCTGAAAACTGACAAAACTCCTCTTTCGCTCGATATGCCCGACCCGGGCATGAGCTTCTGCCTGGCGTCTTTGTCTTCAGTAAATTCCCAGCTTCACCCAACTTCTTCTCCACACCATATTGAGCCCCCAAGGCTCCTAGCACATGATCAAGTCACCATTCTCACAAATAAGATAATTCTCGATCATTTTTAAGCTTGAAACTTGTTGTTTGAACATTTGACGATTATTTTAAACATTCTGATATGTTTTGTTATTAGTATGGGTTGTTTTGTGCAAAGGTTAATTAAATACTAGAGCAAGGCTATTAGCTAGGTTTAATTTGGTTTAAAATTCAGGTGCCTTTATTTGTTTTTTTTCATGAAGAAATTATACCGCATCTATTTTTGCATTGTGTTCATTCATGCAAACTATGGTGCAAGTGTTGCTGTTTGCTAATAATGGTAGGGAAATAAAGTGCATGATGCCAGCAAAATTAGAAAGAAGCATTTGAAGTTTGGATTATAGGGTCTTCGAGGGAGGTTTCAGATTTCAGAATATAGTACTCCATCCGTCCCATAATATAGTTCACATTTCTTTTTGCACAGTCTCCAAGACGTACCTTTAACCTACAATATCTTCTATTTCGTATTAGTAAAAAATATAAAAAGTTGATAATATAAATGTAGACATTGAGACGAATCTAACAAGACCCCACATGAGTATGTTTTTTTTGTATACATTAATGAGAATACATGGTCAAAGATTTTAAAGTTTGACTCCCAAAATAGAAATGGGAACTATATTATGGGACGGAGGGAGTAGTTCACTTGTTCTAAATTCTAATTATAACAAAAAATAGTCATACTTAAATCAGATAATTTTTTTTGAAAACTTTGTTCTAAACTGGAAGCAATTAGGCTTTATGATGAAGCTCATAGTTGGGTTTTGGCCTTCTGGTTGCTGGATGCAAAAATGGCACGATAAATTTCTCCAGTCTCCTTCACAAATCACAAGTGGTAGTTCACTTGGACAAGGCTAGAAAATAGAAAGACCAAATTGAAGATGTGCCTCTATTTGTATTATTGTAGATGTGTGGCATCATCAAAGCCGTCTCGGATAATTTCGAGGCCCTGTGCTAGGCATTAAACATGGTCCCTATGGGGCTATAAAAAGGATCCACAATCCCATATTTCTCAGTAAAAAACTTATATGGACCTGGTCCATACTAAATTAGTGTGGACCTAATGCTAATTCACGTGATTTATGAAAAAAATATCACTATATAAAAAAATAGATATAAAAGACGAGTAGATATAGATTGTAAAGTTTGACTATGTGAAAAAAAATGTTACTATGTCACAAAGTGAAAATTTCATTATGATAAACTAATGTAAGAAAGAGTGATTATATTAAAAAAAAAAGGGTCACTATGGTAGATAGTAACTGTATAGTGTAACTTAAGATTTTAAAAGGTTATTATAAGAAAAAGGGTCACTATGAAATAATATATGAAAAAAAAATAAAAAGATTAGGTGCACACTCTGCTCATGTGTCTGAGACACCTCTGGGCATCATTCACTAGCCAGACTGCCATGAACGAGAAAACCCCGTATATAATGGTTATGAGTTCAGAATTCCTCCCTAGAACAAACACTTTGGGCTTACACCTTGTGACTTGTGTCTTGCCCTCTTGGGCAAAAAAAGGAGATGGACTCAGCTCCACAACCCACGGTGCAAATACAACTTTTTTTTTGCATGAAGATGAATCAATACAAAACCTATATGGCTATATCACACTCATTTGCTAGCAAATTTTCAAAAACATGGGTGACTTTGATGCACTACTAACATCAAATTCCAAAGACCCGCGCACAATTCACGCCCACATTATCAAAACAACCAACAACCAACTTTCTCTCCCACTGCACAACAAACTCATCACTCTTTACTCCAAATTCAACCGATTTTCCGACGCATTTGAAGTTTTCCGGCAAATCCCATCTCCCAATGTCGTCTCTTGGACTTCCCTTATCTCCGGAAACCCTAATTCTCGACTCTCTCTCCTCCATTTCATCTCCATGCTTCGCCACCCGACTCGTCCGAACCAACGAACTTTTGCCGCCATTATCAAAACTTGCGCCACTCTCTCTCTCTTCTCCTTCGGTCACCAGCTTCATTGTCTTTCCTTTAAGCTTTCTCTCTCCTCCCAGCCTTATTGCGCGTCTGCCCTTGTGCATTTTTACTCGAAATGTAGGGTCCCTGATCATGCACGCAAGGTGTTCGACGAAATGCCTGAAAGAGATAATGTTTGTTATTCGTCTATGGTTGTTGGGTTTGCTCAGAATTCACGCCCTGTTGAGGCTTTAGCTCTTTTTGCTGAGATGGTGTCTCGGAATTTGAGTTCCACGGTGTATAGTGTTTCGGGTGCGCTTGGTGCTGGTGCTGAGCTTGCTGCTTTGGAGCAATGTAGGGTGGTGCATGCTCATGGAATTGTGACTGGTTTGATTAGAGCTGTTTATGTGAGTACTGGGTTGGTGACTGCATATGGGAAGTGTGGGATGGTGTTGGATGCTAGGAGGGTTTTCGATGAGTCGTTGCAAGATATGAACATTGTTGGATGGAATGCAATGATGGCCTCTTATGCTCAACAGGGAGATAACTCTTCTGTTCTCGAGCTTTTTGGTTTAGCAGAATCCCACGGACTTGTTCCGGATGATTTCAGCTTCTTAGCGGTCTTAACGTCGTTGTACAATGCAGGTTTGGCTGATGAGACAGAGTGTTGGATTAAGCGGATGAAAGTAGATTATGGTGTAAATCCGTCATTAGAGCACTATACGTGCTTGGTGGGTGCATTGGGTAAAGTTGGGAGATTGGATGATGCAGAGCGGATTGCTATGACTATGCCTATCAAGCCAGATGCTGGTGTTTGGAGGGTTTTACTGTCAGCAAGTGCAGCTCATGGTGATGCTGATGTTGCTTGGAGGATGAGTAAGAGACTATTGGAGCTTGACCCTTACGATGATACCGCATATGTGATAGCTGCTAATACATTTTCAGTCTCGGGGAGGTGGAATGAAGCTGCACACGTTAGGAAGATGATGAATAATGTGCGAGTGAAGAAGGAAGGGGGGAGGAGTTGGATGGAAGTGCGAGGAGAAATTCATGCGTTTTTGGCAGGCGACAATGAGCATGAACAAATAAAGGAGATTTATGCAAAGCTCGCAGAACTCATGAAGGAGATAGAGAAGTTAGGTTATGTGCCAAATTGGAGCGAGATGTTGCACGATGTAGAGGAAGGGGAGAAAAGAGAAGGTCTTTCATACCACAGCGAGAAGTTGGCATTGGCATTTGGGGTGTTAAGTGGGGCAGCACCTCCTGGAAAGCCTTTGAGAATATTGAAGAATCTAAGAATTTGCAGGGATTGTCATGAAGCCTTCAAGTATTTCAGCAGGGTTTTGGAAAGGGAGATTATTGTACGGGATGTCAACCGATACCATAGATTCCTCGATGGAAGCTGTACTTGTGGAGATTATTGGTAACCCGTGTATAGTGTTACAACATTACCAGCTATGGCAACTGGCAGATTGCTTTATTTTTTAATCAGCTGCCACAGCTGGTAAATGTTTTACGCTATCTATTTTTTAAGGAATAATGGAAGGAAAAGTAAACTATCATAATTTTCTTGATAACATTCTTTAGTATTATGAATGATAACTAACTTCACCAGTTTAACTACTTGAGAGAACATTTTTTTGATATCCTGCATAGACTAATTTTCCATCCACTAGTTTTTCCAAGTAAGCAGCTTGCGTATCTATCTCGGTCCAAGCTGTCGTCTTAGAGACAGTTGGCATTCTTGCAGCCATGTCATTTGTTTATAGATCCAGAATACTGCAGCCCTTGTTGTTGGATTTGTTTAAGGAAAAAAGTAGATTCGCGTATGGCCTTTGGCATTCTTATTTTGTTATAAGTTGTCGACGTCGTATGGCTATTTTATACTAGATTATCTTGCATCACAGCACACAGGCACCAATAGTTTTATATCAAGAAAAGCTTATCTTCATACTAAATTAAGTACCACTGAGTAATTAATCTCAACGTAACCAATATTATATCCTATCACCACTAACCTGATTTGTTTAAATTTACAAGTCATGTCAGCAAAAGTTACTTGCCATAAACCGACTTTGCATATAATAATACATGAGATTAGTTGAGCTAGCCTATAAGTTCCAAAATTGCTTCGTAAAGAAATTACCCATTCTTGTTCAAGCTTCAATGCTACAACGTCACTTTTAACGCGAAAATATAGAAAAATCCTTTTCCGTGTCTAAGAGTTAACCAGTTGATCATCATTGACAATCTCCTCACGAGATTGAAAAACTATATATACAATAGGGTGGTATGTGAGATAGAAGGTGAATTACCTATATCAAGAGTTTGAAAGCATTTGAATCTCCTCTTATTATTAGAATTTCTTAGGACTTGTTGCAACATATCATAAGCTGCTTACGGAGCAGGTAATACACTCTGGAATTCTCTTGTTTACAAGCAATAGAGAGCTTTACATCTTGCAAGAAGTCAGGGGATTTTTTTTATTTAGCAACAAAGCTTACTGGCTGTTATTTCATTCTACATGGTAGTAATAGTAATGTGTTTATACTCCGATGTTTGCAATTCTGTCTGAAAGTCAATTAGTGGCTGCCATGAGAATAAAAAGTCTCTTGTGAGACAACTTCCCAATTGGCTTGGGGTGTCGATGTTGCAGTTCTTGGTAGTCATGACTCATGAGATTCGAAGCGTAAAGCTGTTGTTTCCATGGAACTGGGAACTTTGTCAATGTTGGTCATTGTGTAAAAACAATTATTATTCCACTATAAAGATGCTTTTACTGCATAACAAGTTGGGTAAGAATTGAGGAGTCCTCTTTTTATAACCCCAAACTAGGCCACGTTTTTATTTGTCAACTCCATCCCGTCATAGTATAGGTTTAGCCCTTGGGTGTGGATCTTAAGTAAGCATGCATGACTGGAATTATTTCAGGCAATATTAAGTACTAAAAGATTGCCACTTGATTTGTTAATAATTTATTTGCAGAACCATGGTGCAATTTTCCTCTCTTTTTGAAGGACTCGCGAGGAGTGTTTCATCGAAGGCCAGGAACATTAAGAATGATAAGGAAAGGGAAGCCGTTGATTCATTGGCAGATGAGGCAAGGAAGAATCATCTCATTGTAAGATGTCCTGGTGCAAAAACTGCAAGGTCCAATGCTAGTGCATCAGTTTTCTCGAAGAAAGGGGAGAAAGGAATTAACCAAGATTGCTTGACAGTGTGGGAGGTATGTTACAAATTATACGTGAGGACTTTGTACATCATTCTTTTTTTCCTGCTTGGGGGGGAGTGTTGATGCCATGATGGTATGATCTGAAGCTGCCCCTTGACCCAGCCTATCAAAGGCCTCAGGGATCCGGCCACACGGCTAGACGTGACCACCAAACACTTCTCCACACCACAAAACCAACTGGGCCAAGCTGAAATATTTGTCACCTCAAAAGTTGGCCAAAGCACATGTGCTCCACTCATGTTTAAGCTTTATGATAGGTGATATGATGTACTTGGGGAGCAAATGCTCTTTGACTGTATTAATGTATTTTGTCTTACGGTATCACTATGGAGTATAGAATAACATGTTAGCTTTTTTTTATACTAAGTATGTTATGAATGATGCAGATATTTTTCTAATCCTATGTGTATGAATTGAATGCAGGAGTTTGGTTGCCAACAAGATATGACGTTCTGTGGAATTTTTGATGGCCATGGCCCCCTGGGTCATTTTGTTTCTAAATGTGTCAACAAATCGTTGCCATCTTTATTGCTACGCAATTGGCAGGATTTCCTCACTGTCCATTCACTTGAATTTGATCTAGATGCGGAATTGAATCAATTGACTAAAAATGCCCGAGATTTTTACATATGGAAGCAAGCATATTTAAGGACTTGCTCAGTCATTGATCAAGAATTAGAGAGACATCCAAGAGTCGACTCATCTGATAGTGGGACTACAGCTTTGGCAATTGTGAGACAGGTATTGGTCAAGATTCTGATACTTTGAGTTAGTTGTGTAAACTTGCTGGCCTATATGAGTAGTTGGTCCTTGATACATTTTGCTTCGATGTATAACCTTGCTCTTGTTTGTTTTCACCTTCTCCCTTTTTTGTAGGCCCGAGCTTGTACTTTGTTATTACTTGGTCTTCCCTAATTATACAAGCATGTTTCTCAAAATTGAGCATCACCTTAAAATTATAGCTGACTGTTATGAGTTTGCGATCAATGGATGGAGGGAAACTATATTACTCTTGATGAGGCATAAGACTCCTTGTGAGTTCATAGGTGAGTATATCTTTGTGTAGGAGCCTCTAATCTGAACTATAGATCACCAATATATGTTGAGATTGAGAGTAAATATAGCAGTCTAAGGTTTATGATTGGGGACTGGGGTAATGGTTTCACTTTAAGAAGGATCGCTCACTTTGTAATTTCATAGAAATATACTTTTACAAAATTTAAAGTACCCAGGCCTTCCCCAATTTGTTGATTAAATGAAAGATAAATGGCTGTTTTTAACATTTTAATGCTAGTTCATAATAAATTATTAGTCTACCAGCTTCTCCATTACACGAAGATGAGAGATTTCTGTGCATGTGCAGATTCCATGTATGAGAGTGTTCACAACCCATGGAGAATATATCGTATGTTTTACAAATATTAAGTTCCAAGAAGACGGGATAAAAAAATTTAGCTATTGTGCTTTTTCAGGTCAAATTTCCCTCACACATGGTTATTTTTTTCTTTTTAATGCATGTTTTTCTATATTCTTAGCTTTATATGCTCTGCTGCTTTCTAAGAGTTGCTACTTTCTTGACAGTAAAAAATTTAGTCATTATTGACATTTTTTTTGTTGTGCATCAGGGTGAAACCCTCACTGTAGCTAATGTTGGAGACTCTCGTGCTGTACTAGCTACAATGGGTGAAAGTGGAAAATTGGTGCCAGTTCAACTAACAGTTGACTTCAAGCCCAACTTACCACGTTAGAGCTCTCTATCTCTTTCTCTTTCTCTTCCCTATCCCCCCAAAAAACTAAATAAAAAGAAATTACAAAAAAAGGGGGAAAGAAATCTTTTATGTGGTTTTTTCCTTTTTTTTCGTGGTTTAGAAATCTGACAGCAGTTTATGTGTGCCATCTGCAGAGGAAGCAGAAAGAATAGGGCTATCAAGAGGACTAGTATCTTGTTCTCATGATGAACCAGGGGTTTATAGGCTCTGGCAGCCAAATAAAGGGACCCCAGGGCTGGCAGTATCGCGAGCCTTTGGAGATCACTGCATGAAAGATTTTGGGCTTATTTCTGAGCCTGAAGTTACACAGAGGCACATTACAAACAGAGACCAATTTGCCATATTGGCTACTGATGGGGTGAGCTTGTTTAATCCCTTCAGATGTGTTGATCTCCTTAATATATCTGTTCTGTGCTTGTTCCATGCTTATTACCCTGGGACCTAGGATTAGCTACGCATCATTAAGCCTTGTTAGATTAAAGATTATTCATGAAAATTTGTTGCTTGCTTCTTTACTCCATATATTTTGGCATGAACTGGTAATGGTTAGATGATGGTTCTGTTTCTTTTCTTTTTCTGTTTTTGAATTGATTAATCACTTTCAGTCTTCATCCTGCCAATATTGAACTATGCAACAGTTTTGCAACATATTTTGGGGATATTATAGTTCTTACGTTGACTTTTGCAAAAAAGTTTATTTTATAAACCAGATGGAGATCATTTCCATTAAAGCACACATCTCATGAAGTTCCTATTTCCACGGAAATATTACTAAGATAGTTGGTCTCTCGTTGAACCAAAGAAAGCCAAAGTCGACAACATTTGCAGTTAGATTAGGATAAATTTGATGGCCTACCATTTTGTTTGAACAAATATCATGACGTTCATGCTATTTTGTCAATCTTTAAGTGCCTAACAGGTACATTATTGTCTATTTATAATTCAGGTGTGGGATGTTCTCTCCAATGAAGAAGCTGTGGAGATTGTTTGTTCAGCGCCAACGAGGGAAAAATCTGCAAAAAGGCTAGTAAAATATGCAGCTCATGCATGGAAATCTAAGCGACCTGGTATAGCCATGGATGACATCTCTGCCATATGCATGTATTTCCACGGCTCTTTAAGTTCCTATCAAGTACAGATAGCGCATAAAAGTTGTAAGGGTGAGATGTAGTCATGTAGTCCCTCTTGTCCCATGAAGTTTGTCACATTTTTGAAAAAGTTGGTCTATTCCCCTACCAGTTAGGTACATAACAAAGTATAAAAAGACAAAAGTGCCCATAACAATATATCATTCATATTCAAATATGGGCAGTTTAGTCCCTTTACATGTTACCATGCACATAATAACACTTAGGTGAGAAGAGTTATTCTTTTTGAAACACCTGTATATGGTCGCTATTTTTGAAAAACATGACAAACATTATGGGATAGAGGAAAGTAACTATTGTAGCATTGAGTTTGTAGGTGAACAACTTGGAGTAGACACATGTGTTTACGTTCTTTGTGATGCTCCTGTTCCTGTTATGAGTGTAATGTGTATATACTATTTACCTAGAATTGTCTTGAAAAGAGAAGTGAAGTAGTGATGGTTATATATATATTATTATGTCTTTGGTGCAGTGCTATACCTTTTTAGCAATGTATACGTAATGTAATTGCCAAAGGTCATCATCTGAATTGCTATGAACTTTGCCAATAAAAAATGAAATGTAGTACTCCCTCCGTCCCATAATATAGTGCTCACATTCCTTTTTTGGTGTCCCAAATTGTTGTGTCTATTTTCTTTTTTGTCAATTTGTTTGGACTAAGTTATCCTTAATTTCTACACAAACTTTCCAAAATACCCCTACTTTTCTCTCAAAACATGTGACCCCATTGATTGCTTTACACCATTCCAAGGAACATTTATTGCCGTTTGATTTTGTTTAAAGGAAAAAGAAAATAAATAACTAGTTTCAATACAAAAGTATCAAAAAACCACTTCATTAAGTACTATATTATGGGACGGAGGGAGTAGTTATTTTGGTACGGTAAGTGGAGCAAAGCTCCGGTGAACCGGGTGGGCAACCAAAAAAAAAAAGTGGAGTTGATGCCTCAGACGGGAATTGCATAAATAAGGCTAATAAGCTTTATGGGCAAGCATGATTTTAAGTTGATATCAATCTAAGGACCAGATTCTTTGACAGCAAGTTCTGAGGTGGAGATCCAGTGAGAGCGAAAACAGATGCATACATAATGAACTTAGATGGATAGGCTAGAGGGCCAGAAGCAACCTTTAAAATTGACTAATGGTTTGTTTGGTAAACGGCGATAAAATATAAATGCTGGTAGCGACAATTAATTAATATGTAATGATCACAACCTCTTGTATGGAAAATGAATAAAAAAAGGATTTTGCTATATGCAGTCCTAAGGGTTGCATATAAGACATAAATAAACAAAAGTTATCTCGATTTTGTTGGATCACATCTTGCAGAATTTTAATTCACCTGGAATTTTATTCTTTCGTTTTCTTAGAAAGTACCAAAAATAATTTGTTGTAGTTTATGAAGTTAGTTATTAGATATATAACTCATAATCAATGTTGATCCTATATAAGAACATTAATGAGACTATTCTAATCAAGGAGCGTCCCATCACGAGTCCAGATCATTTAGAGTTTTAATAAAACTTTACAAGATAGAGTTGTATCTAAACCATATTGGTAGGAGTGAAAAATTAGGGGGTGGGTTTTGATGAGAAAAAATAGAGGGAGATTTTAGAAAGATATTATATGAGCCATTGATTTTTTATTCAATAGTTGATATTGATCAAACTCCACCTTATAGAGTTATTTTAAAACTCTAGAGGATCCAAACACCCCACATCATAC
This sequence comes from Beta lomatogona, assembly GCA_947646795.1. Taxonomy (NCBI): domain Eukaryota; kingdom Viridiplantae; phylum Streptophyta; class Magnoliopsida; order Caryophyllales; family Amaranthaceae; genus Beta; species Beta lomatogona. The sequence continues at coordinate 586,660 of CANSNZ010000134.1, read as the reverse complement.
TCCAAATCTAAATCCAATATGCATCCCCTTAATCCTAAATTTCAATGAGCATATCCAACTCCATAAATTTTGTTGGGTCCAAGTTTTATTCACATTTTCATTGATAATTAGTTATATTCTGAATACTGATTGAGAATTCACTAAGTTATTTCCATTCTCATATTTGGAATAGGATATGAATTAATATCGCTGTTTTTAAGTAATCTACACACGAAAAAGTATGTGACTATGAGAGGGGAAAACTTAAAGTATGAGAGCATGTGCAGTTCTCCTAAATCCCCCCTATTATAACTTGTAACAGTTAGAGATATAGAATACCTCTAATTCAACACCAATAATGCCACTTAAAACATTTTCCTTCTTTTTCCAAACCTCAAATCAGTCCATTGCAACTTCTTCCTCTAAACCTCCTCCAACAATGGGATCCTTTGTTATCATCTCTTGAACATCTCCGATTGACATTGTTAATGACGGGACAAAGATTATATTTTGCCATCGGAGGATGTAGAAGATTTTGCACTTATTCTCTTGAAATATTTGAACATTGAGATAATTCGCCCCATAGATTACATCCTCATTAGTCATCACCCCTTAAATATTGAAATAAAATCTATCTATCTATACTAATATATTAATAAGCGTGCGTGACAACGTATACATGCCACGTGACACCCTCTGTTATATACAAGAATTGTCCAATGTGTACATGTCAATTAACAAAAGTAAAATTGGCTTGCAACAAGATTTGAACACGTGACCTTTTGTTATTATACATAGCACAATCACCATCTCAACCAACTTTTTGTCATGTTTTAAATGTCCATAGTATTATATTTGTACCTTTTAAATGTTGCGTTTTCTTTAATATATTTTAATGCGAATGGAAAAAAAATGCATATCAAATTTGAAAAACAATACCACCCGGGGCAACGCCCGGGCCCAAATACTAGTTAATACTTAATACTTTATTTCACTCCCTAATTTACACCCTCTAATTGAAAGTAATATTGAATAACATTACCTATCTTGAATTACTTAAACCTAACCCAAAAAAATACCTGGGGTATCGCCCAAGTCAACAAACTAGTTTCTTTTGTTGTTGGTTGCTATTTAAAAACTTTTTGTGGAAGAAAATGAAATTGATCAAAATAGAAGAACTTTCGGGAACCGAGGGAGTACTAATAAAGTAGTGTTTAGTAATGATCTGTTCTGTTGTGATATCTGAGTTCTGACCTTCAGGCGTCAGACCATCTAATACAGCTCTGACTAAAAAGTTGATGAACAAAATGTGTTGCTCATCTTCTGAAATTTTGGAGCTTCTTCCTCCATGAATGTACTTCACGAATCTCGAGGACGATTATGCATTCTTGTTCTCTGCTAACGATCCGCATTCATCCGCCGTATCAACAACCAATCACCGCCGTCAGATCTACTGTCTTTTAGGTCAAAATCTCCACATTTTATGATTGATTTAATCTCTTAATGTATAATGTACAATTTTACTGCAATGCAATTTTTTCAATTAATGTTCCTTTCCATTTTAGTTATCAATGTGTTAGTATGTTATAGCAATATGAACTATTAAATCGTTGTCAATTTTTTGAAACTAGTGAATCGAATTTTTTTTTTTTTGTTACATCTATTTTGGAGATTAAGAAAATGTGAATCATGCACATAAAAATTCCGTTTGGAGATTGGTCTGAAGTGAGAATTATACTTGAATTTATCTGTTTTGTTTCTGAATGGTTAGTTAACTATGTACAAAAAAACACTTGAATGGACCAGGTTCACAATACTTATTGTGCACCAGAAACACTATGATATAGTCAATTTTCATTTGATATGGTCCGTTGTCGTTTATTATAGTCAGTTTTTGTATGATAAAAATCACCTTTTATATAGTCAATTTTTGTGTGATATAGTAAAATTTCTGATATAGTCAGTTTTCGTATGGTATAGTCGGTTAATCGGTTTTTTTTTTCTATATATTCAGTTTTTGTGTGATAAAATCAGTTTGGGTGCACAATAAATTATTGTGAATCCGGTCCACCCAAGACATTTTGAACTATGTATACATATGTTTTTTATTATTGATAGGAATCCTCAGGAAAGGATCAAAATAAGGACTTGGTTTCGGAGAAAGGGAATTGATATGTGGAATTACACGTTTTAGGATCTTTTGAAGTATATAGTTTGTTAATTACCGCTGGTATATCATGATTGAACTGAAATTTTGTAGGGAAATTATGTGTGGGACTTAAATTTTGTTATAGTAATGCTGGACATTATGTGTGATCAAGCTAGCTCCTTAGTCCAACCTAATTCTGACCAGATGGTGGCTTATTGCTTATAATGCATCGGTAGCTGCTCCTTGTTGGCGTCAATCTGGTTGATATATGTTGTCTTCTGTCTTGACTCTTGATTTTGTTGGGCAAATTGGCAGGGGTTGCAGGATATTGTTAAATTGTTTCTCCATTGATAAAGATAAAGGAATTCATGTTTGTGCAATGTATGCACTTGTGAACCCCCCCCGGCTCAATATACAAGGTTACAGCATTTTTGGATATATAATCTGACAATTAACTTTTGTGAAGGCCTGCAGGGGGTTCTAGTATTAAGCTCTAATCATGTGGAAGTTTAAGCCCTTCATGCATAAGGAACCAACAGGACTTGAAGGCCGCTATATTGATATTGGTGACATTAAAGTTCATGTTAAGAATGTCATTGCTGAGGGAGGATTCTCTTGTGTTTACTTAGCTAAAGATGCATTGAATGCGTCAAAGCAGTATGCTTTAAAGCATATCATATGCAATGACCAGGAATCATTGGATCTGGTAATGAAGGAGATCCAAGTCATGAAATTCCTCAAAGGACATCCTAATGTAGTTACGCTTGATTCTCATACTATATTGGACACGGGTAGGACAAAAGAAGCTCTTCTTCTGATGGAATATTGTGAGAAATCTCTGGTACATGTTTTGGAGGGTAGAGGAAGCGGTTACTATGATGAGAAACAAGTGCTGACAATTTTTAGGGATGTTTGTAATGCAGTCTTTGCAATGCATTGCCATTCTCCACCAATTGCCCATCGGTATGTTATGCTTTTAGTTCTAATAGTAGTTGCAATCTTGATTCATAATATTTTCTAAAAAGGTAATGCAAAGCACAAATTCACTATTTGTTCTCCATTCCGAGATGTCCGCTCGGTTGGCTACTGAGATTCTAGGGTAGTGCCTAAGACCCGAGTTTGACATCCATTCCACATCACCTAGCCATTTGTGGCTCTTTTGGGAATCTTCCTCCCTGCCTAAGACCCGAGTTTGACATCCATTCCACATCACCTAGCCATTTGTGGCTCTTTTGGGAATCTTCCTCCCCGTCCAAAGCAATAAAGGAATAAAAGAAAAAGGGAAACATTGTTTACACCCCAATCACATTGTATTGCTGCATCTTGACACCATGGAGTTATTGCTGATGTTCATGAAATATGCTATGTGGTTACATGTCCCAGCAATATTTGTTTTCGATTCACTTCTCTCTTAGTCCTCTTCACTCCAGGGTAGGTCGTGGGGGAGTGCTTTCTTTTTTAGAGACTTTAAATTGGTGTCAAGAAGCGGAACTGCAGCGGCCGGAATCATAGATTAATATAGTCCTCTTTTTTCACTTTAGTATCCTTCAATAACTGCTTAGTCTTCCTTCATTATTTTATTCAGTGACTTGAAGGCTGAGAATCTTTTGCTGGGATCAGATGGGTTATGGAAATTGTGTGACTTTGGAAGCACCTCTACCAATCATAAGCGCTTTGAAAAACCTGGAGAAATGGGAATTGAAGAAGACAATATCAGGAAGCACACGACACCTGCTTATAGGGCGCCTGAGGTTGAAAGAACTTGCTTGTGTTCATCCATTAAATTATGATTGAAAATTTTAATACGACCTTTCTTATATCCCTGTATTTGGCTGGAATAGATGTGGGATCTGTACCGAAGAGATCTCATAAGTGAGAAGGTGGACATTTGGGTAAGTTGATCTTCCACTTGTTTGTCAATAAGCACAAAGCTGTATTGTCATGCATGTGTACATGTTTCGAGTTATGAATGCTGCAGACATCTGAGTTAATAATCCTTGCTTTTTTAGGCTCTTGGTTGCTTGCTCTATCGTATATGCTATCTCAAATCTGCATTTGATGGCGAGTCAAAGCTGCAGGTTCTAAATGGGAATTATCGAATCCCAAATTTACCAAAATACAGTGCGCCTGTTACTGCTTTACTACGAGACATGCTTAACTCTTCCCCGGACTCCAGACCAGACATCACACAGGCAAGAACTTTGGTTGATTGGCCATTTATATCCATGAACTTAGGTTAGTTTAAGATCATTGATATTGATGAAAACATAGGCATATTTTCATTATTAGCATTTTTGTCATTGGTTTCCGGAGTCCGCTTTTTCTGATTGTGGCGTGCATGATTACAGGTGTGGTTTCGTGTCAATGAACAATTGCCTGTTGGATCACAGAAGTCATTACCTGATCAAGCACCTCATATGCGTGAAACAGCTTCAGACTGCATCTCTGAAGGTACTCAGCACTCACTTGAGATGTGCTCAAAGATTGGTGTTGACCAGATGTCTGTAATCTAACCTGTATGCTCCTCTCATGAGATAATTGGATTTTTGTCAGTTCATATAATGAAGATTCCTGAATCCTGAACAATGTCGATTGAAGTTTTTAATTTTGTTACAACCCTTTCTGCTGTACTAGGAATATGCAAGACACTGTCTAGATGTTCAAATATTGCGTGTCAGAGAAGCCCATCACCTGTGCGATCATCAGATAAATCAATTCATATGTCAACTTCAAATGCTTCTTGGGGTGGGACTGGAGGGGCACCACTTGGTGCCTTTTGGTCAACAGAGCATGCTAAGGAAGCTCTTGTCCCTGAGGACAAAGGTTTACCAATATTTGATGATGAAGTATCAACCTTGAAAGAAGATAGAAGCCGAGCAAAGAAACATAATGTGCCTGAAAAAGTTGACCCTTCTGTGAGGGACAACAGGGAAGCTAATCCAGTGATTTCAAGTAGCACCACAACATTTAATGAGGCTTTCAACACCTTTGTTTCTGAGTTTGATACGTCTATTCTCAGCCCTATTAGCAGTGGCACGAAATTGGGGAAGGACAGCTCTTTGGAGGCTGAGATAGATAGGCTACGGGAGCAATTGAAGCAAGCTAATGCAGAAAAGGCAGAGATGACTTTAAAATATGATAAGCTTACTGCAATCTGTAGATCACAGCGACATGAATTACAGGAGCTGAAGCAGGCCTTGGCTGCCAGAAGTCCATCACCAAAAAGGGAGGCTGGCAGGAACCAGTCATCCTCCAGAAATCAAGCCACCAATTCTCAGGTATCATCCCACCCCAAAGGAAAAAGTTATAAGGATCCCCCTCGGCCCCTCCCCAAACCTCTTTTGATATTAAGGATAGTTTTAGAGTCATATGGTCTGTACATTGAAATTATTCAGCAGTATTTAAATCTTAATGATCAGGCTACTTCTGGAAGAAAACCTGAGTATACATGAATGTGCCACTTGATACTTGATAGGCATAACATACAACTTGCTGTCTTAAATTACCAAATTAGGATCCTCTTCGTTTCTTTTCTTCTATTTCTTATCTCTAGATCGTGACTGCTAAATTAGAATTTAGAAAAGAAGAAAACAAATCCCAAAAAAACCCTCTATCTTCATTTTCCCCCTTCATGCAATTTTGGCAGTTGATATAGGAAACGGAGAGGATCGCTGCTATTAGTCACCATGGATCTTTTCCATGTGGAGATCTACAGCAGAACTAGTTGCAAGTTCGCTTGCTTGTCTTGCCTTATTTATCCAAATACATTGTTTGATGTTAACTTGATATACTTGGATCATGTCAGAGAGCGAAAATCGAAGGCACAGTATGGGAGCTCCAACAAGGTTTGTTTGACAAGAATTCGACAAACCCAGAACCAAAGCCATGGCAAGCCTTTGCCAATGATACCAGTACACCAACATCTATAGCTGATCCTTCCAAGTCTGTTAAGAATAGGACTGGTCACTCCAGCAAACAAGATGTTTCAGTTGGATCAACCAAAAATGGATGGGGATTTGGTAATGACAACTTCGCTGCAGTTCCTGCTGCCAGCTCTCAGATCATTAGACCTGGTGCAGGCAGTACTTCCCTACGTTTTGGAGATTCAAATAAGTTAGCAAGCAAGAGTACGGCCTCTCAACCAGCAGGCTGGGCTGGTTTCTAACTTTATTCAGGAAAAGAATATAGTTCTTTACTTATTTTGTTGTAATACTCATAGTATGATTTTGCATGATGAAACGGCAGATAATTACATGATAATATGATATTCCTTATTATATGTAGATATTGTTTGAAGCCATTTGATATGTTGGCTCGTGACTGACTGTCTTAACTCATGTATACTATATATAGTTAATGGTGCCGTGAAATGTGAAATTTACTGAAGTATATATTTAGGTTTCTGTCAGCTTAATATGATTTAGTCTTGTAGTATTATCACTCCATCAATAACCGAGCCGGATTTGGGGTATCATAAAGTATTTGCCTTTGATAATGATTATTGGATTCTTAGATCAAAAATCCGCAAAGTTGCCTGATTTGAGTCACTTGACACAAATAAAAAAAAGAAGAAGCTTATCCATATATGTGAATATGAGATGTGATCCAATTTAACTTTAAATGCCTTCGATTTTGAACGACACATATAATAAGATGCTCCTGGCTTTGAAAAGGATTTGTCACGACAAATTTGCACATTTTTAAAGAGAATATATAAAGTTAAGGACTTATAGAAGTCTTTAATCAACACATATTTATCATAATTAAAAGAATAGTTATAATTTTATTTTTTTATGTTAATTATTTATAAATATTCTACTTCTATTAATTTAGCTAAGTTCAATACTAATTGGCAACGTTTTAAGAAAATTTGACAAGAACGATTTTATGATGGTCTTTCCATTAAAAGTCTCAACTACTCATTATTCCGCAGCATGCCAACAACCAAGGTGTATTTACGTAAGTGGTCATGTAAAACAGTAAAATTCACTCTAAAATTTGGCATGCTATGGGATAATTAATAATTGAGATCTTTCTATATAAGGACAATATAGTTAGGATCATACTTATTATTCTTTTTTTTATTATCTAACTAAAAATTCTCTTTATCACTCGTACGTCACATAAGTCCATCTTTTTATTTTTCTTCTCACATTATCTCTTAATTTGTATGCCAAATTTTCAATGTCGTAATAGAAAAAAGACGGAGGAAGGTATTAGAAAGGAATAATGGTAAAGTATGGTACGAAATATGAATTCGTGAATCGGGAGTTATTCCCTAAACAAGAAGACTACAAGAGTGGCAATTCGAACTTCGAAGGAAATTATGATGTGCACGAATCTGTGTCCAACACCACTATCGTCGTGGTCCTCCTCATCCCTCACTCTCAACTCCCAATCTCACTTACTTTCTCAAAACCCTCAAATCCCTTCAAAATCCATCATTAGCAGTAACAACAACAATATTAATACTAGTATTACAACTAATACATTCACCCATTTTGTTATTAACACTAACTTCAATCGATTTCAGACAATCATGGCAGCTTCATGGGACAAAAACGAATCAACAATCTCCATTGATGAATTCAACCCTTTTGAGCTTAATGATATGTCAGATTTCTTCTTGGTTGCCTCTCCTCGTGGATCAATCTCCATTTGCGGTTTTGGGTCTCTTCTTTCTGGTGAAATTTCATTTCCCATTATTCTCCAAAGTTTGTTTCTTTATTGTTTTTCTGGGTTTTTTTTTTTTTTGGAAGGGGGTTGAGAGTTATTTACTATATGTTAGTCAAATGGAACTCCTTTAATAGTTTAATGATCTGATAATAACAAAGTTTTAAGAATTTAGAAGTTAATTGATGTTTTTTTTGGTGTGAAAGAGCGACTCAGCGCAGTGATGGTCTTGAGTACCACCCTCACAAGACTTTACCAACATATCCACTGGTTATGAGTTAATTGTGGCCTATTTGTGGGCATGTGCTTGAAACATAATTATAGTATATATGATTGTTGATTGTTGTCTATATTTCACTTGTTATGGTGCCTTTTGATTTGTGCTTATCATTTTGTTGATTTTGAAGGTGCATCCAAGTGCATGGTGCTCATCGTGCACCCTGTTCTTTGATTATAAACTGTACAGTATATTAATTTTAAGTTTTTTTTCATTACGACCTATGTTAGTATTGGACTAGTGCATGTATTTCACTTTACCTCAGGGTAATTCATTTCCAATGCAAAATTCAGTTTTAATATAGAGCAAAGATTATATAGAATGTTGGTATAGCGTGAAGATAGTGATTCATTGATATTTCGGTTTTCTTGGAACCTTAGAGTGCTATCCAACAGTGGTAGCTTATTATCTTTACATTGAATTTGAGCAGAGCGGAGTGCGAGGAGTACATTTCCAGAATTGTACAACTTTAGGGTGGCACGATTGAGAGGTTTTAGGAGGGTTTTTGCTCATGTGGCTCCTATCTTCTTCGAACGCGGCATTGCCAAGCCTGAGACCAAGGTTTTTATTTTTTTTTCTAAAATTTCATTACATTGATCTCAATATCATTTCATATAGAAATTACCTTTCATTTTGTATGGTCTTAGTTCAATTTGTTATAGTTTTTTCTGTTTATGAGATATCTGCATCTATAATTTGCTCCTTCCAAGTTCCAAGTACTCTGTTCAGGTGATAGGTTACAGGTATTGTTAAGGTAATCAATGCTAGTTCAAGTCCAACTCATCTCCACAGTCGAAAGAAAGCAATTATGAGCATACTTTCTTCTTGCCTCGCCTTTCTTCTTAATAAGTTTATGTGCAGTTTTATATTTTAAGTTCTATCTTTTTGCACAATATGCTAATGGATCTGCTGTAAACTTCTCAGGAAATCTCAAGTCTAAGTGTAGAACCTTATGAAGGAGAGGAGCTCATAGTAACTGTGTTCGAAATTCAAAAATCGGAGGTACAAAGGATAAGTTATTTGGAATTTATGCCTGTCTCTTGTGTATATTTTCCTTTTTCATTCCCAAAAAATAATCAAAGGCAATCACTAGTAGTTTGTCCATATGATGAGTTCAGGTGCCTTCCTTTATGGAGAGGGAGCTTGAGTTCCGATTTCTAGCTGTAAGTTGAGAACCTATATCTTGATTTTTCTTTCTTATTAGTGGTAATTCAGTACCCAATGCATTATATTTTTCATAAAACAATACCATTTCTCATTTTGCAGGTTCTGCCAGAAACCTTAGAGGGGAATGCATTTAAGAATCCAGCGGTGTGTTTGAAACTTTGAATGAACATTTGTATGATCTTCAGGTTGTGCATCAATCTGACACAATTCTCTTATATTTAAGGTTCTCTGTACCCGCTACAGTGATGAGGAATTCTTCAATGTAAGATGTAAAGGTACGTTTCTTCTTTACTTCCTCCGTCATCCTACGTTCTAGTGAATTACTGTTGATACAAAAACTAAGGTATATAAATCAAGTGAAAATGGTAGGGATGTCTCGGTGAAAGGGAGGAGACAGACAGATTAGATTAGGGGAAGAAGCTAGTGGGTTCATGTAGGCCCTCTTGCTGGGAGCATTGGAGGGTAAACGAGAGTATAAAGTCCGCCAAAATTGGATCAAAGTGAAAGTGAGTAGGACTCAAGAAACGAAAGTGAAAGGCGTGAGGCCTTCTTCACTTCACCTTATTTTTTTTGTTTTTTGTGGTCCAGGGGACACTAACTTTCATTCATAAAAATTATACGTCATCTACAATAGATAATGAGTAACAAAATCAAACCAAAACCTTCCGTGAAAGAACTAAAGATCCAAAAGTATACATATGACAGTTCAGCGCATTCTCGAATTGTTGTTTCAATACAACTTTCCACGAGTGGATCCCTCATTTCATCATTAATTTGAGAAGAATCTTATGTTGATTCAGCAGACTGCAAACGAAAAATTAATATTCATTGCAGATTCTCATAACACACTCTGAATAGCCAAAGATTTTATTACTCCAACCAATAGAGAGAAAACCCACCAAAAGATGGAACAAAAAACTCTCATAAAGATAAAAATATGAACAAATTACCAGACACTTAAAAGTAAGCAAGTAATTGGGGCTTAGCATCACCAAAATGGTGGATGGCCGCCCCTAAAGAAAGAATAAGATTAAGGTTTATGGGAGTGACAGAGAGAAGGGGGGAGGCGTTAGGGGTTAAGGGAGACGTGTCAGTCCTTTCTAGTTGGTAGCTTTTATTTGACAATTCAATTGAATTCATCTGAAATTTATTGAACTGAATTTTTCATTATGTTTAAAACTTAATTATACCGATTAAAACTGAATCTTACTGATTATAACTGTTTTTTATTAATCATTTGTACTTCATTGCTGTCGTTCTCTCAAGTGCAGGTAGTAAAGAAGTATTCCATCAGCATTACGGAAGATACAACATTGATAAGATTTGGAGAGATGACGTATTCCCTTGTCGAACTTATCTGCGACATTGGTAAGGTTTTAGGAACTCCTGCTTCTGGAATCATGATGGTTTGCTTTGCACAGTTAAAAATCATCATATATATCTGGATTTTGTAACCTGATGACTACTATGCAGTGTATTAGCTGCAAAGAATCTTGGAGATGCAGCCTACAACAACTTCTTAGATCACACATACCTTGCTGATCGTCAGACAACTATTCGTCAGTACCTGGCAACAACAGGTGCAGGTATAATGGAAGAGGAGCCTCCAGAGTCCTTAAAGATGCGTTATGGTGGTTAAGTTGATCATGGTTATGCAGCTGATTGCATTTTGTTTCAGGACCATCTTGAGTTCCGTAACTCATTACTGAATAGCAATTATATTTATGAAAAGTTGATGCATATAGGGTGAACAATATGTCATCAAACCAAATTAAGATTGAACTAAAGAAGTGTACAAAAAAAAATATCAAGTATGAATAAAGCTCATAAATTTAAATTGAAGGATGCCAGAGTAGGGAATCCGACATCTTAAGCACCTAGAGCACAAAAGGGAGCTTGGGTAAGTGAAATTCACCCTTCGGCATCACTATGAACTTCTTTCTTGATCATAGTATTCTGGTGTTTTAGAGTGTAAGATTCCAACTATCTTTTACGAGAGTTGAGTATTTTCTGCATTTTCTTACATCAGTCAATTTATTTGATGACCATAGTTCACTCTATTTACTTCAATTTTTCTGAACTTTTATAAAACGAAAGTTCACATCAACTTTAGAGTAAGTATGCTTTACTTCCTTCGTTTCTTAATACTTGCATCATTTGCATGTAGTCGAGTGTGATTTTTATTTGATTCGTCCTAATAGATACTTTTATAATTTCAACTGTTTTTATAATTTTTACTTACACATAATTGAAGATATTAAGGAACAAAGTAGTGCTTTAAATAGCCTGCAAACGGGAAATGATGCAAGTATTAAGAAACAGAGGAAGTATTATCCGAGTGACTCATAAGTCATTTTTAACGACTGAGCAGCGAACAAAGTTCTGAGATCAATATCGAAGTGACTCTTTAAGTTATTTTTAGTCCATTGCCTGTCATTAATATGGTGACTGCCTTCAGCAGAGTTCTTAGGCCAACGACTGCATCAAAAGATTGGTTGTGTTTTGATTTGGTTTAAAACCAAATTAGTATATTTCGGTTATATTTCTTCTTTGAGACTTGACAAGAGATATCTTGAAAGGTGCACTAAACGCAAACAAGAAGCTTAGCCCAGAAAGGAGATTTACAACATGTGTATGAATTATATGATATTAATTATCTTTCGAGTCGCATGGGAGCGATTCATCTTTTTCAAGTTCATTAATAAGCTGCTCCATCATTTTCTTATACATGGGCATATAATGATCATTGATCATCATTTTAGTCAATCTAATCTTACTATACAAATTTCTAGGCGTCTCGTAAATACCCACACGTTCCTCGGCAGCGTTATCATCATCTAAACTAGCATCATCAGAACAACGAACACATACCATATGCATGATACGTCCTGGTGGGTAAAACTGATGGTTCTCCTGAGCGTTGGAAGAGGAAATCCGTTGCTTTTTCTCCACAGCATCAGCCAACACATGTGCCTCTTCAGTGATCTCTTGAACTGCAACAATTTCTTCGTCTTGCACTTGAGCTTCAACTTCCTCTTGTTTTTTAAGTTCCTTCTCCAGCTGGTACCACAGCTCACCTTCAGTCACAGCCTCCATCGTTGATGTGGTTATATCTTTATCTACAGCTAGGAGTTGCTCTTCCTCCTCCTCTGTGTCATTATCATGTCCCAAACCTTCACGTAAAAAATTGTACTCACCATCATGTATCTCGGTGTCTGTAGAAGCTGCTTCAGTTACAAGAACTTCTGATGTACTCATGGTAGTGATTAATGAGGCTTCAGCCAGATCCTCCTCTTTAGGATTTATTGTTTGAGCCACATTCCGGCGGCGTGCTCCCATGCATGACCACGAGGACAGGGTTGGGCGGGTACGAACAACTGCTTGCGCAACATCCTGGGCACGCCTCATCACAACCTATATATAAACAATGATGAATGAAATAAGCCAAAGATAAATTCATTTTTTCGAAATTGAATACAACCACTCAATAGTCAGTAATTCAGTAAACCATCAGTCAACCACCCATATCCTGAATTTTGCACTTTAGCACCCACGTTTTGCTAAATACTCGCACATCACCGCCATTACCCCCAAGCCTCTAAAGAAGCTCCCACAGTCCTAACTCCTATCCTAAGTCATCCGGGGTCAATTGTACACAGCCATACCCTTGCGGTTACAGAGACTTTTTTTTATTGAACTTTATGATGCACATTGGCTTTTTGTTACAATGAGATAAAGTATCGAACCCTTTTAATTTTGTCTATCAACATCAAAAGGTGAAAGAACACTCTCGTCTCCGTAGCAAATATTTGCAACTACCAAAACCACAATTTCCAGATGCTAGGAAAATTGAAATACAAAGTCAAGTTTGCAACTCTATGCAGCAGATCTGCACATGCGAGAAAAGACGAGGTTGCATTTGACAGCCAACAAATTCTTGAGGGTTTGACATTACCTAACTCAGTATAAAGAGCTACAAACTTGAGCAGCCATGACAGAAAAGTAATTTGTCAATTGTCAGTTAACCATTTCGATGTCCTCGTACATGAAGTCCAACCGCACGTCTTAAAATGCTACCCAGTGGAATAATGTGTCGTCGGATTTGTCATGTGATTTACACATAAAGAATGTTGTTTATTCAGGTTAAGGCCTACAACTGATATGAATTAAGATATCATATGAAAACTGATGTCATTTATTTTTGTCCCAAATGCCCTATAGTTACATGGAGCTCTATTTTCCTCATCAAGGACAATCTAAATTCTTCATAATTTAATCGCTTTCTAATCCCATATATACCTGAGTGCCACTGGAGACAGGACGCAAAAGAGCACCAGCACCAGCAACCCTGGCCTTTGCAGTTGTGGCAATAGACGGTATACGGGATCCTATGGCTGTGGCAGAGCGGTAGACGACATTCAGGACTCTTGTTCTCTCAACTTGATCACGCAGATCATTTAACCAAGATGATGCTGTGACCTGCTCACAAATTACAAGTACGTGGCATGTTGGTTAAGTTATTCACTTGAGACAAATAATTAAGTACTGAGACAAGCATAGGGAGTTTACACTTTACCGCACCTCAGTACGAAGATCATCAACAGATGCAGCTGAAAATGTAGGAACTAGATCAGCACCATTGATGACAGCAGAAATGAAGTGCTTGCCTGATTCTGCCAATTCCCACGTCATACAAGCAGCTGCACAATTGGAATCCTCCTGTCAAACAACTACATAAATATTGCAATATACTCCTTATGTCCCTAAATGCTGTTCCACATTCTATTTCAAACCATCCCAAATGTATTGTCCACTTTCTATACATAATAATAGACATTTGAGCTTTCCCAATCCACCCTTTGAAAATACCATCAACAAGAACTCTGCAAAATTCAGAGGGTAGAGGACAGACACCGTCTTTTAACTCAATTTGCTTAATATGTGGTCTATAATTTGAGAAAAGGAACAAGTATACAAGTGGATAGAGACAAGACTGTATTTTCCAAAAATCTTAATTTTTAACCATGTATGCTTTGATACAAGCAGAAGCACTCAACATGAAGGAAAATCTGAAACAAAAGTAACTCAAATTGATACAACGTATGGCACTTAAACCAGGTTTAGTAAAGAATTACAAAATATTAAAATTCGCTACTTTAGCTACTAGGAAAGAGAAGTTCAGATAAGTACCTGGGGCAAATGCTACACAAGTGCTTGAGGAAAACTCCTTTTGCTCTCGCAAAATATACGTCAACAAAGCAGCAGTTCCACCGCCAAGAGAATGACCAACAATCTGGAACACAAAAGGGAGACACTCAATCCAGTAAAAAAATCATCACGATATAATGTCAAGTATAGGCCACTGTTTTAAAATTTCGATATCCCATCAAGGCAGAAATCACAACCACAACAAGCAAAATATATAAGTTTTCTCCTAATATTGTAACAGTAAACTGGTACACACTACCTGTTCACGTTAGCACAAATGAATAAACGGACAGATTGTAATTTACCCAACAGGTACATCAATGTACAAAGGCAGTTTGAACATATAGACCAACTACTTTATTATTTATGGGGGAAAGAATTATAGAAAACCCCACCCCCAAGGACAGCAGCTGGTACGGATCAAACCCTTGACCTCAAGATCACAAGATTAAGGCCCTACCAACTACACCAAGTACTACTCGGTAAAAACATACAGATAAACCCAAGTGCATTTTTTACCTTGATATTATAATCAGGATGATCTTTCAAAGCTTTGATGAGGTAAGGAGTGCTAAGCTTAGCTATCCAACGTGCTGCAGCTACCATCCCACAATGAGCATATCCAAGAATTAAATTGCTTATCCCACCATCATGTAGCACAGAATGATGAAAAGGCACCACAGCACCAGTTGCTGCTGTTAGTGTATCTTTGATACTATGAGTACCCCGAATCAACAAAAGGAAACATTTTGTGCCATGATCACTTATAATAGTGAAAGCAGGCTTCAGAAGCTGCAAATTTGTTACACAAACTTCATTAGAATAATAGAGAAGGAAAAAAAAAACAAATGCCAAGTAGATTTAAAGAGTATCACCTATAAGCCAACTTAACTTCAGCAGTCAGGCAGATTACAACAGTATCACAACAACCAATGATAGACTTTGTCTTACTTTTAGTCTAGATGGCCATTTTTCACACACTAAAAGAACGAACAAAGATGTTTTACCAAGAGAAAGTGTGACAATAAAACGTGCTATTGATGCTGGGAAAAAGAACGATTCATACAATACTCATAGAGAGGAGCGAAAAAACATTTACTCACACCAGCTTTGGGCTTCTGAAGAAGAACATCAGCTTCCGAATACCCGGCAGACTCCAAAAATACAGGAAATGGCTTCTTGGAGAAAAGTATGCCAAGAGTCAGCAGCCTCAAAAGATATTTTAGCTCGGCCACAATTTGAGGACCTTTGAGCTGTACACAATCACCTCCAGCATACACACTTGCGACGTGTACATCTCCCTGCAGATTCACCACTTTCAGAGTCAAACCAACTCAAACACTAGCAGAAAGAAAACCAAGAGACAACCACAATCATACATAGAACTCTAAGGTAAACACCTTATTAATTTCTAACAATTTGAGACCTCACTGCTAGATCTCAGTCTCTCTTTGGTGAGTGGTACAGTCTTCTCACTGGCCTATAGTGAACAATGCTAGTCAAACATGGTACTTTAAAGGATATCAAATTGGTAAATTTATACTTCCTCTGTTTTTTAACACTTGCAACATTTCCCATTCAGGAAGTTCTATATTACTTCCAATATTGACATTTTTTAGCAATATATTCTCTCTTTCTCTCTCCTAGCACATAACTATTCTTCTTTATCTCTCAATCTCTCTCTCTCCTTGGTCCTTGTGCACATTTCAACGTTGCAGGTAGGAGGGACAGTTGCAAGTATTAAATAATGGAGGAAGTATTCACGATAAGTTAAAAAGAATTTTCGAATTTATAATTATATAAAGGAAAATTTGTCAGAAACAACCTTTTATAAGACACTTTTTGTCAGAAACAACCTTTTAAAATTTTTTTTGTCAAAACAAACCTTAAAGTTAAAGTTTTGGGGGTGGGGGAAGTGAGGGTTGGCGGTTTTGAGGGTGGGGGAAGAAAGCGGTGGTTTCGAGGGTGGGGGAAAGCGAGGGGGATGATTTCGTGGGGTGGGGGTGGTTTCGTAGGTGGGGCTGGGATGGTCAACGAAAACTAAGTCAATGGCCTTTTTCCGGCCAAAGGTTTAATGTGACAAAAATATTTTGGTTTAAGGTTTGTCTTGACAAAAAAAAAAAAATTAAGAGGTTGTTTCTGACAAAAAGTGTCATATAAAAGGTTGTTTCTGACAAAAAGGGTCTTATAAAAGGTTGATTCTGACAAATTTTCCTTTAAAAGAATATATTTTAAGTACAACTGACCTTCATCTCTGAAAAGTCTGAATAAGTTTGGAAATTTGGAAATTTGGGCATTCTAGCCAAATTAATTAGGTGCATCAACAGCTTTGAGACTTGGGAAAATTAAAATTTCAGATCTTACATCATTTCTCTAGGACATTACACATGTTAGGGAGTCATAGGAAACCTCACAGAAAACATGAAGTATAAACCTACAATCAGATACCAAGAGAAAATCATACACTGCCTCCATAAGAACTCAAGGAAAGTCCATAAGCACAACCCTATTCCCTATATCACAGCCTATCTGCTTCCCAAAAACACAGCCTCCCATCTCTTTTCTTTGAAACCCAAAGCGGATATATCTCCATAAATCCTCTGTTGAAGGTTATTCATCATTGTTAATGGAAATAGGGACAGGCGAGAAGGGCCACTGGCTGCAGACGCAGCAGCGACACTGTAAATCCCACAATTGGCAACGTCCATCACTACAACATATATTATCAAAACTGGTGAGTGGTTTACACCAAAAAAGCTGATTTAAACATGCCCTTGTATTTAACATAAGAAAGGGCGACTTAAAATCGCATTTTTAGATTTTCATCAAACATGGTGAGTTATAAAATTGCCGTATTTTGTTTATCAAATAGGGCGATCCATTAAATAAAAGAAGGCGACTGAGTAAATCGCCCTCCATTTAACTTATACAAAGGAGCAAATAGGGCGACAAAGAGGGTGATTTCCTTACCAACCACGGCAAATTCGCTCGCCCTATTAGAACTGATATGTTTTAGTGCATATAGGTCAAGAGGTACACAACGTTACTTCTGATTACATCACTCCCATCTCTCCAAATTTATCTCCATAGGCTAGGTTAGCCTGCTTTGATCTCTACCTCATATGTTTGTGATACAGCATATAAGAGACAAGAAAAACAGCAAGCTCCTAAAACCCAAAATTATCAGATCTTCCTATATGCAATTCCCCTATAGCGCTTGCATGAAATTCTCCAGATACTCTTGTCATTGAGATACGCCCTTTTCCTTACATATACATTAGTATAGACCATTCGAAAATGAATGTTAGCATGTCTACTGATTCTAGGCAAGGGTATAAGTTCTGAATCCCCCTTTTATGTAAACAGCTGTCACATGTAGTTTCTAAAAATTTAAGAATCCCAATGAAGGTCAAGCTCGACTTATAATCCATTCTTTCACTTCTATTTCAACACCTCCAAAAATTTCCTTTATTACCCCTCTTTTCCTTAAACTCCTTTTCACAAGCCAAGTGGCAATTGCTTCAAATGATGGTGCCTATAAACACCACATTCACCATCGTACGTGCAATTCCGTAGCTTTATTGAATTTCAAACAATTTGAAGGTAGTATCTGAAAATAAACAAATGAGTGTAACTAATACATGAATTAATTAACTTGGAAAGAACGCCAACCCATCTTTATGTGAGGGGGGTATTAGAGTTAACTATTTAATCACCAACTCCGAAAGGATATTGGAGCCTTGTTCTCACCTTTTGGAGCATACAACAATAGTGCTTCAAGTACTTTAGATCTAATATTGTTAGAACCACCCTTTACTATCATTTAGAATTTCAAAACACCACTAAATTAGAGCAATATAAAACTAGATTAAAATTAACTAGAAGAGCCAAGAAACATATATTGAGTATTGATCTATTCAAACAATAACAACGCCATTGCCTTGATCCTGATTGAAAGGAGTCGGCTGCATAAGCCAATATTTCATCTCTACTGGTCGTCCATATAGGTCCTCTGCCTCCAATCTTTTCTGTAGAGGGCTATATAATCAAACTAACTCAATTTCTCCATATCATCCCTCCATCCAAGTCATATATGGCCTCCCTCAACTTCTTCTAAAATCTCCATATACTCAACTCTCCCCTTATCCTTACCAATACATCATCTGGTTAACATTTAACGTGCCGCTGTCAGCTGTTTGAGCAACCATCTTTTAATTCCAAACCAAACACAGATTATCCCTCCGAATTGAAACTATACATGTGAATTCAAGTCCGAATCTTGCAGATATCATAACTACAACACCTAGGGGAAAAAAATCATTTCCTTGCCCCTAAGTTACGACTTGGAGACTAAATTCTATTGGTCCAACTAGGAGATCGGCTATACAATAGTATTGACCAACTTGCATTAATTGTATTTAATCAGCTCATTAGTTTGTTAAGGCACTAATTGAGATCCTTGTTAAACTAGCATTTGGTAGTTAGAGTAAGTGTTAGAAGATAATTCTTAGCTGCTGTATACAGAATCTAGAGCAAGGGTACAAGTAACATGCACATCATAACATCAAAAATATATATATAGATATTTGCCTCAACAAATCCCCTCCATACTTCTATTTTTCTGCTTCTCAAGTAAATCAAATTCAATTCCCTAAATCACAACTGTTGTTCGAGCAACAACATTATTGCAAAACAAATCGCTCGACGATTTCTAGTTTTCGATAAATCCTCTTAAAATCCAAATTTTCTTATATATCAACCAACACAAAACAATCTAAAAGTACTAATCAAACTCATCAATAACCAACACAACAACTCCCCGAACAACAATCAGCAATAAATCAAAATTTGCATGTACATAATCACCAAATTCAAACTAGATTAACGTTAAAACAATAAACAAATTCAGCTAAAATCACGAAAAATCCCTAAAATTGACAAACCTGACGACGCATAAGATAGTTGATCCCAAAAGCTAAGTCTCCAAGAGGCCATTTCCCCAAAGTTTCAGAATACGTAAACCTTAAAGTTTCCGACAAAGTACTCATAGTCTCAAACCAAGTCGCCGGTGCTTGCTCAGGTCTCCGCGAAACCTTCCGCCTAATCGATCGACCTGATTTCGATTCTCCGCCATTACTACTCCGATCATCTTCAAGTTCTTCCGATTTCGCCGATGATAATCTCCGATTCAGAAGAACATACAGCACTAAAACAGCTCCGGCAGCCGTCGCCATTGCCGCCGTAGCCATTTCCGATCAAAATAAAAAAACAATCAATTGCTTCGTTTCTAAATTCTACAGATTTCGCAAAACACAATTCATTAATTTCAGGAAGATTAAATTCAAGAATTTCGAGGAGAGAGAAAATTCTAGGGTTTATCGATTGAAGAAGAGGAGAGAGAAAAAAGAAAAGGAGTTGAGGTGTGAAGTTAGGGGAAAAGGGAGAAGATTACGACAGCGTAAAGCAATTAACGGAGTTAATCACCTGACGGTTAAGTTCCGTTAATGTGGAATTACTGTAATACCCTCGTGTTGAAGAGGAAAATTTGAGTTGATGCAAGAAAAAAGGCGGGGGTTTAAGGGTAATTTCGAAAGCAAGATATTCTATCACAGAGGAAGCAATGGAAGTTATGGAGGTTGGGGGACAAAGGAGAGAGAATGAGATGAGAGGATAACGACAAAAGGAAATTACACAAATCACAAATGCATGTTTTTATTGTTTTTTATTTTTGTTGTTAGGGTTATTCTTTTGATTTATATATTGTGCAAAACGGAATATTTGTTGTATTTACAATTGATCAAGAAGACTTATTTAGAAACAATGATTATCGTATTATTGTTGTGTCACGTAAAGAAGTCTTCTCCTGTCAAAATGGAACAAGAAGACATTACTTTTATGTCGTTATGCTCAAAATAATTTCAATTATGTATTATTTCAGTATAATTCTAATTACGTTAGATTCCTACTCAAAATGATCGGGCAACCACAAAGAATCTGTTTAACAGGTTAAAGTGTTGACGTGTTAAGATCTTTGTTTTTTTTGCCCCTTTCGGGAATCCGTGGTAAGATGAATTTCCTCTGGGCTGCCCTCTCCCCAGGCCCGTCCATGGACATGGGCAAGAGGAGCTACTGCCCAGAGCCCGGGAATTTAAGGGGCCCAAAATTCTGCTTATAATAAGCTATGGTTCAGTACTTCAGCCTAAAACGGAAGTCCTTTAATGTTCAAATATTGACCATTCTAAGATCTGCTTAGTATTACTATTAAGTTTTGAAACTTCCGTTGTTAATACAATATCCAAGGCAACGTTTGAAACTTGCACTTATTAATCCACTGTTCAAGTTGGAATTACATATAATTCCCAAAAAGAAAGTCAATTCTTTGTTGCATTTCTATTACTCTACAACATATTTCTATTCAATTCTGTATTTTCCAAGATTATGGTTCTTTTTTGTTCTCTCCATTTTCTCTATGATTATGCCATAATAAAAAATTTATGGGGTTTAAAGTTCCAAATAATTGAATCTCCCTGCTATAACGAGTGGATTCATGCAGTCTTAGATGATAATGCCATATTTTCTGATGCTTGTAAGTTGCAACTTTACCAACTAATATTTTACTCTATTTTTTCACATCATATATTCACTGTATTTTTCCTTTTCATGGTGCTTCCTCCTTGCTTTTTGGTAGTTTCATTTTCTCTGATAGTATGGTTAGTCTGATTCTTTTACTATTATTTAAGCACCTTTTACTCTTAATGTGTAAATATTTACAATTTGATTTATAAAATAAGATATAGTGTACTACTGTATTTCTAATTTAAACATATAATACATAACTAAATTTATCATGAGTTCATCCATCTAATAAACAATATTCATGAGTATACGAATATGAATGTAAATCATATATATTGATATTTATACACTAATAGATATTTTGGTCATATAATAAACTACAGTATATCTGTATATTCGTGAATCGTGATTTTAACCATTTAATAGACAAACTACAGTACTTAGTTGTATAATTCAGTTGAAGGATTAGTGTTTTTAAGTGAAAGATTGAAGGAAGCTTTGAGGCATTAGAAATTCTGCTTAATTTTTCTCCCATGGGATGTCTGTAAAAGAATATATATCAAAGTGGACATAAAGGGCCAAAATATTTTTATTTCGCCCAAGGCCTATAAAATGTCAGGAACGGCCCTGCCTCTCCCCCCAACAATATTGAAATTTTGCTTCCACCAAGATTTGAACCTTGGTCCCCCATGTGGGAGATAGGAAGTCATACCATTGGACCCAAGGGTCCTTGGTGTGTCAATATCTTATATAGCATTACTTTTATAAAAGCTTTTGTTTTTTCTATAAGTTAATGCATATTGGTATTTGTTTCGACCGAATTCTCGTGATTCATGCCAGATTAGTCGACAGAGTTTGTTTTCGGGAAAAATGTCACTTTCGAGGTCAAAAATATCTTCTTGTCCGACGACTCGAGATGCTTACCGTGAAAGTTGTCATGATGGTATTTGTTTCGACCGGATTTTCATAATTTTTGTCATAAAAATATTAACTTTCGAAAGCATAGAGAACGCCACGTAAACACGTCATGTCATTATATTTAATTTTTAGTTTTAAAAATATAGAGTTCTAAATAGATAAAAATACATATAAGAAGTTTTGGATGAGAGAAAATAAGAGTTTGGTTTGAAATTAACAACCTAAGTTATTATACTAGCTATGTAAATTGAATAATATATAACTATTATTACATAATTCGAAATATTATAAGATCCATTTTTGCAATACAGTATTACAATTTATGAAACATATTTATCTATATGAAAATTCATGTATTATTTATTATTTATTTTAGATACATAAAAAAAATTGTTACAAGAATAACCTACTATGTTAGATTATAGCATTTGAGTATCAGGTGCAGCTTACAGGATTAAACAAAATCTGTCTTTCAAAATCTTATCCTTACTCAAGTCTCGACTGAACCAAAACAAATTAATATTACAACAAAATTGATTAAGGAAACTTTGTTGTTACGCCATTATCTACTCCTTCGTTCTTCAAATATTTTACTACTTTTCATTTACATCCGTTCCTCAAATGTCTTCCCTATTTTATTTTATTCGTTATTTGGTAAAGATGTGTTTCCTATTCACACTACTTTTATTCAATTATTGGACCCACATAGTTTTACATTTTCCCACAACCATACTTTATCTCCTATTTAAATAAACAAAAAGGACTCACTTGCATACTCTCTCTTTTACTTATCTTGGTATCTTTAGTAACAGTAACAAGGAAGATTTTTGAGAAACGGAGGGAGTACGACTGTTTTTTGAAAGAATGTACATTTATCACAATTATGTTCACATTAATTATCACACAATTATGCCATCTCATTAGTTTTAAACATAGAGTATATATAGATTAAAATACATACCTATAGTTTTGGATGGTAAAAGTTTAGAGTAAAATAAAGTATTACATGAATAATACAATAAAAATTAAGTATAATTTTTGCTACATGATTCGAAAAATTATTATTTTTACACTATTAGAGGATGTTAACAACCTATTACAATATAAACTTTTAATGAATGTTAACACATGCTAAAGTTTTATTTTTAACATGTGTGTTGGATCATATAACAATAAAGAAGTTATAAAAAAGTATAAATTTAATATAATAAAAGTACTACATTAATTATGATGACAATAATAATTTTAGAATTATTAAGAGAATTTTTTTTTTTTTTTAGTAAATTATTTAAACATACAACGGTACAATTGAGGCTTGTTGTCTTCTAGGTTGTCTAGTCTTGTACCCAACCTCTGAATTGGTGTGCCCTGCAGGCTAGTAGCCTAGCAGGTGTAGGCGTGTTTTTATTTCGCCTACGCGGTGTGAGCGGGTATATGACTACCTCATTGTAAAGGTTTTATTGAAAACGTTTTGAAGTCACCAACAAGTCTCTAAAGGAAGATTCATAAACCTAATTGGCATGGATATTGGGAAATCATAGGGACAAATTAGGGACTTATCCAATGTAGATTTTCCATTCATGACTTCATTAATGGTCAATGAACTATAGATTGAGTTCGGGGGTGAGGGTACGAACACGGTCATAATGAACCACATTCGCCCATTGTTGGCCTCCACTAAATATCAATTCATGTCAATTTTTATGCAAAAGAATAACTAGATAATATTTTCAAGCACCCTAAAAATATTAATCTAAGTTAGTTGATTAATTAAACACATAAAAAACTATTTTAGTGATAATGTTATTAAGCAATCAAAATTACTGGGAACCTAATAGGTTGTCCAAATTATTTGATTAATATTAGAACAGTTCCTTAGGTATTGATTAGCAATAATAACATGCGGGGTGATAAAAAGGCAATAAGCATGACAATCATATTAATATATATAAGAAAATAAATAATTAAAAAGAGAGAAAGAGGTTAGAATATACAGGAGAATGTTTTTATATTAAAGATCTACATCATGGAAAGAAATACTTAGTAACTTTACTAAAAATAATAAATTCATTCAAGGACCCTTAGAATTATACCGTGGCTTGGGTCTGAGAGAATGACAACCTTCGGAACGAGCAATCGTGAAGCCTGAAGATCAATATGAATGTATGTATTTGTTTGAAAGTATGCGTTTGTGTCTGAAAGTATGGGTTTTTAGAGATTTCCTAAGTGTTCGAAGTTCGAGGTGTTGAAGTGTAAAGTCGAAGTGTTTTTAGATCCAGAAAACCGAAACATATTTATAGGAAAACATTGAAAAAAGATAGAAAAGCAGTATGTGCGTCACGCAGGGAATGCGCCAGGCGCACGTCTTTGTGTGACGCACAGAGCCACGTATCAGGCGCGAATTGGTGCGCCTGACGCTGCTTGACCTGTGCGCTTGGTACACGTGGTGTGTCAGGCGCATCGGCTTAGAGTTTTTGGTGATGATAAACTTAGAGTTTGATTAAATAAACAACTTGAGAATATTATACCTTGTAAGTTGAATATGAATTTTCACATTATCTTAGTTAGTATTATTTTGGGTATACCCCTAGAGATTCCTCGAAGTATATACTAAAAATGAGATATTTTATCATATATTTCCTCCGTTCTTTTTCTATTGCAACGATTACCACATTTGGGTTGTTTCACATCTATTTGCAACAATTCCACTTTTGGTTAAAAAAAGCAACTTTAGTTGACAATATTACCCTTACTTTATCTTACTAAACCATCATTAATTAATTACTCAGGTTGCCTCATAAAAGTTGCTTTTACTTTATTACAGATTTATTTATCTCCTACTCTAGTTAGTTAAAGGGATACCTTAATGCTAAACTACCCACCTTTTTCCTTGTTGCAATAGAAGAACAGAAAAAGTAGTTGTTTTATATGATATAAATTATTAGAATTTACATAATGAATTATTTATACAACCTATAAATAGTAAAATATGAATTATAATAAGAGTATAATTATAAGAAATATGAACCATACCACGAAGAAGAGTATATTACTTCAATTATACCATTAGAGCCAATAACAATAAAAAATTACAATAATATTATGACTATAATTTAACTATGTATGTATAAGTAAATATCTTAAAGAGTACGGGGGTGACATGTTTTATCGTCAAATAAATTTTGAATTAAATAAAAAAAATCAAAAATAAAATAAGATAGATTCATAATGGTTAAGATAAAATAAAATTTTGTATTACCGAATTATCTAAGATTTGACAATCCTAGCTAAAATAATTATGTTATTTTTTAGTGTCAACATTTTTGTCAGGAAACGTTCTAAATATATCACAAAAGGGAAAGTGTATATAACATAATAAAATGGAGGAATTATCTAATTTATCTTATTTATTATCACACTTGATGACATAAAAATATAATTCTACCACATAAAATATAACATGTGTTGGAGTTCAAGGGGACACTCAAGAAGGGGGGTTGAATTGAGTGACAAAATCTAATCGATTTTCGCAAAAACTAAACTATAGCATTGTGCCTCACATTGTGTTAAAACACTCGCAAACTCGTTTTTAATGTTTTTGCTCAAGCGAACTCGTATTAAAAACTACAAGCAATGAAATCAAATAACAATACTCAGGAATTTAACGTGGTTCAATCTCACCTCTGAGATCTACGTCCACACTACCTACTCTTTTATTATTTGAATCTTAAAATATCAATATTTCGATACAATATGATTCCCCCACTACTAACTCTAGTAGTGCTCCCCAACACTTAACCCTAAGTGTTGCTACTCTCTATAATGATAAATTACAAAAAGATTAAGTCCTCACAAGTATGCTTCTTAGATAAGCAAATCGAGGGACGTTACAATCGTTATATGGAACTTTTAACTCACTGGAACTCTATGCTATCCACTGTGTTATAGGGATTCGTTTTCAGCTCTCAAAACTTATCAAAACTAAATCTAAAAATGTGTGTTTTTCTTCTGATTTTTATATCCCTTATACAATTTATCAACTGAATAAGAATTATTCTTGACTAACGCTAGGATCCTATGACTAAGGATGCATGCAATGCTTGATAAGTAATGCAAATGCAGATGAATGACACTAATGTATGTAGAGATACAATGCTTTGTTGTTCTTCCAGAAGCTCAATTTTTCTTTTAGAAAATAGTTTTTGAAAGAGGAGAAATGGGAATCCCCCAAGGATGATCCATGTAAGTTATGTCTGAATCGAGACGTGCTACTAAACGAGTCTTTGAATAAGCTTTGAGTTGTGTGCGCTATAGGCCTAAATAAGCTCATAAATGATTCGATCCTGTATTATTTGGTCATGTAGGTCTAGAGCCCATGGTTTTTTGTATGAACTGATAATGAAGTTGTCATCAAAGTATGCCTGGAGCCTATGAGCTTTTGTGTATGATCTTCTGTATAGACTCGTAATGAAGTCTTTAGCAAGGTACACTTAGAGCCTATAATTTTCTGCGTGGACCAGTGATGGAGCCCCCAAACAAGATAGAATTGATGCAATATCGAACTTGATTGCTTGATTTGAAGATATCTTGTCATGCACTTACTCACGCTTAGTGGAAGTTTCGACCAAGATTCTATATAGGGTTCCTAAGGTCAAAAGGAGAAGAAAATAAGACAATAGAACACTAAAAGGATGAGGTGCGGTTATAAGTGAGCATTGAATTTTTTAGTTATTTAATAAAACTGATTTTTGATTTCTTTAAAAGATAAAGATTCCTCCTTATCTTTTGCCAACTAGAAATCAGATTTTTCAAATCAATTTTTCCAAAAATCTTTATCAAAATCGTTTATGTAAAAATCAGTTTTTACAACTCATCTTTTTCGAAAATCTTTAAACACGTTGTAACAAATGTATTTCGAAAATCTCTATATTAAAATCTTTTCTAATATTCGAAATTCTTGTTTAATAAAAATTCCCTTTTTATTCCTTAAACATGAAATTAATATGATTACATATCTCTATTATATATGGGAACTCTTGAGGACTTTGGTGTCCACCTGAGTTCCCTAAAATACCCTTTATATTTTTATTCTTTCAGGATAACTTATGAGGGCAAAAAAGTCTTAGAACTTAAAAAAAAAAACCTCTAATGTAACTACCAGATTCCCCCCAAAAAACTACCAGATTTTATTTAGTGAAAGTAACCTCCATATTTTTTGAAAACAAAAGAAACATGTTCAATATTACCGCGATGTTCGAGCACGCATCGCGTGCAAAAAATACTAGTTATAATAATCCTAACTTCATATTTCTAGCTTAGCACAAAATTCTAATAAGTTAATTACTCCCTCCGTCCCATAGTATAGTGCTCAATTTATTTGGACTAAATTATCCTTAAGTTCCACACAAACTTTCCAAAATACCCCTACTTTTCTCTCAAAACATGTGACCCCATTTATTGTTTTACACCATTCTAAGGAACATTTATTGCCTTTTGATTTTGCTTAAAGGAAAAAGAAAATAAATAACTAATTTCAATACAAAAGTATCAAAAAAGCACTTCATTAAATATATTTTTTTGGAAATCCTACCACTCATTCCATTTTCCTTAATTCCCGTGAAAAATGAGAAGTAAGCACTATATTATGGGACGGAGGGAGTACATTGCATAACACATGACTACAAACATAACTAGACCTAAGCTTTCATATCTTCAAGTCATTGAACTTTCATGAACATCCAATCTTGATAGCTTTCTTAGATCATTATTACATACATACATGTTATAGCACAAAGTGTTTATCATCATCAAAATAAATTCAGACTTAGAGTCACAACAACATGTGCATGTCACAGGTTTAAAAACTAGTATATGAGAATTGATAAATGGCTATTTTAGTAAACCCATTTGATATGGGACTCCACCAATGACTTATCTTTGTTAGGTTGAAATACTCCTAGTCTCCTACATTACTCAAGCTATAATATCTTTGACTCAATCTAGGCCCATGTTTTCAGAGAATCTCTGATGTATCCGGACAAAGAGAATGCGATAAATCATGGTCCTTAAGCTTCATGGAGCCTGCTGCCTGTAGTTGCATCGAGCTTTTAGTCACAACAAATTCAATGTCATTATGCTGTATAAACTATAAATAACTTCAGTCTCCATGCAACATGTTCAATGTAATTATCTCATATTTCTCTTGCAAAATTGTTCCGTCATTATTATTTAGATGATATACATCGTTTGTACAACCCCTTGGTTTTTCAATATAGGTGGTAACTTCCTAATATCGGTATTTTTCATATTCTGTAATTGACAATATAAGGCTCAATTATGATAGCTTTGGTTTAAGTTTCAACTTTCAATTAACTTGGATCTGTTCCAAATTCGAAGAATGTCTTCTCGAAATGGTCATCGACCTAGATTGTCCTAATTAACCATGTATAGTTAAAATGTCAAGTAACAAAATTTACCGGTTCTTTGATTATTATTTCTTTCACTCACTTAACACTCTCTCCACCCAGCCCACCTACAAAGGATTGAAGACTAATATTTTATTAGTAATTTTTAAAGGATCAATAAATTTGCGCACCGTGACACATGTAAGCAATTTAATAGGTTAATGTAAGTTTATGACCATTTTGAGAAGTTACCTCCAAAATTGAGACTGTTTTTAAAATTGGACCATCCATAATTAGAACCGATGGTATCAAAAGTGTTGGAATCAAGGCTTGAAAAGCCTCATTTTCTTTTAAAAGTCCCACATCGCTTGTGAGAGGGAATACTCCCTTGTTTATATATTTCCTCCCTTCTTATTTTTATTGCGCTGGTACTTGAGATGTTTTTGTGGTTGGTTATCATGCTTGGGCTTGCTATCACACACGCGTTGCTCGGTCTGGGCCAGGGCCATGGGTCATGGGCCTTGGGGAATAAACTTAACTTATCTTATGGGCAAACCCTTGATAATCCTCCTCGGATTTACTCACTTCCGTTTTTGGTCTGATTTCTTCCTATAAAATTAGTGCCTCACCCATCAGTTCAGACACACACAAATCATTCTCTTCTCTTTCTTCCTGGGTACGTGCTAATCTCCATAGCCTACTATGTGAGTGGTGACAGTTTAGGTTGTTGTGTTAACCTTAGGGAGTTTTCCGGCCAATGCCGATTACCACCGTTGTCGGGCCGTAATTGCTTTCAAGTTAGTAGTCTCCTACCACGACACAACCTTAAAATCAGTTTCTTCCTTACCATTGCAATTGTCAGTTTCTAACAAAAAACTTTCGAAATGGAAACTAGGCATTATTTCTTGTTAGATGAAGTTGAATATTTTGTCACTACTCACTTGTTCATGTACCAAAGTTTGGCCACACACTTGAAGTCTTAAAGAGTTGAAGGACTATATAATTACTCCTACAATTTACAAACAAAATTGAAGGCCACCACGAGAAAGTCCTTATATGCAAAAACAGTTTAAGAACTGAAGAAGAAACAGCTAATAAAACTGTCAAATTGATGACAAGCATTCACGAGTTGCACCATGTTCCTCGTGTCAGGAGTTAAGCTGCTACTATTATGATGATATAATTGATCCATGACTGATGAGAATTCTGCATCAAAGTTGATAATAATTCAGTACACTGTGATATGATCAGAAACTGGTACACTTTTATGTAGTATATCTGTTTACTCGATCTATGCCCACCCTTTTCCCCGCCAAATTTGTGAATATCTTCTCAATTTAAGGTCTATATTATTATTCTCTTGTAAAACTCTAGTGCGTGTCCCGTATTTTTGCTATGTACTACTCCCTCGTTTTCGAAAGTTGTTCCTACTTTGACCAATTTCCTCTCATAAAAAAATTCCAAATATGAACAACAAAAGAAAACGGAAGGAGTACTATTTGGTAGCTAAGAAAATAATTAATATTTTATAAGATGGCCATATATTATTGTTAGTATTTTGTTTAATTATACTTTTTCAAGGTGAATCAATATTAACTATTTTCATTAGACATGCACAAGAAAAACACAAAACCATAATTTATCACAAAATCGAACGAAAATAATCCAGATGACTATGTATTATGGTTTTATGTATTGTTTTTTCCAGTTTATTGTTATTCTCTGAAACCATACTCACAGTGAGTGATTCCTCATGCAAACTTTCTAAGTCGAAACTTATTTTCAGGTTGGACTCTTATTAGTTATTAGCCTTTCACTATGTATAAACTAGAGTTGAATGCACGCAATTTGTGTTTCAAGTTATAAAAACATATACTTAATATATTAACATTAAACTTTTAAACAGTAAAAAAAAAGAGCATTTAAAGTAATTTAGGTAGACATCAAACTCCTTAAAAATTGGTTTATATAATTAAGATATATTTAAATACTGGAAAAATAATTTTTGACATCAAAAATGGAGGTTTATACATAATAAAAACGAAAGTTTCAACTTATCACAAACGTAGGTCAAGACTTAAAACCAAATTGTGACAAAAAAATTGAAAAGAACCCTAATACAAATAGAAAAACCTATAACTATAAGCATCTTTCTAGTGAAAATGAGCGACTAACCGCAGTAATGTAGATAAGATTCAATCTCAAGTCTTATATACCAGTACATTCACCAATCACCATACTTTACCAACTATGAAAAAACCTATAAACATAGCTCAAGTTGTTTTTGTTGGTCTCTTTTGGGTGTAATGTTTCTGTTACTTGCTAGTTGCTATACTCCTACTAGTCTTTCCCACCAACTAATCCAATTCCAAACTTAAATCATTCAAACGATTCAACCTCCCTTGAATTTCTTAACCGCTCCACCCTCTCTCTCCTCCCTCTTTCTCTCTCCCAAATTTGCTCATTCTCCTTCATTTCTATTTCCCACACACTCTCTTTCTCTCTCTCTAGAAATTAGAATATGGTGAGACTAAAACAACAACAACAACAACCATACAATATAAATGATGTCAAATCACATATAGCTATTGAAACTTGCAACATTTACCACAATTCCCATTTTTCTTGCATTCATCATAATCATAATTTTCTTAATAAAATCACCATTCAATCTCCTTTTATTGATTGGTACTTGATTCTTAGAGTAAGTAACTAAGCCTTTCTTTTTCTTATTCCTCTTTTTTTTTTTTTTAAAATACTACTCTTTTCTTAAAAATGAAATCTTTTTTCAGGTAGCAGAAGATGCAAGCATTTCTACCATTAAAAAGCAATACCATAAACTAGGTATTTTTCCTTATTCTTTTTTTCCTTTCATTGGGTTTTTTCTTTTGCATTCAAAAAACAATCTTGACCTTTTTTTTTGCTATAATTAGTAACAATATTAATCCCCTGTTCTGATGCTAATTTCTGCCCTTTTCTTCGATGTTACCATATCATCATAATTAACATTAATTGTTACATTATAGTAAAAGAACTATATAATATGTATATTTTTAATATTAATTACTCCTTATTTAATGATATCTTTTTTTGGGTTATTTTAATTTTTTGTTGGGATTTGGAATAGCATTGTTGCTTCATCCAGACAAGAATAAACATCCCAAGGCAGAGTTTGCTTTCAAGCTTATTTCCCAGGTAAAAATTTTCCTTCTTTTGTCATTTCTATTTTGTAACTCCTAGAATAATTGGTTTCAACAATTTGTCAAGTGATTATTTGGCGTTTTGTTAGAGACAAAATTACTGATAGTATAGGCTCATGCACAAATAGGGAAATTTTGTTTGGGCTCTGTTTCCTCTGTTTCTAGAGTCAAAGATTATTGTTATTGATGATATGAATTTTTGGGAATTAAGATTTTGGGGATGGCCCACATGTTAACCACCCTAATTTTACTTAGGTAATTAGGTTGATACTCCAATCTATTTTCAAATAATTATCGTGTTTTACTATTTTTAGATAAATTATCGTCAAAATTTATTTCGAAATGTAATGACGAGCTCTAAAAAAAACTTATCTAACTGATATCAATTATATTAAAAATGATATGTTTTACTATATATATATATATATATATATAATTACATATATTAATGGTCGAAGTAAGATAGTACTATATCATAAAAGTTACATGATAATAAGTATTTGAGGAGAAGGGAGTAGATGAGTAAAGCTAAACACTTAACAACTAGTACTTCCTAATACCAAACTTTTTGGACAACGATTTATCTTACCTGTGCCCACAATCCACATATTAAGATGTGGATATAGTTTACTTTTTGGCAGCTTCCCTCCTAAAAGTTGAGTTCTTTTCTCCTCAAAATTCTTAGAAGTTGAGTATAATCTAGTGTCTTTTACTTAGTTGAAGGACACATTTAAAAATCATTTAAGTAAATAGGGTATATGAGTAATTGTTTCATAAGTTCTAAAGAACATATTCATGAGTTCATTCATTATACACCCAGGCATGGTACACCCAAGACGAATTTTTGCTCATTTGCTCATTTGAAACTCTCCTTTATTAGTATATTTTGCTCATTTGGATGAGCAATGAGCAAATATCCTTGGATGTACCATACTCACAGTATACCCGGGTGTTATGATAATTTTTAACAAACTCACCTTCCAGAAAAAATCACAAAAAATTTACACCACATTGTAACAAATTTATTTAGTAAAGATATGGTTAAAAGTTCGAATGTCCAACTAGGGGTGCTTATCGAGCGAGCCGAGCCCGAATAGCACTGGGCTTGGCTCAAGCTCGTTTAACTTTTCATGGGCTCGGCTCAGCTCGTGAGCTCGTCGAGCTTGGGGGAGCCGAGCTCGGCTCGAGCTCGTGATTAGAATTTGCGGCTCGAGCTCGGCTCCTGAGCTCGTTTAGGCTCGGCTTGTGAGCTCGTTTAGGCTCGGATCGTGAGCTCGAATAGGCTTAGGCTCGGCTCGTGAGCTCGATTGTGGCTTGAGCTCAATTGTGGCTTGTGAGCTCGTTTAATTGCTTTGAACTTTTCTTTTTATCTTTCTTCTAATATATACTTTAATTAGTATCTTAAAAGAAATACTTAATATAATTTTTAATATATATAAATAATTTTTTAATATAAAATATTTTTTTTAATATAAAATATATTTTTAGTATAAAATAATAATCGAGTTGTTCACGAGCTTTACGAGCCGAGCTTTGCCTAGCTCGGCTCGGCTCGTTTAAGTCTCGAGCCGAGCCCGAGCTCGAGCTGAGCTTCAACGAGCCGAGCTTTGACCGAGCCGAGCCCGAGCTGCTCGCGAGCTTGTCAGGCTCATTATCACCCCTATGTCCAACAAATACTATATATTCAGAAACGGTAATGAATGTTAACTTCCACAATTAACGGGGAGACGATTAGTTATCCTTTACAATGCTAATTGCTAAACACATACTCCACATTTGTAACTTGTACGGGCAAAAACATAATGCATCGAGCTACCTAATCGCTAGGACAAACGACTACTTGCCTTATTTTATCCTAGTATCCCTAGACCTTGGGTTATTTTGAATTTTGTTTCTGAAAAAATATTTTGATATCACATATTTGATGTTCTAGTTAGTAGTTATGACTTATCACAATAGTTCATTTTATTTTACGGAACCATTTGTTTTTTTACATTTGTCAAGACGCTTTTTTGAACGTTAAAATCTCTTATTGGGTGTAAGTGAAAATTATAAAAATTTGATATTTTGAATCCTTGTATTACGAATCTAACAAGACCCCACTTGACTATGTTTTTTTTTTTTCTTATATAATGGATTGAGATATCTTAACGAAATTGGTTGATAATTAGTGTCAAAAAGCAAATGGTGCAACTAAAAAAAATATGGAGCTAGTATATACTACTAATATGATAGTAGAGTTCATAAGTGAATTTTGTAATTTGCCTCTAATTAACTAATAAAGAGATAATTAAATCAACTAAACTTCTATAAAGAGTATGTTGGTAAACCATGTCATATCTTTGATTTACAAGAGAGGTTTTTTAAGTTAATGCGACAAATAAATTTGAAGACAAAGCTTACTTTAACCCATACTATCGAGTTTAAATCTCGCATTTTTCATTTCAAATAAATATTTAACACTAATACACTTAGAATTCTCAAGTAGAAGATTGCTGTAAAAGAAATCTAGGTAGACAAATATGGAGCAAGATGAAAGAGTCCAGGGTAGAGTTGACATCTAAGCATTTTAATTTGAAATGTTTGCTGATAGTAGTACTTATAATTAGGAAAGTCATACAAGATATCCATGAACCTCACTATTATTATTAAAGTAAAATAGTTTTTTTTTTGAGACAATATATATAGTAGTATATATTAGAGCTATTATTAAGATATTTCATAATCATGACAAGCATATGCTAAGCATCATTATAGTGATTAAATGTTTATAGGACATCACTAATGTTGTCTGATTTGGTAGTTAGTTTAATTAATCCGTATTGTCAAATTTAACAAGCGCCATATAGATTGATAGATGCCAACCTCCAAAATAGAATATCTCTATTATATAAGGGAAGGGGGAGGAAGATGGTGTCTCCATTTGAAAATACTAAATTACCCTTAATGAACTAATTAATGGAATGAAAAAATTACAAAAGAAAATAATTTAAAATTCTTTCTCATTTCAACTTGCCATTTTAAACAAGTTAAAAATGGTATATGCATCAAATACTTCAATCAAAAAATCAAATGGACAAAATATCTTGATCTTTTAAAAAAAAAAAAAGTGAGAAGATGGTATATATGACGTTCGCCTGAAAAGTCTAAAACACTCACTACCTTTGATATTCTTTAATTCAGTCAAACCAACTCATTATTTATGTTCTACTCAAAATTCATTCACAAAATATTAATATTAAAATAACTCACAACCTTTGTTAGTTTTTTACATTAACGAATTAATATATCTAAATTCATCTATTTATTAATCTTTTACATTTTAAGTTTAATCATAAATATAGTATTGATGTAGTATATAATAGAATAACAAGTTTTGAAATTAACGCACGCATCGCGTGCATATGAGGCTAGTTTTCTATATTGGAACAAGTTGCCACTGAAAACATGGGCATCTTAACAAGTAACTAACTAACAACCTATTAATTCCTCGACATTTGCCTTAACAAACTCGAAAGTAATGCTACTCCATTTGATGTGTTTGCTTGTTGGTAGGTTCTTTTTTGGTTCTTTTGGCCTTTTTTAAGTAGTCATACAATAAAATAAAAAAAACTTGTTTGATAAATGCTACCATTTTAGTAGGATGAAAAGTTGGCTTTTAATCCAGTTGAATAAAACTACTGCCATTAGCTCTTTGATATAAATTTTTGACTAAACGACTTTGTATAACAGTAGCAGTAACAACGACAATAATATTTACTATATTTATTAGGAGTATTGTTAGTTATATTTTATTATCATTGATATCTTTTGAAGTATTATAATATAGTATACTGTAAATATGATTAATTATGAAATAAATAATTTAATAATAATGATCACATTAACTTTTTAAAACTAGCATTTATATTAATATTAGTATGATCACTTAATTTTTTTGTTAATAATAATTAATAACAACAATAATAATATTAAAATAAGATTAATTATATGATTTTTATTATTAGTTTTATGTTACTTACTTTTATATAGTTTTATCTTTGTCTTTTCTCTTCATCTCACTTACTTTTAGAGCTTGTCTGGCGAAAGGGATATGGAAGGAAAGTAAAGCGAGGGATTCAATTCCCTTGCTTGGATAAGGATTGGATGAGAGGAAGGAAAGGAAAATGATAGGGATCCATCTTCCCTCCTCTTTAAAGAAATCAAATCCTTCTATTGGCGGGAAAATGGAAACCCTCTTCTCCCATTCACTTCCTTTCCTCCCTCTTCTTCCCTTCCCTCGCCTTCCCTCCATATTTGTTCGCCAATTGATCAAATTGGTGAAAAAAGTGACCCTCAACGGCAATTTGGTAATTTTTTTTTGCTCTAACGACAAATTGGTAAAAAAAAATTGAGCTCCGGCGACATATAGGCCAATTTTTTCTATAATTTTCCGATTTGATCAAAACGTGCACTTTACAAGATTTTATTTCAAATTGGGTAAAAAGTATGTAGTAACAAGAGAAGTTAATTAGATAAAAATACGAAAATTCTATATAAAAGGCATGTAAATGCACGCATTGTATGTTGATCAAGCTGAAAAAATTTAAAAAATATGGCCTAAATGTCGCTAGGAATCCATTTTATTTACCAAATTGTCGTCAAAACTCATTTTATTTACCTAAATGTCGTTTGAGCTCAAATTTTTTCCAACTTGTCGCCGGAGCTTTGATTTTTTACCAATTTGTCGCTAGAGCAAGTTTTTTTTTTATCAAATTGTCGTTGAGGGTCACTTTTTTTTATCAATTTGGTCAATTAGCCCATATTTGTTATCCAAACAAATTTTTAGGAGTTACCGAGAAAAATAGGTTAAATGTGGGGTCGATAGGAGTCACATAAGTGATTTGTACAAGAGAATTAAGTAACGGTGGAAATTATTAAAAATAATAAATCCCTAAAAAAAGTAGAAAGAATATCAAAGATAGTAGTTATTATTATTAATGAAATAAACAAGCAATATATAGATGATAATATATCTCAATATCCTCAAAGGTTATTAGTTATTTGGTAATAATCAAACACCTAAATCAACAATTGGTCAAAGTTATCAAGCGGCCTGGCCAATTGCCAAACATAATAGCTGTAAATTGGTAGTAGTAACATTCTCGGGGTATCAGATCACACATTTTTCATGAATCAATTGGTCAAGTTGTACATATTAGCTGGCAGTTAAAAATTATATAAGCTCTGGGAATTTGTTTTATAGAAGTTGGCAACATATCACAAAATCTATAAATTATTGGTAATTAGTTATGTATGTGCAGGCCAAAACAGCAGTAGTAGACTAACAATATCAATTCTAAACACTGCCTTCAATTTGCAGGCATACAACTATTTATCTGATGATGCAAAAAGGGTTTCTTTCAACTTAGTGAGATGGAGAAACCAGTGCACTGAATGCAGGAAAATCCCACACAACATTTATCCTACAAAAAATGCTAATATTAACACAACAAACTCGCCAAACTCAACCAGAAACTCGAGATTTTACAAAATACAGCAACATTTCAGAGGCATCAGAGAGAAATTTATAGTGGAAGCCAGGGTCATAGAAGGGTGCATTAGGGTCAATCAAGCTCCAAAAAACGAGTACCCGGTTTTCGATCCATCGAGTTATACACAACAAGGCTACCCACACAGAAGAAACCATATGTTTTACAAGAAAGGTGCAAGTTTTTGGAATGTGCAAAACCGGAACTTGGTTCCAAATTATGATCAAAGAAGAGGCAGATGTGAAAGTCCCATATTTGAGCTTAGAACAAATTGTGGTTCCTTGAATGTTAGTTCTGCTTGTGTTAGTTCTTAACAGTTAGTAAGATCATTTCAAAAAAGACAAAAGACAAAAAGAACACAACAAGATTTAGATGTTTTTTCCCATTGTACTGTTGATATGACAGGCCATATAAAGTTAATTGATGGTGTTTTTGGCAATTTATTATCTTTCCTTGGCAATTCTCAAGAAATTAGTCGTGGGGGTTAATCTGCTAAAAAAGCTATCAAATTGTCGGATAATGATACACCTACTTCACGTCAATCTCACCTAATAGTTATGTTGGTTAACG
Source organism: Beta lomatogona (assembly GCA_947646795.1). Classification (NCBI taxonomy): domain Eukaryota; kingdom Viridiplantae; phylum Streptophyta; class Magnoliopsida; order Caryophyllales; family Amaranthaceae; genus Beta; species Beta lomatogona. The sequence continues at coordinate 549,008 of CANSNZ010000134.1, read as the reverse complement.
GTAATACTTGTCTACCCCTAAAATACCCTTTTACTATTCACAAATTTCCATTAATATTACCATGCATTACCACTCTACTCTAGAGGTGATAATATAACAATTGATAAGATTCTACAAACTCCATATCTCACCCACCTTTATTTGAACCCAATTTTTTTAAATGTATCACGGACTCAAATTTATTTATCTAATTATTTTTCCTTGAATCAAGTCAAATTGCTTGTGAATATTATTCAAATAAAAAAACCATTGAAATAATTAAGATTGATTGTGTCTGCAACCACAATTAATTATCTTATGTTGACTCAATTTCTTCAATAGTCCACCAATCAAAATGTAATTATAAACCAAAGTTCGGAGTAATTGCTTTGTAATAGGTATAAGAACTTAGGGAAGTTTGGTTGGGAGTATTCTGCAAAGGATAAGGGAATCAAATTACTTGATTCCCTTACTTTTTTTGTTTGCTTCATTTAATGATACTTTTTACACTCTCCTTACCCCCAAAGTCCTATACTCTCATTCTTCCTAAGGTTTTACTTACCCTTTCTTTGACTCACCTTGACCACCAAACCACCACTTGAGCCAACTACTCAACCATCGGCCCTCCCACTCAACCACCAACTGACCACCCCATCACCACCACCTGACCACCCAACCACCACCTAACCTTTCAACCACCATATCCGAAACTACCATTCACCGCCTAAACCACTAGAACCGCCTCTACCACTCACAACCCTAGAAAAATAAAACATGGGAGAACAAAGGGAAAGGGGACAAGGAGACGGGGAGGGCGACACGCAGTTCGAAGGGGAGGCGGAAGAGGCGAAGTAGGGAAAAGCACAGCGCTGCAGGAAGGGGACGGGGAGAGGAGGGAAAGAGGCACGGTGCTACCGAAAGGGGAAGGGAAAGGCACTGCGCGGCCGGAAAGGGAGGGGGAGAGGCACAGCTCGGCGGGAAAGGGGAGAGGCAGGGCGCGGTGGGAAGGAAAGAGGGAGAAGTACGACACTGGGAGAAGAGGAGGGGGAGAGGATCACGCCAGGATAGGAAGGGGCGGCGGCACTACTAGGGTGGGGAGGGGTGGCTGGGGACTTGGGGTGCACAAGAGAGGGAGGACATGGTGGTGCTATGGTGGAAGAATGGAAGGAGGAGGAAGAAAGAGAAATGATGTTATACCTACCAAGTAACACTTAGGCTCCGTTTGGTTGGGCGTCAAACATTTTCAGTGTAAAATGATTTTCATGGAAAACAATTTACAATGAAAAACACAATCCCAAAATTAGTTTTCTGTTGTTTGGTTCCATGTAAGAAAAATGATGAAATGAGAGGAAAATAAAAGGGAAAGTAAGGAGATAGTGAAAGAAGTGTACAAAAGAGAGAAGGAAAACGATTTTCCCTTCATTTTGAAAGGAAAATAGCTTTCCATCATTGAGAGAGCAATTTTACTGCAAAGGAAAATCGTTTTACACTCCTTTGCAAACCAAATAATGTAAAATTGAAAATAGAGGAAAACAATTTTCTAGGAAATTATTTTACGCCCTACAAAACAGAGCCTTAAAATATAAGGGTTTTGCTTTCCTTTCCCTCTCTACCCCTTTTCTTGATTCCGGTCCCTTTACCCCATGTCAACGAAACGCTCCCCTTAATTGGTACTATTATTACTAAATAAAACTCACAGATACAATTACAAAATTTAGAACGATATGATACCTGGATGACATGCAAATTCAACAAGAAACATATATAAATAAATAAATAAAAACTGTAAATAACTACGTACTTGTATCAAAATACACTAAATTGTTCTACAGACCAAAATTTCAGATTCTATATCACTATGTGGTGTAACAAATAAGATCAGCTGGAGAAAATCTTCTGCGACGGGTTCGTATATTCCAGAAAGCTGCTTTTTTGGTGCTGATATTCTGGATAGCAGGTTTTTTTTCCCTTCTTTTTGGGGATAATTTATTTCTCTGATGGTTTAGTCTTAGAAATTTGGAGAACACCACTCGTTATTAGAGGCTGCAACTCTTTGGTTGCCAACTCTCGGACCTTCGAATCTGATGACTCGACGAATGCTACAACTACCTTAGCACTGAAGGAATGCCAAAAGATGGAATATCAGGAAATTATCAGCATATCAAAAATTCAAAAGAGAATTAGGGTCGAAAGCAGGAGATACCTATGATCTTTGGCCCATATCTTAGAATTCCCTTTTAGTGCTCTTTCCCATAGAATTGAAGCAAAGATTGGGCAGTCCAACACGAGTTTTCTGATGGTTCGGCTGGAATAGAAGTTCTCAAGAACATGTTCTAATTCATCTGATTTAGGCTGAGCTGCAAGAGTTGCCACTTTTTCATATAGGTTTGTCAATTTCTCATCCAAACTTGGACGAAGAATTCCGTCAACACCCCCAGTAGCAACCTGCATAAGAAAATGAAATGATATATGATTGCATTGAACGAAATGTTGTGTCGCTATATGATTATTGTCATTATATGAAAATAAGATAATTAAATAGAAGTATTAGAGCATGTCTACTGGGGAAAAAGAAAAGGTCCGAAGGAACTTTAGTAGCTATTAAGAATATTTTGTATTTTTTTACAATGAATCAATCAAGAACAGGACCTCATACAGGACATCTTTTCCAAAATTTGATTTGAGTAATTCCTCCGCACTCTCAATGCAGACATCAATGAGACTCTGCAAAATAAATATCATGATATAAGTGAGTTAAAATAATTTCATTCTTAATAAACAACCTCAATAATACACCTTAATAAACAACCTCAATAATACACCTTGAAATATATACATTGAATACGCTTCCAACTCCAAAAGAAAACCCCACCCCAACTGAATTCCTACGGAGGGAGGGGGGAGGACAGAGAAAGCTAAAAAACCACCATTGGTGTAGACTTTTCCAGTTACCTATGGGGTCTCCTTATGAATTCCCACATCTCTCCAACAAAAGGTTAATAGAAAATAGAACCACAAAAGAAAAGGGAACCGCATTGGAGAAACGCAAGGTTGTACAAGAGACGGGAATAGTAAATAATAGTCAATTTATCAGAATAAGGAAAATCCAGCACTGGTGCCAAAAAAAAGGACAAAGTCGCAAGATCGGTCTTTTGGACAGAAATTTACTCCTGATTTTATGATGACTTATCCTTCCTAATACAAGAAAGGTGTCCTGGACGATCATATCACAATCTTATTCTAACCGAAGCCCGAAATTCACTCATCAATATTATCTATTACCTCATTTCAGAAAGCTGAAATTCACTTATTAATCTAGGCTACTAATCGTATTCTCCATTTTCATTTTAGGAGTCAAAGTTCACCAACTTTGCCTGCCAATTACCATTAAGAGCACAAATTATTTTGTGGTTCTTGTTAGATTTGTCCTAAAGTGTCTTTTTTTTAAGACAACATATTTTACAATTCAACTAATACGTAATTAAACTTGTATCTTGGAGACAGCAAAAAAGCAAATAGATGAGGATCATATGGAGGTGAGGACAGATCCTCCTAGAACAAATTAACCAACAAACCTCAGCAAGCCCGCTTTTGACTAGCAGCTCCTGCCTCCTGACAAAAGGATCCTTTTTACCTCCCTCAACCAAGTGGACATCTTCCCCAGGTTCCATGATTTCATCAGCATCACTAGCAGGTAATTCAGTGTCATGCTCAGCTTCCTTCTTATCGCCTTTACCCTTATCTGTTGATTCAGCTAGTTTATCCTCACTGTCATTTGCTTCTTCTTCAGCCTGCTACAAAATATTTAAAAAAGGTTAGCACTAGATGCACAGTGCTAATGGAATTGGCATGATACGAAATCGAACTCAAGAATAATGGACTTGCCTTTAAGGACAGAGAAGGAATTGAAGCACTCAAAGAAGTCAAATCATCAGGACTAATATAGCTCTGACAATTTGGATGCAGTAGTTGCAAAAGTGGACGCCTCCCACTCTAAGTCACCAAAGAAGAAAAGAATCAGTTGGGAACTTAATATCAGATGCAGCTACGCCTTGTCTCTTTGAGGCCAGTGAGGTGCACAAACATGTATATGTAAGAAAGCATTCTTAAACAAAAATATTTGAAAAAAAAGGGATGCACGTATACTAATTCTACAATGGAATTTCTTAAACAAAAATATTTGAAGAAAAAGGGCTGCACGTATACTAATTCTACAATGGATGAAAAGTCCCCTTTCCCCCTCCCTGATTATCAGAAAACAAATAAACATAAAAGGTTAAAGGTGCACCTTATCCAAGACAAGCTCGTTTAGGATTGGTTGTAGCTCACGTACAATAACCTGTTTGGGAAAATATAAAGCGTAGATTTCAGAACCAATGCACGCAAATCTAAATACTCTAGGGATCTAGGGAGATGTACGTCTAGAGAAGCATAGAGAGAGAGAGAAAGCCCAACCTTCGTAACAAGTTTTGTGTCATCAACAGTTGATAGAACCGAAATCAGCACCTGAAAAGTATTTTAAGTAAGGAGCTTGATATAGGGTTAAAGCGAAGAACTGCTGTAAGAGTTCTAAACAAAGGCATAATGTCTCATTTAGTTGATTGCCACACAGACAATAGTGAAAAAAACCTTATAAACAAGTAAATATGCAAAAAACATTTGACATATCACCAACAAACAGAGCACTGAAAGATTTCAAATTTTGCTAAAACACTTGAAAATTAGAAAAGTAAGCAGCATGTCTCGAGTCAACTGCAAAGTAAGCAATAACTCAGTATGTGGAAACCTATTCAGAAGCAAATCCAACATCAAAAAAGTTCAACATAACATGCTCAATTACATGCATTTTTCACAGAATTCTCAGGCAAATCAGTGAATAATAAAATCTAAAAGTTGCTTACAGCACTGAAACAATCTGGATCCATTGAATTGATTGCGGAAGCTAATCAAATTTTATTTGACATAAGAAATTTAAATGTTGATTCAGCGATCCGACTAGGTTAGAAAGAATGCAAGTGTAAACATACCAGGCTTCCACATTGATCACGGGCGATCTTGCCAACGTGTCCCTTCATTCCCTTAACAAGCTTCTTTCTTTCCTAAGACACAGATGTAAAACAACAAATGTGCATGTGGAAGTCAGTTCAGATCTCACGCCAAAGGCATCTACATGCATTAGATCTCTCGTTTATTACTAGAAACTAGAAAGTGTCAACAAACCTTAGCACTACCATGCTTGACACAGAGCATCCCTATTCTCGATCCTTCCTTTGTGTGAATCATCCGAACGAGGAGTGATCCAGACAATTGTTTTATAGCCTCTTCTGCTGATAACTATACAAACGTAATCAGGAAGGAGTCAGAAAAAAGTAACAAATGGAGGAACATCTAAATATATAATAGCTGAACAAAACCACCTTAACTAAAATTCAATAACAGAAGTCTTGACTATAAACTTTGTGGGTGAGATAACCATACATATACCTTATCAGCAATGCTTAGGTACTCAATCAAGGCTTTGTGAGTGATGGAGTGATCAACTATTCCTTTCTCCAAGATTGGTTGAAGCGCAGAAGTCATATGACGCAAAACAGATGACTTTTTCAGGCCTAGTTTAGCCATTATGTCGACTATCCTGAGAACACAATAAAACATGTGAATATGATCCTCTGGCTGCTGTAAGGCAATATACACGTATACAAACATCTACCCGATTACATATCAGCATGCCACACACTGCCTGGAGCTCTATAGCTGCATTACATTTATCATTACACAAACTATGTAGACTGTAGCAGGCTAACTTTCCCATGCATGCTTTTTTTAAAGATCAGGCAGTGCAGTTAACACAGTATATATTGAATGGTGACAAAACAAGATAATAAAATCAGAAAGTATACTGCGAAAGGATCAGGTATACCAGTGAATATGCCAAAAATTAGCTGAATGGGCAAGATACACCCTAAAACAACAAGACTACGCCACTTCCCTCTTTGTTCTTATATTATTTGGATATAAATATATATAGTTTTGCATTAGACAGAACAAAAAATGAAAATGAAATTATAACATGCTCTATTTTTGTATTGAACATCCTTTGGAACCTATGACTTTGATGTTTCAACAGTTCCATTGGAAACCAATCAACGTGATAAATGCTACCCATCTGGTTGATTGTACTCCTACTTTGCTTACCCACTTTTAGTATGAGTAAAAGTTGATTATACTTGGCACATTATCCACTTCTTTTCCCATACAAGTAATGGTGCACGAACTTTCTATACATCTTTTGCAATTTATTTGAACTGAAATTTTGAAAATCCCTTATTTATGATTCATGATATTCTTTAAGCAATATCATTATTTGGGACATCCAAGAAAGAAATAGTAAAGTCCCAAATTATCACATCTTTGATAGCAAAGTCAGTTGAACAGAAGACCTTGTACATTCTATACAGCATTACCCCACAAGTTGAAGGACATATTAATAACCACCCTCAAGACCCATCCCACAACCATTTATCACTATTCAACTCAATAAGTACATAGTAACTGAAGCACATCAACCAAGATATCAATTTAGCAATATCACAAAGCATTCATATCAGCAGACATGTAATCATCTTTCATATAGCCTCAAAAGATATTTTCTTTTAACCATGATCTATTTGACATACCATCAAGAATAACTCAAACCTCATACACCACAAAAGCATTATGGAGCTACAGTAGATAGCAGTTAAGACACGAGAGTATGTCACACTACTACATAAAACGAAACTCACTTGTTCTCTTTCACATTTGCCAAATCCTTAAACAACTGGAGCTCAATAGAATACAGTTCCATCAGAAGCTCACGTTTCTGAGATGCATTACCCATTTGATATGCATGTTCGACAACTGAGGAAAAAACATTAGCAAGTATGTCAAATACACCATTAGATTTTAGAAGTACGACGAGAATAATTAAATCAAGTTGGTAGTGAAACAATGTTAGGCTGTTAGCAAATGCTTAAGCATTGACAAATCACAACCCTTATAAGTTATAACACTAATGTCTGATCTTAGCTAGGCAAAAGCCAAGATACCATCGTTACATAGAGCAATGTAAAAGAGACCCCAAACCTAAAGTAGTTCCAAATACTAAACTGTTTCAAAGCATTCATAATCTGAGGGACAAAATTAAGAGCTACTCTCACGTATTCCTTTCATATCATGTTACCTTAAATGGAAATTTTACCACACCTAGTAGACGCCCCCACCATCTCTCTCGTATACTCGCTTTCCATTTCTCATGTAATGTGGACCCCCCCCCCTTTTCTCTCTCTCCATCAATTGTTTATTCTAACTTTGACGCTATCTATCAGAAAGCATACACCTCAATTAAGAATTACTAAAATTTGTGCTCAAGCCTCACAGATAAGTTATTTCAGGACACATCAAGAGTGCGACATAGACCTCACATTTATCTTGGAACTAGTATACAACAGCTAAAGTGCTAGATAAGAAAGATTCAAGCATAATACATACCAATAGAACCAACACTATGTCTCAAAAGTGAAGCAACGTGTCCATGAAGTAGTGCAATCAAACGTGGCAGCTGAGATTTGGAAGCTGCAAAATGAACAAAGAAAAACTGACATACACAACAGGCATTAAAAGGAAAATCTCATGGTTCAAATTTGCTTTATCCCAAACAATAGCTATACCGTTGTCAAACATTTTGGTCACTAAATGGACTGCATAGGTGCTTGAGGATAGAGTGAGTATGTGTGGTCTCAGCTCCTCATAAACTACATCTCTCTCAGCATCTGAGCAATATTTAACACATGTCTGATATTGAATGATCAAGATCACAAGGAACAATGTTAGTCAAAAGTTACATTTCTATTAGCTTAATATAAAAAAAATTCAATGATCTGTGCATAAATCACATCACCTGCAATACACGTGATGATATATGGGAACCGGCAATTTCAGGAATTTTACCCTTCATTTTCTGCAATGCTTCAGATACAAACCTAATAGCAAATGGGTAAATAATTGATCAAGCAAACTTCAGCAAGAGAATCTAATTGGTTTAGGTTGTCAGCAACATACTTTGATCGCTCTTCTTTGGATATATTACGACGCCTCATCTTCTCCCATAATAGTGCAAGCTCCTGCACAAAGGTAGAACTAAAGTTAGCCAACAAATGGTTAAATAAGGTGACTATTTATCAAAGATATTCACAAATTTCTTTCATGCTTTCCTAGAAAAATATTTTTAAAAAATATCTTGCTAAAACTAATATATGATAGATAGGTGAGGGAGTATGTGAGTGTTTCCCATACCCATAATCAGAATTTTGGCTACATTGATACAATAAACACCTGTTATTATTATCACAAACCTACATAAACAAATTCTAAAACTAGATGGCAACTTTTAAGATATCCACACATTTCAAAGCTCACCTAAATCTGCATTAAAAAAAACTTTCAAAGGCCACAGCGTATATGAGACTTTCTTATATCCGTCTATGTTACACAGACACTATTTACAAGTGTCCTGTATGTGTACATAATCGTGGTTTATATTTAATAATGGTAGATTTGTCTTAAATTGGGACACGGGGCTTGTCATTCAAGAAGCAAATTCCATATTTTCAAGGAGACTTTTGCATTGACCCAAGGGCATATACATATATTTAGGATTGACTTGTAAGTCGTAAATGATTTTGGTAAAAATAAAAAATATGTCAAGCTTATTTACAAACATATCATAGGTAACTTGTTTCCTCACTCCCTCTCCATTCTTTCTTCTCCTCTACCAATGTATGGTTGATATAGTTAATATAGTGGTTGACATGAAGATTCAAGGAGAGGTGGGAAGGGGAGTAAAGACATCTTTAAGGTTGTTTGGTTGACAAAAGAAAAATTCTACTTGCCACCAAAGGGAGGAAGTTGCAAACTTAGGCTTTGTTCTTTTCGCCTTATAAAAACAAGTTTTGTGGGAAAAAAAATCATGACTTCCGATAATTTTTTATTAATTCCTATGAGTTTAAATTAGGGCTACCCAAGTTCAATAAGATAAGTTCATATAAGGTCAAAAAATATGATTCTGCTTCCAACAGAAAATCCGATCACCCAACAATTCTTCACACTTCTTAAAGACCCAGGAAGTAATACTTTCTACATCCGATGAAACAACTACAAAGTATGAGGAATAGATTTGATACCAAATGAAATATCAGCTGTCTTCTTCAAATAAAATGAAGATTTGAAGCAACATAGCTTTCTAGCTTTGGCCTTGTGCCCTCCACCGAAAGTGTGAAAACCATCCGCCATCCTAGAATCTATACAAATATATTAAAAGGCGTGCTTAACAATGTCTATGCGCCACGTGGCACCCTCCTCCTGCCACCAGAATTTTGCCACGTGTCTATTAGACAACAAAGTCAAGTGGTCATTATTTAAAAAATAAATATGCTGAAACCTAGGCTCGAACCCCTGACCTTATGTAAGGATTTCCAAAGAATCACCATCTGATCTAACGTTTTTTAGTGATCCATGTTTCCACAAAATTACAGATATGTGTTGTAATTAGTTAATGTTATTAAACATATCCCTTGCATCCTTAAAGAAAAATAAATTCGCATGTTCATTAAAATTAATTATGTATGCATGATACCATTTGAAGAGCAGTGTTGACTACTACAGTACTACCCTTATATTTACAGTAATACTATAAACGAAATTTAATCATAAGTCTGTAATAAATATGGGCCTAGGCCGCATCTATCACAAGGAGAGAGAGAGTCTACTTCACAAGACTAAGGAATTTCTATCTTCAAACCATATGACAATAAGGGGAGTAGCCCTTTAGCCTTATAAAGTGAACTTCTTTATCTTTGTTATCAATGTGCGAAACTTACATCTACCTATACTAATATATTAAAAAGCGTTCCTAAGAACGTATATGTGCCACGTGTCACCATCCCTCATTCGGTAACATTCTATCCACGTCTTTCTCATATTGTAAAAAAAAAGAAGCATTGTTGACGTGAACATTCAAACCCACAACCTCAAGTATGAAAGAAAGAGATCCAACCATCACTCTACCATACTATTATTGCTTAATTAATCAAAATTAATGATGATATATGAAAAGAGAACTTTTGAAATCCATATAATGAATGACATGACTTTTTTAAATGAGTATGAGATGACTTATTTAACTACTACTAAATTGTAGCACAGAGAACCCCGAGGCATCGCCCGGGCCTAAACACTAGTGATTATTTTAAAAAAAGAGCACAAATAAAAAGAATCTCAAGCAATGCCTCTTCCACTTCCATCTAATTTGGCTTGAATTACAAATTCTACATAAGTGAGAGAACATTGCTACCGTCATGGCTTATTGTACAGAACACACCCATAAATCGCACACTTGATTTTATAATATCAAACAAAGACTCCTTATCTGTTATTACATACTAGTATCTTGCCTATGGCTCTCACTCAAGCTACTACCTCTAGTTCCAAGCTCATGAAAGCTTCCAAACAAGCATTACATCATGTACTACCAAATTGTACCATTTCTAGATATAGATACTCATATACCTATAACCCATTCAACCAAACCGCTACTGTGACGCGAATCTGCCCTCCACCCCAATATACAAAAGAGCATTTCCAAACAAAATCTCAGTCTAACAAGGGCTTAAAAGTCTGAAAACACCTCAAATTCATGCATTTGCTACATCATTTAAACTTCTGAATCCCACCCACTTCGTTTGCAACAAATTATAAAGTACTAATAATTCACAAATTAATACAAGACATTAGAGTAAAACAAGAAGATGGTTTGAGCACAACAAAACCATATATAAATTAAGATGAATTCAACTAACTTGCTCAAGCGTAAAATGTCGCTTTCTCTTCTTCTTCCTCGCTTCTGCTCTCTCCTACAAAATCCAAAAAAAAAAAAAAAAGTTAACATTCACACACTCAAAATTTTCAACATCACAACATCAAATAACATTTCAATCTACAAACAAAAAACATCATTTGCTATAAAACTAATACCTTAGCAATCTGGCGAAGCTCTTTCTTCGATTGCTGTCCATCTTTGGAAACAACTACTGATTTGTTCTTTGCGAGTTTTGTAGAAAGGGATTTCGTAAATTGTTTTGGTTTTTTCTTTAATTTGGAGGAGTCTGATGCATCGTTTTTATCAGTTCGTTTCCTCTTCGTTGATATCTGGGATTTATCTTTTGGCGCCATTGATGTTGAAGTTCAAGGTTTTCTCTCTCCTCCACAGTTTGAAGTAGGGTTTTCGGAGGGTTTTGGATTTGGGTTTTTTTTTTGTGATGTCTGATGATGGAAAATGGGAATGGGGTGTTTTTTGGACTTTGAAGTTTTAGTTGTCCGGGTTCGGGTTCCAGTTATGATATCTGAGTAGAAGGGGTAAGAACGTAAGAATTGACACGACCCGCTAATCCGACCTGAATCTGATAAAAAAAATTAGTGGGTGTAGTGAGGTTCTCAACCGGTTAAGTAAGCGGGTTGACACAACCCGTTAATTAAACGGGTCGATTTAATTAAGCGGGTGTTAAACATTTTAACTTGAGACCGACACGACAACCCGTTAACTACTATTCTACTATCAATATTATTAGTTGGGTTTCAAATAAGTTGGATATTTTTTATAAATATGTAAGATTTTTTTTTTTTTGTTCGATTTGGTTTATTTAAGTAAGATATTAGTAGTATATAAGACGTGGTTTAAGGAATATATGACATACATTTGTTTAGTTAATGTATATATGCGCACTTGATAAGTGGGTCAATAAACGGAACGGGTAACCCATTTAATAAAATGGTTCGGTTATGGTTGAACATTGTTGACTCGTTTAATAAACAGTTCGGGTTATAGTTGAGGGTGCTCGACCCGTTTTACCGTCGGACCCGACACGACCAGTACCGTTTATAAGTTCTAGTTATGTGACCCTTAAATAAAATCAATTCTCGACAGCGACCCCATATTTGGCTATTTTATATCTGATAATCGATAAAAATAATTTATAGTTATTATTACTTATTCTATAGTGTTTCATTAATGATTAGATCATTACTTTTTTTGTTAATTACACTTTGTTCACGTTAATAGCATATTTGATTTTACAATTTTGGTATCTGTAAGAAACTTAATTGATCACCTGCCCCTTTTCTTTTTGTTTGGTTCAGCTCTTCCTTAATCTGTTGCAATTACTTGGTGGTAACTAGCTAACTGGTAATGGACTCGCCTATTTCTTTACCTTTGTTTACCCGTCAAGTAACAAAATTTTCTTATTTGTGGTAATGATTACAATTCATTTTCATTTCATGACTAAATACCCAATAAAGGTAACAACTTATGCTACCATTCTCCTTTTTTTTTTAATATCATCCCTTTCCATTACATAGCTTGAATCAAACAAGCACTAAGTAATGTTAAATAATTTCATTAGAGCTCTAAGTTGTACAAAGAATCAGTGTCCATCATGCATTGATGTATGTCATGTCGTCCACTTAGAGCTGGTAAACGGGTCGTGTTGTGTCAATTTCGTGTCGAGTCCATATGTAAACGGGTTGGACACCCTCAACCCTAAGTCGGTTCGTTTATTAAACGGATCACAAAATTCAACCTTAACCAACCAACCCATTTATTGACCCATTCATTAAGCGAGCGTACGACATATATGTACATAAACCAAAACAAATGTATGTCATATATCTATTAACCCATGTCTTATATACTAATATCTTACCTAAATAAACCAAATCGAACAAGTCACGAATAAATCTTATATATTTATGAAAAATATTCAAATTATCTAAAGCCCAACTAATAATATTAATTGTAGAATAGTAGTTAAACGGGTTGTTGTGTTGGATTCAGGTTAAAATGTTCAACCCTAACAATACACCCCCTATAGTAAACGGGTCGTGTCGGGTCAACCCGCTTACTTTAAAAACCTTGGCATAAACCCGCTGATTTCGTAACGGGTTCGAGTCGTGTTATCGGATTGTGTCACTTGTTACCACCTCTACGTCGACTCATCATGAGGATGCATGTACTTCTAAACTAGTCAAATTCAGGTGAAATTTACTATACAACCATTACATTCTTAAGTACATGAGGATAAATAACGATGTACCCTTTATTGGTTACCTGTGAAGAATAACTCATTGTAAATGGTTACACGAATATGAATTTTTGAAGAGACAAAGATGATTTGATTCCAATATGAATTTATTTTTGTGTTAATGAAGGAGTTGTGAGTTGAAAGACTTCTAGAGTCTAGACAATAGACATTGCATATGGGCAAATCCCATAATAGAGGTCGAACACATTTGCTGCTTCATAAGCAATTCCGCAAGTTTTTTGAGTTAGGAAGTATGGGAAATGTTATATATAACCTTTCCAAGCTACGGAAACACAAATCCAATTTAAGTAAATTTATTTTCTTAATATGGAGCATTTGGAAAGAGATAAATGAAATTATCTTCCGCCAAAGTGCTCTCAACATTCATAGGATCCTCCACAAAGCCAAATTCCTATTATCATAATAGTCCCTTAGGATTGCGGTAGATCACTGCTTTTCCTCTGGGACCCCGTTCTCCACCACTTTCAATCCACCATCCTCATCATCCTATCCATCATCTATTTTCGTCGCTTGGAAGCCACCTCCCCCACTTCATTTCAAACTCAATTTCGATGGTTCAGTTCGTGATTCCTCTGCTGCAACTGGAGTTATCATTCGAGACTCTCAGGGTACTCTTATTAAGGTTGCTGCTTTCAACCTCGGCATCACTACTCTCTACATGGCCAAAGCCATGGCCCTCCACCACGGTATTCAGTTGGCTATTCAGAATAACATTTCTCATCTTCACATCGAATGCGATAACCTTCTCGTTGTTAAGGCCTTTAAGGGCCTTTGGGCGCCCCCTTGGCAGATGTGTCATCTTCTCAAGGACATTCACAAGCTTCTCCTCTCCTTCACTACGTGGGATATCAGACATGTCTACAGGGAAGCTAAGAAGGCAGCAGATTGGATTGCCAATGTAGGACATTTAGTCAATTATGTTTTTCTCATTGATGATTGTACTAGTTCCAAGTTATCTACCATTCTTGTAAATGATAAGGTTAGAGCTCCCCTCGTGTGGAGGGTCTCCTAACATTCTTTTTCCTTATATATATATATATATATATATATATATATATATATATATATAAGCATTAAATACATTTTTAGATTAGTATTATTTGAAGAATTAATGATACAATAATCACACGTCAATCTATATAACTAATACTTATTTATTACTTAATATTTTCATTTTTTTATATGTAGCCCTTAATTTCCCTAGCCGTATTATGGGCTAACCGGCTAAGTCACCACATTCGGCCATTTCGGCATACGTATTGTATTTGACAATTCGCCCACGCCCAACTTTCTTTTTTTGACAATTCACATTTTTCTCCATCCACCTATGACCTACCATGTTCTTAATGCATGTACAAGTCAAATTTGAAAGTTTAAATTAGGGTGAAAAGAGTATCATCTCCCACAAAAATTGGCAGTCTAGGGCGAAAAGCTCAAATTATATTTTATTTTTAAGGAAAGCTCAAAGAAATCTAAAAGCATGTTAATTGTGTTGGTCAAACATTCTTCAACTTAGTAAGAAATTTACTTTATAGTGTACAAATTTGTATCCATGTATATATCAAAATAAATGACCAAGCATTTTAAGTTATCATGCGTCAATCTACATTACATTTACACTGGCATGACATTTCTCTAGAAAATGATAAAAAAAATTGTGCCTTGACCTCTTATTACAAATGACATGACTTTACCATCAAGCTACATCTCTTATATTCTACCAATTCCACTTCCAACTACTAAATCCTTATGCCTTATAAAAAATGTAGATAATAAAAAATTTCAAAAATAAAATAAATTGAGAAGTCCCCCTTTGACATGTATGCCTCTACGTGTTGTTAGTCCCCCTCTGACATGGTGCCATGTCATATGTGGCATGACATTTTTGTAAAAAAATTCGATTACTATGTTTTAAAATAACTAATTCTTTTCTTATTCTTGCCGGCATATTCTAATATATAACTGGAAAATAGGGACAAAATTTATTTACAATTGACTACATGAACAAGAAATGAGTATAACTTAAACGAATATAGCAGATAAAAATGATTATTTCCACATGTATTCAACTCAATTTTTTGGAAAATGAATAATTCCTTTTACAAGGATACTTCTAGGAACATAAAGACTAAAGATCAGTAGTGGAGGGGTAAGACCTCTAGCATATAAGTTTACTAGAATTTTTTACATGTTATACTTGTGTGTCATATTAACTTTTTTTTTCTCAATTAGTTATTCATCAGTGTTACAAAAAAAATAATTCGAAAATACATTTACATTTATTTTTATTTTTTTTTAAAAAATTCTTAAATCAATGTTCTATTGTTCTTTTAGATATTTGTTCATCATTATTCAAATAGTATTGAGAGAAGTAAATATAAAGCAAAATAAAGCTTGTGCTCAAATAAAATAGAAGAACTTGTGTATCAGGTTCAATCTTTGAATATTAATAAAGTGGAAGAGTTTGATTTATATAATATAAATTACCGAATAATAATCAATATTTAGGTTTTAAAATATTAACAGTATAATTATTAATATGAAATTCAAGTTTTATTTTTTTCTTTTGATTGTGTCAATCAAGTTGTTTTGTCAATTTAATTTTTTATCAGAGTTTTTCACACATATGTAAGAAGAGGAAATCATTCTCCTTGATTTAATATTTAATTGAAATTTCAAATTCAATTCCATTGTTAACTTGTTCAATATATATATGGCAATTTAAATTCATTAAGGTTTATTGGACTTTTTGTAAGGGAGACACCATCTTCCTCCCTCCTTCACTTGCATAATAGAGATAGTGTGGTTATAACTTGTAAGTTATAACCCACATGTTGAAGTGGATTAGGTTGGTAAAGTTTTGTGAGGTGTGACCTAAGATATGAGATCAAATCTTATCTATATCATTGTGGTTAGTCGCATATTACCCCAAATAGAACCCAACTGGAGGTTCTGAACGTTCTTTGCCCATAAGCGATCTCAAAGTGAAAGACTTTTATTCTTTGGAACTAAAAAATTCAACATCACGATAACAAGCACGAAGTTAAAGTATTAGGGGGCAATTTGATTTTTGTTTATGAATTTTCTAATGAAGCTTGTGTTAATACAATTTTAGTAAAGATGATGATGAAGAAAATAATACAAATAGCAATATTAATAATACGTATACTTAACATTATAAAACTCTACCTAAACTTCAAAAGAAATACCTTCGTAATATTGCTTACACCCGTATACATGGACCAATAATAGGGGTGGAGATGAGAATGTCCAAGAGTGGCTCGACAGATTCGTTGCAAATGAGTTATGGAGGGAAAAGTTCGAGAGCTCGTTTGTGTCGCATTTAGATAAGAGAAAGTCGGATCATCTTCCCATCCTCTTATGTGTGAAACCGAGATAAAGAGGAGAAAGTTGTTCAGGTTCGAAAAAATGTGGCTCCGCGAAGATTCTTGTTCGGAGATTATTGCTAAGGCGTGGGAAGTTGGAGATGACGCCAAAGGGAATATTGCTCGTACGGCTAGCAAGTTGCAAACATGAAGCAAGAGTACTTTTGGTGATGTTGCAAAAGAATTACGAAGCTGCCAACAACAAATGCATGCTCTCGTGGAGGAGATACAAACGGTGGAAGTGATAAGCCAAATGCGAGCCTTAGATGAGAGGATGGATGAGTTGGAGAGAAGGGAAGAAGTGTACTGGAAACAAAGAAGTAGGCAGGATTGGCTGAGGCATGGTCATAAAAATTCCAAGTTCTTCCATACCAAAGCTAGGCAATGGCGAGCAAGTAATAACATAGATATCACATTTATGATGCAGCAGGGAATATTTTTGAGGAAGAAGAGCAAATTGCCGAGGTCTTTGTTCAACACTTTGAAGATCTTTTTTGTGCGAATGACAATACTGACCCTGCTCCCGTCATTGAGAAAATGGGACTGAAAGTTACGGACTCTATGGTTCAAATGCTTAGTGCGCCTTATACAGGTGAGGAGGTGGTGGAAGCTCTTAGCCAAATGCATCCAACAAAAGCCCCGGGACCCGATGGTATGTGTGCTCTCTTTTTTTCAAAAATTGTGGGGTATAGTGGGTTCGGATGTAATACATAAAGTGTTGAATATCCTTAATGATGGGGGGACATTGGTTCTATAAATCAGACTTACATTACTTTAATTCCAAAAATAAAGAAATGTGAGTCTTTTGTTGATTTTAGGCCAATCAGTTGTAATGTGATGTATAAATTGGTTTCGAAAGTCCTTGCGAATAGGCTCAAAAAAGTGCTCCCTGTTGTTGTTCATGAGTCCCAGAGTGGTTTTGTCCCGGGAAGGTTGATTACTGATAATATTTTGGTGGCTTACGAGTGCTTTCATTACTTGAGAAAGAAGAAAAATGGGAAGGAGTGGTATCTTCGGCTTAAACTTGATATGAGTAAAGCTTATGATAGAGTTGAGTGGGTCTTCCTTGAAGAAATGATGTTGAAACTTGGTTTCCCTATGTGCTTTGTTACTACTATTATGAGGTGTGTTCGGTCTACTTCTTTCTCCTGATTAATGGGCAACCCTCGAGGCGTTTTGTACCCTCCCGGGGGTTCCGTCAAGGAGACCTTCTGTCCCCGTTTCTCTTTATTTTATGTGCTGAAGGCCTGTCAACGTTACTTCCGGATGCTGAACTCTCAAATAAGATCCATGGTGTGGAAATTGGTAAAAAAGTGGATCCTATCTCTCACCTCTTTTTTGCATATGGCAGTCTTCTGTTTATAAGAGCAAATGAGGAGGAAGTCGATAATGTGCTTGAAATCTTATCGACCTATGAAACTGCTTCAGGTCAAAAACTGAACATGGAAAAGTCTGAAATGTCCTGTAGCCGAAATCTTGATTAAGAAAAGAAACAACCGCTTCAGATGAAGTTATCTTTTAAGGCTGTTGAAGGACATGAAAAATATTTTGGGTTACCAACGTTCATTGGTGGCTCTAAGAAAGTGATTTTCCAATCAATTCAGGAACGTGTCTTGAAAAAGTTGAAAGGGTGGAAGGAAGGTTTCTTGTCTCAAGGGGGTCGTGCTCATCAAAGCCATAGCTCAGGCAATCTCGACATATGCAATGCAATGCTTTACAATACCAGTAAGTATCCTCAATGAGATAGAGAGAATGTGCCGTCAATTTTTTTGGGGGCAAAGGAATAATGAGAGGCGAACAACTTGGGTGGCGTGGGAGCGGATGTATGCCCCAAAAAAGAGGGTGGGTTAGGGATGCGGAATCTCCAAGTCTTCAATAAGGCACTGCTGGCCAAACAAGCTTGGAGGATTTTATCTAATCCTAACTCGTTGATGATAAAGACATTGAAAAATAAATACTTCCCAAACTCGAGCCTTTTGGATGTGAAAGTGATCCCTATTGCAAGCTTTACATGGAAAACAATTCTCTCTTCTAGGGAGGTGTTGAAAAAAGGTATTCTGAAGGTATTAGGAGATTGTATTACAACTGAGATATGGAAGGACCTTTGGGTCCCTGGACTTCCAAATGTGAGTGTGTTTCCCTGCCATCATAGGGACGAAGACACTCCTACTTTTGTATATCAGCTGCGAACATGTGAAGGGTGGAGTACGGAGCTGCTGACAACGTATTTTACTGAATGGGAAAGGGAAGCTATTCATAAAATTCCCCTACCAAGGTACCCATGTGAAGACCAGTGGTCATGGAAGCTTACGAAACATGTTGAATTTACTGTTTGGAGTGCGTACTATGCTGAACTACATGCAAGAAAAGATGGAAAAGCTAGCAATTCCAGCACAACAAGTCATGACATCTGGTCAAAATTATGGAATGCAAAAATTCCCCCAAAAATTAGACACTTTGGTTGGCGAGTGTTAAATCAAGGGGTTCCTGTTCTGGTGAATTTGAAGAAAAGAGGTTTACAGGATGATGCTATTTTCCCCCTGTGTGGTGATGTGGAGGAATCCTTGATCCATGCTTTGATGCAGTGCTCTGAGGCTAGTATAATCTGGTGACTTTCTCCCCTTAGATTGGACGTGTATGCAGGTGACAATAAGAATGTGTGGGACTTGTGCTCGCAGCTAGTGAGCGTTATTACAGAAGATGATTGGTGGGGTTTGTTCTGGAGCATTTTGTGGGGAATTTGGCTCAAGCGCAATGCTTGGATATTTTCGAAAAAGAAGATAGATATTTTAGATGTTGTGAGCAGAGCTGTAGTTTTGGTGAATGATTATGAGCAGGCGAATGAAAAGATCCAGCATGTTTTAAATAGCAACTCTCATCTGATTCGAGTGTGGTGTGCTCCTGATGCGGGGATTATAAAGCTAGTGTGGATGCAGTTGTGTTTCAAGATGGTTGGATAGGACTTGGGGATGTTGTACGTGACTGTGAGGATGACATTATAGCAGCGATGTGCAATAAGCTGAAGGGGACGTATGAAGTGGCAACAGCCGAGGCTATGGCAGTCCGATTTGTGCTGTCTACTGCCTTGGAAGCTGGGCTAAGGAGTATTACAATTGAAACAGACAATATCAAGGTCTACTCTTAGTTGACGAAAGGAAGATTGGAGGCCTCAAGCTTTGGAACTATTATTTCTGATGTAAAACACTTAGCTGAACAATGTCATGTAATCTCTTTTTCTCATGTTTGTAGATATGGGAATAAGGTTGCTCACAACCTTGCCCACCTAAGTAGAAATTATGAGGAGATGAGAGTTTGGTTAGAAGAAGCTCCAAGTGAGGTTATGTCGGATGTAATAGATGATTTATCTGGTGTGGAATAAATTTGAGCACTTTTCCCGTAAAAAAATAAAAAAAAATAAAACTAGATTAACAAATATTATGTGAACAACAACTTATTAGTTTGAAAAAAAATCGACAATAATAAATATATCTACTTCATCAAAAGATAGTATTAATTTCTTTTATTTTTATAGTTCCCACACTAACCTTTATGGCCAACCATGAAAATTTGACCTTTAATATCTTAAAAATTAAAAGAATGTATATTGTAAAATTATCATTGATTGAATAGTTTCATAAGAGTAATTTTATCATTCATAGAATCATAGTAGCATAAAATAAAATATGAGAAAAGTATGGTCAAATTTCGTTCTTATAGACCATGCATCAAAAGCAAAGTAGGAGTAACACTTAACAACAAAGGGGGTAGAAAATAACATGCAACTACACCACTCTTCAAAAGTACTTTAGTTTCCCCTCAAAAAAAAAAAAAAAGTACTTTAGTTTTCCACGGAAACTCTATAGGCACGAAATTAACGCGTCAAGTTATGAGCGAAGATGTTTTGCATGATTTAAGATAGACGTTGATCTTATTAGACTAAGATCACATGAAAGTTTCAACCCAAAATTGTTACATCAACCTTTATTCTCAGCAAATCAATGTTATTAACTTGCACCAATAGAAAATCTTCTCCGATTATCACACTCTACTCGTTCTATCTGGCAACACACAATACTCACTTTCCATGCAAAGAGAAATAAAGGGAGAAAACAAGGTAAAAAGGGGACGTTACTATGGATTTTGTCAGTAACAATCTTCTAATCGTTGAAAGACCCAACATTAAAATAATCACTAGTACTAATTAGTTGTACCAAGCTAGTAATTATTGGTATCCTATATTTCTTATTTTGATCTAATAGATACCCAATTACCCATAATTATACTACTAGTATATCATAGTGCAACCTTTGTTTTTCTTTTTGAGGGCCTATCATAGTGCAAATTAAGCTTAGTACTAAGTTTATTAAAAAAATGTGGGGGTGGTGTACTATTTTTTTTGGACTAGTTGTATTTTAGTTATTTATTTTGACAGCACAATTCTTTGTTGTTTCTCAAAGATTTTGCTCATACATATGCAAAGGAGAGCTGGCATTCCTTATTTAAAAAATACGTTATACAATTTTTTTTCCTTTTCAAGTGTTTTTCCTTTTCTTTTCTTTTTTATTTCTCCCTTCTTCTCCTTCTTCTTCTTCATCTGTCACTCTTGATGCCCCCATTGATTATTTTGTCGTTTACATAATCAACACTACTTATAAACCATAATCATAGAGCCAAAAAAAAAAAGGAGATGGGGGAAAAAAAGATTTAATCTTTATTTATTTATTTTAACTGGGTCATTCATTATTTAGTAAAAAAATTAAACTATTTGTATTTTTTTGGGAAGTTTATTTTTGCTGGTGTGAAGCAAGATTTTATTGTAAGGTGTTGTTAGGTCATTGGGTGTGTCTGTGTGTGTCTATTGTTGTCTGTTTGAGAGAAAAGTTTGTTTTTCTCTCTCCTCTTTTTTCTCTCTCCAATTCTTGCTCAAATTCAACTGTACATTTGTGCAGAAGCTGCAACTACATGAAGATGCTAGTAAGTATGTTTTTTTATTTTGTGGGTGATTGGAAATTTTCCCACAACATTTTTGTCTTGATTTATACAAAATTTGGTTTTGTTAATGTTGATCAACAGATTTCATGATCTGGGTTGTCTTGCATTTGACTGCTGAGAATGTTTGAATTGTGAGTGAAGTAGATGGGATCTTACTTTCTATGTGATTCATTTTGGAATTTTAAGCAGAATTTTGCAGATTTGTGATGTTTTTGGTGTGTAAATTTGTGGTTTTTTTTTTTTTTTTTTTGCTGTTGTACTTAATATTTTGCAGTTGATTGCTGTCTGTTATTTTCTGGGAATTTCTTTGATTTCAGTTTTGTGTTGTCTTCTTTTTTTTACATACTTGAAAGTTTGAGAATTTTTGCAGGCTCAATTTACACTTGGATCAGTTTTGTAGTTTGTCTTGTCTTCAAGTAGTAGTGATTAAGCTGCTGAATTTAGTATATGAGGGTCATTTATAGGTTTCTGTTCACCTAGTTTTTTCTATCTTTTCCAATTATTGACATCTGACTTCTGGGCTTATCTTAAGTTGATGTCTACTTAATTGTGCTATATGGTCAAAGTTGAATTTGTTATTACTGTTGATTCATCAATTCTCTCTGTTTGTTGTTTGAATCAGTCTGACTTGCTTTTTGAATACTGTTACTAGTGGCCAGCATTGTGTCGTAGATTCGTAGTTCTGTTCTTGAGGGTTGATTACTGTAATCCTTCATGATAATGGTGAATGACTGAGGTGTTTTAACATTCTACTTTTCTATTTCTTTTAGGTGGCATTGCTTCTGCTTTCTGCTCTTGGTAACTCAATCGAAGTGTTTGGGGATGATAGCGAGGAACAATGCAGATACAAGCCGAAATTGGATCCGAGACCTCATAGTGTATCCATCGTTGAGTTTGGTGCTGTTGGAGATGGAAAAACACTGAATACCGGGGCTTTTCAAAATGCCATTTTCTATCTCAACTCGTTTGCAGACAAGGGTGGCGCCCAACTGTATGTGCCACCAGGGAAGTGGCTTACTGGGAGTTTCAATCTTACTAGTCACCTTACCCTTTTTCTGGAGGCGGATGCTATCATCCTTGGATCTCAGGTTTAATAATTGCTTTGCTGAATATGAAATTCTTCTGGATTGGTTCTCTTGCTAGGATAGGAATTACTTTTTATTCTTTTGAGGGGAGGATAGGAAGCACTTAGTTGTTACATTTAGGGGTGTTTATATAGTTCTTAGTTTCGGATAGGTTTTCTAGAACAACTTTCCAACTCTTACACATATGAACAAGAGGATCAACTTTCGAACTCTTACATATATGAACAAGAGGATCAACTTTCCAACTCTTACATATATGAACAAGAGGATCAACTTTCCAACTCTATGTAAAGAAAAGATAACTTTATAAATAAACCATTTTTAATGTATAAAAAATGGTAAGCGAAAGTCAATCAAGTTACTTATGTATAACTTGTTGGAGAAGATAATGTTTAATTGAGTAAAAGAGAAGAACAATCACTGGTGATCGTTATAGCCATTGTAATTGTAACATCCTGTTTGGTTAATTCTGTTAGTAAGACTCCATCTAACCATAATGCAAATGTGTGCAGGATCCATCCCATTGGGGAGTCACTGATCCATTGCCATCATATGGTCGTGGAATGGATATCACAGGAAGCAGATATCGAAGCTTGATAAATGGATACAGTTTGCAAGATGTTGTAATAACAGGTAAGTTTTTTTTTTTTTTTTAAATCTCATGCATTTATCTAATTAACTTAATCTGTAGTTGTTACACTTTTTAAATATAACATATGTGTGCTTATTTAACTTTAACTAGGTAATAATGGAACTATTGATGGCCAAGGATCATTTTGGTGGGATAGTTTTCAATCTCATACCTTAAATCATAGCCGCCCTCATCTTGTGGAAATTGTGGAATCCCTTGGTGTCGTGGTTTCAAACTTGACATTTTTAAATGCGCCTGCATACAATATACATCCTGTTTATTGCAGGTATTCTAGCTAAAATCTTAGTCTTCGCTTTGCAATACCCTTTATATTTTGTCTTACAATTGCCTTTTATTCTATGCAGTCATGTACTTGTACAAAACATTTCAGCTTATGCTCCATCTTCATCGCCTTACACAATTGGCGTGGTCCCAGGTTAGACTCTAGTTCTCCGGTTTGTCAAGTCTAATGCTGCGATCCTTTATTTGTAATGTGATGCTCATGATAGTTTCCTACTCATTCATATATGATTTTGAATGATACCAAAATGATTTTTGCATCTCTTGCTATCTAGATATGCACTTTGAAGTACTTGGCACCATGTGAGGAGTGTTTGACTTCTCTTATTTGGTATTGGTTATGTATGCAATGTCATAATCACACTGTGTTTCCGAACCGTATCCCATATTAATGAGTCCATCTGTAGGATTTGTTCTCATCATGGACTTTTGATTTTCACTTAAATTCACTTAGCTGAAGTTACTTGAACTCTTTAGAAATTATTGTATCTGTAAATTTAAGTTGGATATTCCTTATCGGAACTAATCTTTCAACCTTTCTCTAAGTTGAAAGGAACACACTGAAGGTTTGAACATAGAAGCTACAGGATTGGTGTCATTTCTTATAGTTGTGGATCAGCTTTCTTTAGAAAGAGGCTTATTTTTCGCAAATTGCCTGTCATTATATAGAAGTTGGATTGCTAGACGATTGAACCACCTCTGAGGCTGTGACTTTGAGATGTGGCCATATGGGGCACATACATTTTTAGAATTAACATAGTCATCATATAAAGCTGAGTTGTGACATTGACTCTAAAATGTTGTGTGTAGTTGAATAGGCTATTAGGACTATTGCTTTATGTGCCTGGGCAAGTAGAATGTACTATAAAGTTTTAAAGGAAAGTGTGTACTTGGAGGTGTTTTTATTGCTGGAAAGGGACTGTTTGGCTTTGCTCGTTTTCTTCCCTCTGACACGACGCAACATGCTTCATGAGAAAGATGATTGCTTTTTTGAGGTGGTCCGACAATTTTGAGCTTTGTCCAACTAGTGTAGCAAGTATAATTTTTTTTCAGGGATGGGGGTCGAGATGCTATCCTTCAACACCAACTGCAAACAGTGTTGCAAGAATAAATGCCTTAGCTAACTTACAGAAATGATGTCTGTCATTTATCCAGATTTCTTGAGCTCAATGGTTCAATAGGCTTGTCCTTTGTTCTTTTAGAAGCTAATCTGTTTTGTAGACTACCTATTTTAGTAGCCAAATCATATGGGCTCATAGACAAAATACAATTGCAACAAACTACTTTGACGCTTTTTTTAATCCATTATGCCAAAATATAAGAACTCGGATACTAGTAGTGATGCTGCACTGAAAAGAGGCGAGATATAGCAAAAATGAACACTGACTTCAAGAGACAGTCTGCTAGTCTCAACTGAAAGGACCGGTTCACAATAAATCTACTGTAGAAGAAGTGAAATCCTGAATATCTTTAATTCTATGCATTAATGTTGTTCCAAAAGATAGATAACAAGGTTTATATGTAGAAAGCATAGGATATGGCCCTCACTATTGGGATTTCATCATTTTTCTTCTAGTATATCTTAAAAACCTGTTGTACATGCCTGACCTTTCCTGATAGATAATAAATGTAGTGCTATAAGAGAAAGACACTGAACTGTCATCATCACCACATTATTTACTGTCAGTGTTGATTCTTTCTTATTGTTTTTTGCTTTTCAATTATTCTTCCATATACTGAGTTATCCTTGTTTGAAAATTGTAAATTCAGACTCTTCAGATCACATGTGTATTGAGTACTGTAACATAAGCATGGGTTATGATGCCATCTCTCTAAAAAGCGGGTGGGATGAGTATGGTATTACGTATAATAGGCCTACTACATATGTGCATATCCAGCAAGTCAATCTTGAAGCATCAACTGGTTCCGCCGTGGCATTTGGCAGTGAGATGTCTGGTGGTATTTCTTATGTTCTAGTTGAAAATCTGCACATAAAAAACTCGTTCACAGGTATTGACTTCAGAACTGCTGTAGGACGAGGGGGTTACATAGAGAACATACAAGTATCGGATGTAGAAATGGAAAATGTTTACACTGCATTTATTGCAAACGGTCAATACAAATCTCACCCCGACGAAGAATATGACCCAAGTGCACTCCCCGCTTTGGATCAAATTTCCATTGAGGATGTCACCGGAGAAAACATTACAATGGCTGGTTGTTTCACCGGCATTGAGAATTCTCCTTTTGAGTTTACTTTGTCAAATATTACCTTATCCATGAATCCAGCCACATCCCCCGACTTCTGCCTGGGTTTGCTCCAATGTTGTCGGATCCTCTAAGACCATCTCTCCCGAGCCTTGCCCTGAGCTCGAGAGCTCCTCTACAAATTCCCTCTCTTCCTCCATCGCCACCTTAAGTTCAAAAGGTCTGGCCTCAAATTCATAATCCCTCCTTGATGATGCTAAGGAAAGGAAAGAGTTGGGAATCTTCATCATTGCTTCATCATAAGCATCATAGGATAGATTCTTTCCAATAAGTTCAAAAAATATATTTCATTATTCATCTCGTTGCATTCTTGCATGTTACTCCAAGAAAAAAAAAAAACACAAAATAATCTGCATATTAGTGTACAGCTTCATTTCTTCATTCTTGTGTAAGCAAATTTTTGGTAGTGGTGACAGAAAGTATCAAGAAAAGTGTAATGTTGTGTATTTTTTTTTTATTTCCTTTTCCCTTTTTTACATTACATGTTAATGTTCTTTTTGTTTTCTTCTCTTTTCTATTTATTTTTGTTATTTATTATTATTTTTCTCTTTTTGGCATTTGAATTATCATTTGAGTTATGTCTGGTTGTAAATCATCTTCATGAGAGGAGGGGCATGTTAGGTGATATAGAGCTGTTAATGTGTAGTGAAACAAAGACTTATATTTATTTATTTATTATTCATGAGCAGAAATGGTGAATGTTTGAGTTGTCAGATTTGGCTTTATTTTGTTTTGGGTGATGTTAACTCTATTGTCTCACTTTTTTGACAATGAGCTTTCTCTTCTTGTCTCCACAAAAAGTTATTCAATTTTGGACATATACATTCATTTCTAGTGGAATCCCAGGTAATCTAATGTATGTTGTTTCCCCTTGCTGCATTGCATGGGTGTCATTTGACTACAGAATATATCATTGCAAACTTTTACTTCTTCTTCTTGTCTTCTAATCTTCCCTCCATGTGAGCTGCAAGCTGTAAGCTCCAAGGTGGGGTTGGGACTTGGGAGGGGGACTGGTAGCACTCCACCTTCCCAACCTCCGGTTCGAATTTTCCGGGGTTTAAGATGGGCTGGGCTTATATCTGGATATGTATCGAATCGTAAAAAAATAAAATGTTCACATATATTCTTTCTAAAGTAAATTTGGCCCATAAGGTAAATAAGTAAAGAAAAATGTACTCTAAGCAATATTTCAATGCGACAAATAGCAATACTTGTAATTAGAATCCTTTATTTCCCAAGTGAGAGCTCAATACTTTTTTTTTTTGGTGTAAATGAACGACTAAGCGCAGTGATGTAGATAGGATGAATCCCAGGTCTCGGGTACCACGCCTACCAGACTTTACCAACTAAGTTAGATCGCATCTACAAAGCTCAATACTATTGGGAATTAAAGTGAACTTGTTCTTATTTTAATTGGTGTTTGAATGCTATGGCATGAAATGTGTTCAAGATACGACATTTAAGAAAATAGAGGACTCAAGTAAGATAAAATGAGTATCATATAATAAATCTAAAATTAGTTCGTTTCCAATATAGGAGTATCATCTACTCCCTCCATTTCTTTTTAATCTACACACTTTTCTTTTTGGTCCGTTTCTTTTTAATCTACACAATGTTGCCTTTTCTATTTTTGGTAACATGTCACATCTACCTTCTCCTCTTTTTCCACCCATGTCATCCACTTTTTAATATTTTAACCCACTTTTTAATTTCTCTCTCTCACTTTTCAATTTCTCTCTCCACCTTTTCAGTTTCTCTCTCCACCTTTTCAATTTCTCTCTCATACTTCTGCACTTTCTCCTTGGTTCTCCTCCAAAGTGAAGTGAGTAAATTAAAATGAAACGGAGGGAGTATTTGAAAAGGGATTATATACATTTTTCAATAGAAATCAAAAACTTGTATTCTAAAAATTCAAGTAAGATGAAAGAAGCGAGTTTTAGAGTAAATTAAAAAATACAAATAAAACAAAGTATTCTATAGTCGTGAGATATCTGCATCATACTCGCATCCGATACATGTAATAGATTTTGAGTTCAATTTCTTACAATTTTTTATTTTTTTTTAATATGAAACTGATGGAGTCAATATAGTAGTACTAGATTTTGAGTTCAATTTCTTACAGAAATTTTCCAACTGTAATAGCTGGTTTTTGATATAATTTTCAATAATTGTCATGGGCATGGTCCATTATATTCCCTCACCTAACGTATAGATCTTCTGGACCACTTGAGGGGCCGGCCTAGCACCAATCATGGAACATCTCTCATAAACAAATCTAGATCTATAATATATTCAAAATGTAATTATGTTATATTTGTCTCATTATTTTGAATATATCTAAGTGAATATTCCAAATACCATTAGATAATAGATATTATACAAAATAGCACTTTAAAAGGGAAGAATTAGATGTTTCCAAATAAAAAAAAGAGTTAGAGTTACAAACCCAAAATTAACCCGACAATGTAATTTAGTTTACTTACATCATGGACACTATCATATACTTCTAGGAGTTGCTACAAGCCTACAATTATTGTTTTCAAAACCACAATACATATATGACATCAATCAATAATTGAAACACTAAAAAGTTTTGTGGAGACTAGAGATGGCAATGGGTCTAGGACTCTAACTAGACCCACCCAGACCCTACCCTAATTGAAGGGTATGGGTCTTAATTATTTGGACCTTATGGGTAAGGGTAGGGTATGGGTTTTTGTACTGTCGGGTAAGGGTAGGGTAAGGGTCCACTTCTCAAATACCCAAACCCTACACATAGACCTACCCAAACTAAAATAATATATTTTTTATATTATTTAATTTAAAATAAATATATATATTTAATATATAACAGATGTAAGAAACCCTTTCACTCAAAATAAAACCGTCAATCCCTTACCATAGTCGCACTCTCACAGTCTTATCTTACTAGTTTCTCACTCTCTAGCTCTAAACTATCTTCTATGTAAACACGTGATATTTTGGATATATGAGACTTTTGGGATGTGGAAAAACCATGTATTCCTATGTAATACTATGATATTTTGTGTGCTAATTGACAGCTTTATATGTTGAATTGTACTTGACAATTATATAAACACGTGAAACTATAAGCTAATTTTTTTTTGTATTGAACCCATTTTGGACCCTAGATCCTACCCATACCCTATCAGACCCTATGGGTACGGATAAGGATCCTAAAAAATTTGACCCTATGGGTATGGGTAGGGTATGGGTCTATATTCGAAAATTAGGGAATGGGTAAGGGTACCCTACCCAGACCCTACCCATTGCCATCCCTAGTGGAGACTAACGGAGATGAAAAGACAACAATATATCCTTATATCGACAGTTCGATGTTGTAAACATATGTTTGTCCTCAAATTGGTAACCATGGGCAGTGAAGAGTAATAATGTCCATGTAGTTCGTTGTTCGCCATCAAACCGTTTGTTTTTCTTACCTAAAGACGATGTTTAAAGTGCAGAACGTCCAGGGTTGAGAAAAGCCACAACTTTTGCCATAAGATGAATAGAATTAACAGAAGAAGGATCACGCAAATGAAAGACATGATCCTCCCCTTTAGCCTCTACCACCTCAACTCTCCCCTGCCACCCACTCTTCTCCAAAGCCTCCTTATAGTACACCCCTCGTTCGCTCATAAAATCCTTCTCCGCGACGAAAACCAGCACCTGCTTGCACCCCAGCCTGCTCAACTGCTCGTCATTAGCCGGGTTAATCCAAGCATCATCAATACCACTACTACTAGTAGGACAAGCAAGTGCCCATATTCTGTCAGCTAAATCAGGAAACAGCATGTTGCTGCATTTAGCAGCCTCATTGCCAATCCTCTGCTTTCCCCAATAGTAAGTGTGCACCAATATGATCCCACTGATGATGAGGTTCGCGTCTAGGCCACCTTCAGTCCCTACTCGTATAGCTAATCTATGCGCGATATTGCCGCCCGCGCTATCACCCATCATGTAGACTCTCGAGGAGCCTACATGCTCTCGAATCCATTCTTCCCTGGTATGACAAACTGCCCACTTAAGAGCATCCCAACAATCATTGTAAGCTGCTGGGAGACGATGCTCGGGTATTCGTCTATATTCTACAGAAACAATCAGAACATGAGCTTCAAAGGCTAAGTTATTAAGGTAGTTGTGATACCTTGGAGAAAATGTACTGTCAACAATAAATTCACCTCCATGAAAGTATAACAAAAGTGGTATTCTTTTGTTTTTAGGGAGTTTTGGTTTAAACAGCCTAGCTAAGATGTCATGTCTTGTTGTTTCTGACGATTTGTTGTTATGCCTTTAGATTCTACCTTGGTTTTGGGATCTAATGATGGATGAATAGGAGGAAAATCTGTAAATCTTTCTATTCTCCCACTTTGGTAAAGGTGGAATATAGGTGAATTATCAAAGATGATTTTGTCATCATTTTCGAAGAACTTGAATTCATGTTTGTCTAGATTAATTAGGCTCTAATAACAAGAAAGAAGATGGGAATTTGTTGTATGTTTAAGAGATTATTGCAAGGATATTTGGTTGATTTTTTAAAATTTTGAGAGAAAAAATTGGGAAGATGATCAAGATAAGATCGACAAGATGTTTGATTTAAAAAAGTAAAAAACTTATATGGACGGCCCACAACTAAATTAATGCGAAAAATTCAATGTTATTTATAAAAAAAAGAAAGACTATATAAAAAAAATATATATATAAAATATGAATAGATATAAATTATGAAGTTTGACTATGAAAAAAAAGGTTACTTATGTCACAAATCGAAAATTTCATCATGATAAACTAATGTGAGAAAGAGTTATTATATTAAAAAAACAAATATAAATCGTATATCGTAGAATAAAATTTGAAAATGTTACTATATGGAAAAAAAGGGTCACTATGTTAAATAAGTGGTTTTGGTCCACAATAATATTATTGTGGACCAGGTCCACGCAAGACTAACTCCATAAAAAATTAGTAGTTGCTCTGTTACTGAGATGATGTGCGAGTAAGCAAATAGCTAAGAAGTTGCGTAAGATTTTGGAAAGCTACACGAAAAGAAAATTATTTAATGTAAGGCAATGATATACTAACACGTAAGAAGCGTTTAAGCTGAGGGTTGTCTTGTTATTTTTATATTTTATAAGGTAAGAAGAAAAGAAATTTAGGAGACCTTTCGTACGGGGGAACCCTAAATTATCATTTACAAGGATGGAATTAAGAGCTGAATCATTAGTAGTTGATATGTCTTGTTTGTTTCACGGTGGATATGGTTTATGTTCCAACTAGAGAAGTGGTGAAGGAGGGATTGGATGTCTTGGATGATGTGTTCTATCTACCATGTGGATCCAGATACCTTTGACCGAGTTGATGACCAAAAGATTATCACCTTCTATTTGAAGATTTGTGATTTTCTCTTGAATTGCTAAAGAGATACCTTGATCTAATGCCGAAGCTTATGCTTCAAACACTAGGGTTGTGCCGAGATTGAAAGCACAAGCTCGGACTAGCTTGCCTTTGTGGTCACGGATAATAACACCTGCTGTTGCTGAAGGAGTACGAACGACACTTATTGTTGTGGAAGGGAATAAACTGTACACTGTTCTAACTTCTAACTATTCTGAACAATTTATTACATAGCAGAAGCAACAACTTTTTATTAAGGAATTTTTTAATACATCGAAGAAAGGATGCAAAGTGTCAACTACTAATAATCAATTAACGCTATAAAAGAAACATGGATTCCTTCTTGGCAAATTGTCAATATTTTTTAAGACATATACATATGGTTGAACTCTTTTACAAACTGGAGCTCAACCACATCAATAGGAAAGCTAACAGAGCCGTGGACTGGATTGCTAATGTTAGTCATCAAGTTGATTCTTCTTTTGTTATTTATCCTTGTAATAATTATGCTTTATATTCCATTCTTCTAAATGATTCATTAGGTTACCGAGAAGGATTTATAACAGCTACGAAAATGGCCTTTATCTTATTAAACCGATGCTTGGTAACCTATTTCATTTATCTTAATTCGAGGAACTAAGAAATGTATAGTATTGTAATAGTTAGAGTTATTTGGCTGGAATTTTCTCAAGTTAACCCTGAGATTAAGCAAAATGTTTTTTTCCCCTTTATTCAAATAACTAAGATGACTTTAATGTTACAATAATTCCATCGACATAAATCGGTTAAAGAAAAAGGACAACTTATTAACTCATCCCCTACATTTTCTTTTGCGTTATATACACAACATTTAACGAGTTTTTGGTCATAGGATTGATTCTTGTAAGCTTAAAGAAATCAAAACATGGGGATACTTCATTCAAAAAAACATATGGTTGATTTAAGCATCTTGCCAAACCTTATGATTACCTGAAAAATATTCCTTAACTGAAATATATATGATGAACTTAAATGAATTAAAATGAGATGCTACTCTGTATAGCTTCTCACAGTAAGGAGATGAAAGTAGATTTCTGTTTGTCCATCATTAAAATCTTCATTTTTTTTAAAGAAAAGATCCAAAACAGGTAATGGGAACAATTTTGCTACAAATGCTTTGAATTCTACCAAATATCTCATGCAATCACGTATCTCATCAGTTTCAAGCTTCCAGCATCTCATCATTTCACCTATCATGACGCATCTTCTCAGTATTAGAAATAGTTAATCTAGAAAAATCTTGTTGAGGTTTGTAAAAATATCATGTAATCAAGGAAAATCTAGAAAAATCTAAAGCCATGTAAAAGATATTAGCTAGATAATTCTTGACATGTAAAAGATAATAGTATATACGGAGCAAGATGTATTATGCCAATTGCAAGAAACCATTTACTCAATACAAGTCATGAATTTACAAAACTAATTCTCTCCCTTATTCAACTCTAATCCGTGGATTGTGCTCCCAGGAGCACAAAGAGAATTGTGCTCCCACAATGCAAAATAGAACATTTACGAAAACGAACATTTTATTGTTGAAGTGGAACATTACAAGAATTCACTTACGAAAACGAACATTTTACTGCTGAAGTGGAATTAACATTACAAGAGTTCACTTACGAAAATGAACATTTTACTGTTGAAGTGGAACATTACCAGAATGCAATTACGAAAATGAATATTTTACTGTTGAAGTGGGACATTACCAGAATTCAATTAATTAAATAGAACATCTGCTCATCAAACATAGAACATATTTTCACGGAAAATAGAACATAATTTTCTGCTGAAAAATAAGCTTAAAACGAACATTTATTGAAATAGAACATTTGCTTATCGAAAATAGAACAATTTTCACGGAAAATAGAACATAATTTTCTGCTTAAAAGTAAGCTTAATACGAACATTTATTGAAATAGAACATTTGCTTATTAAAAATCGTGAAAATAGAACATATTTTTTAGCTGAAAAATATAGTTAAAACGAACATTTGTTGAAATAGAACATTTGTTTATTTAAAATAAAACAATTTTCACGAAAAATAGAACATATTTTTTCGCTGAAAAATATGCTTAAAACGAACATTTGTTAAAATAGAACATTCACTCATCGAAAATGGAACAAATTTACTGGGTGCACCATGTGCACCGTGCTCCTGGGAGCACAATGTATAGAATTTTCAATTCAACTCATCGTATTAGTACATTCCTCTCCAAATAATTAAAACACCCACTACACTTTCACCTAATATTTTCTATCACTCAGTTCCCCTAACTTATAACTTTATTTTAGTTTCACCTAATGTTACCAAGCATAATGTGACCCATCCCTTCATCATGTCAAATATACAAACAAAGATAAAAAAAAACACTTTCATATATAAGTTGCTACAATTTTCAGAAACAACTACAATGCGTATATGACGTTTGTCAATCAAAAACGAGAATCAATAATAGAAACATCAAACGGGTTGGTAGATAACAAGCGAGTACTGAAAGGACGACAACAACCTTACCACACAAGACTAATAAAACATGTTTACCCTCAATTAGTAACTATGGTACTAAAAGTATCAATGTCATTACATATTGTTGTTCTCCATCAAAATCATTGTTGTTTCCTTATTTTTCTCTCTAAGAGCATGTTTGGTTCAAGCCACGGAATGAAATGGGAATGAAATCAAATAAAGCTGTGGAATGGTAACAAAACTTACCTTTATACTGGGTGTTATTTGGTTAGCTTTAGAATGGAAATGAAAAAGAACAGTTACCACCACCAAATAATAGATTTTTTTATTTGATGGTGAAGGAAGGTAACAAACTAGGGGATCCATTACCAATAAGTAACGGTAATGGACTGATGAGAGGTAAGAGAAGTTATTTAATTTCGTTTCTTAGATCCCAAAAATGTTGAACCAAACATGCTCTAAACGTTATTCAGAGGGCAGAACGTGGAGGGTTAAGGAAAGCAACAACTTTTCTCATAAGATCAATAGAGTTAAGAGAGGAAGGTTTGCGCAAATGAAAGGCATGATTCTCCCCTTTAGACTCTACCACCTCTACTCTCCCTTGCCACCCACTCCTCTCCAAAACCTCCTTGTAGTACAACCCTCGGTCTCTCAAGAAATCATTCTCCGCAACCGAAACCAACACCCGTTTGCACCCTAACCTCCTCAAGTGCGGGTCACAAGCAGGGTTAAAACAAGGATCATCAACACCATCACTACTAGTAGGGCAAGCAAATGCCCATACTTGATCAGCTAAATCCGGGGCCGACATTCGGCTGCATCTTGCAGCCTCATTGCCAATGCGCTGCTTGCCCCAAAACATAGGGTGCACCAATATAATGCCACTGATTAAGTCGGAAGGTAAGCCCTTAACCCCTACTCGCATTGCCAAATAATGCGCAATGTTGCCACCTGCACTATCACCCATCAAGTAGACTTTAGTGAAGTCTACGTGCTCCTTAATCCATACTTCCTTGGTATGAAAAACCACCCAATTTAGAGCATTGCAACAATCATGATAAGCTGCTGGGAGCCGGTGTTCGGGTGCTTGTCTATACTCAACAGAAACAATCATTACTTGGGCTTCAGAGGCTAAATTGTTAAGGTAGTTGTGATACTTTGGAGACAATGTACTTTCAAAGATAAATGCACCTCCATGAAAGTATAGTAAAAGTGGTACTTTTTTGTTTTTAGGGAGGTTTGGTTTAAACAACCTAACTAAGACACCTTCTTTTGTTGTTGCATCTTTAGATTCCACCTTTGTTTTTGGATCTAGTGATGGTGGGATAGGAGGAACGTCTGTTAGTCTCTCCATTCGCCCGCTTTCGTAAAGGCGAAAATATGGTGTATAATCAATCACCACTTCCTCTTCTATTGTGTTTGCAGAACTTGCAGCATGCATGGCTGAATTAGATTGTAATTAGCACTATGGAAAAGAAAGAGGAGGAGAATTGGTTAGTTTACGAAGTTATTTCAATGGAGATGCTAAGTTATATATAGTGAGGAAAATTAATGTTGTGTGTTATACGTGGATAGAAATGCAATATTTGGTGTTGATTTTCCATGATTACTTAATTATGTCATCTGTGTGATGAACAAATCAACTAGATAGGTTAATCAATACACGTAATAGTAATAGTAATAGTAATTAATGTAAAGTAAGGACTGGAGAATCTGATGTTGATCTTCTTAAAATGCTACTTATAATTAACAAGCTCCATGCATATCGCAAAGGGAATAAAAAACTTTGATTTGGCAAATTCGTTATTACATGCATCAGAAAAACAGCTATGCTACTGTTCCTATACTTTTCATCTAATCTAATCATCAACAGATAGATAATAGAATAAAATCCATATGGCAGATTTGCTATGCTCAACTTTGTGCGGAACATGAACAAGTCTAGGAACATAATTTTGATAAGGTAAAAGTAAAGAAGATGAAAATGAGCACACTAGAACATTTACAAAAACGAAAGCGAACATTTTGTTGTTAAAGTGGAACATTACATGAATTCACTTATGGAAACGAACATTATATTACTGTTGAAGTGGGACATTACATGAATTTACTTACAACAACAAACATTTTACTGTTGAAGTGAAACATTTTTACAAGGGAATTAACCTAGTACTATATAAACAAACAAAGGTACAAGGAACAAGTGAAAAAACATTTTTAAATTTAAACAATGAATGTATACTCTACATTTTGTTCTTCAATTCAAACTAGTATGATTCATATATCTTTATTTCATTATATTCAATTAAATGTTCAAACATTTAAATGTAACATTTACTAAATTAGGACTAAAAGGTTCTAAATATAAGACTCAAATAGAACATTTGCTCATTGAGAACAAAACATATTTTCATTGAAAATTAGGCTTAAAAAAAATTTACTTGAATAGAACATTTGTTCATCAAATCATATTTTCACTGAAAGTAGAACATATTTTTCACTGAAAATAAGCTTTAAACGAACATTAGTCTGAAATAGAACATCTGCTTATCGAATATAGAACAATTTTCAAGGAAAATAGAGCATATTTTTCGCCGAAAAATAAGCTTAAAACGAACATTTCTTTAAGTAGAACATTTGCTTATCGAAAATAGAACAATTTTCACGGAAAAATAAAATATATTTTTTTTTGCTGAAAAGTATGCTTAAAACGAACATTTGTTGAAATAGAACATTTGCTCATCGAAAATGGAACAAATTTACTGGGTGCACCATATGCACAGTGCTCCTGGAGCACAACAAAATTTTTAGAAAATGAGGTATACACTTATACATGATTTAACCGTTCAGTCCATACAAGTATACAACGTACTCTATCTCGAGAAAAACAGGATTCCCAGAAAAAAGGTTATAACCGTCATAAAATAGACAATTAATGAATTTGTCGGAACAAGCAAAATGACCCGACTCGACAAATCGGGTGATGAGCCCACCCGCCCATACTACCCGAGCTGCCTTTGGTTCACCAACCCGGGCTACTATATTTTGCTCGTCCGGCCTACACTTCTACAACCAAATACCCGATGTGTTGGGGTTTTAAGAAACACATAGGAATAGTAGAAAGTATGGATAAAGGGGTTAAGATAGTAAGGTAGGAGATAGTATAATTTCATGTGATAATCATGATGCTATTTGCTTTTATCTATGTGACTATGTCTTATACTCCCTCTGTTTTTTTTATCTTTCTCACTTAGAATCTTGACACTATTCATACTTAGAGAGAATCTTCTCAATTTTTTTCAATTTATAAGAAAAAATATAGTTATGTGGGGTCTTGTTTGATTCGTCTCAATTCGTACTTTATTAATATTCAATCGTTATAATTTTTTTACTAACATATCATGAAAGATATTTATGTTCAAAGATGTATATTGGGAGACGCGCACATGAAAGTGAGAAGGATAAAAAAACAAAGGGAGTATTAATCATTAAGTCCATACCAAAAAAATCTTTGTCTCATTTATTTATGCCGTCATGTGTGTCACTCATTCTTATTGGTTCATAGGAGTATCAATTAAGATATTTTTTTAAAAGAAAGTTGCATCACATTTAATAATGTCGACCGATAATATTGAATGACACATAAATTAATAAAAAAAATGGGGCATAAAATTTGGAATCAACATGTGCATTGTGTTTCTATTACAATAATTACATAATGATTTGATGTCTATAATCTATCAAATTCAAAAGAGATTTAGTTTTAAAATACTAAGTCAACTAAAATATGATTGAATTTCTCCATAAATGAGAATAGGAAAGAAAACATAGCACTTCCATCGAAGATGGAGATGGACGAAAGTTGGTAGGTACGCTGCCTGTACGCATACATATCTTATAGCCTGTAGGAAAGGTGAAGAGTTGTTTGTAGGAGTATTACAATACAATATCAAATATCTCAAGATATAGCTGTTCTATTATTTTCTAATAAAAATTCCATGCATGTATTAGCATGACTGCATGAGCATAATTCAATAATTATTAATGTAATAATGTACATAATTTGAGAATCTGATCTCGGTCTTGTAAGATGTTCGTAAGAATTAATTTTCTTCCTTTTTTTTGTTCTTTTTTTGAGGGAGCACAGGGGAAATAGTTATTTAGGTTAGTAAGTTATTTGGGTAAGTTTTTAATACTTTTCGAAGTGTTACAATTAAATTGAAACATGAAAAATGTATGAAGTATCGCAATTCAAAAGAGCGGAGAAAGTACCCAAGTTGCCACACCTAGGGGTGTAAATGATGCGAGTTGAGTTCGAGTTTGAGCTAGCTCGACTCGACTCGTTAGTATTTCGAGTCGAGCTCACTCGAGTCAAGTTTGACCGAGTTGTTGTGATTTAGAAATTAGATTGTGCAATAATCAACAATAATCAAGAAGAAAGCAAGAAATTGAAACAACAACCAAGTAATGTAAAGAGAGAGAGAAAACAAGAAAGAACACACCAAGATTAACGTGGGAAACCCGAGCTCCGGGAGAAAAACCAACAAACTTGCACTATGGAAACAATGGAGAATCAATGGTGAACATACAATCTCTCCCAAACTCACTCTCTCTCCTAAAACCTTGGAAAAGATGAGGCTCCAAGTTTGAACAATGAGATATGTGTGCTACACTCTTCTAAAACCAGAAAATAGGGTATTTATACTCCTTGAACTAAAAGCAATCCAACGGCCACGATTTAAACTTAAATTGCAAAAAACACGTGCATACTGGACTTCTCGGGCCGTGCCTTGCTGCAACTTCCTGCCTCGAAGGCAGAAGCTACATCAACAAGGTCGCCCGCCCGGGCTCACCACTTGCCCGACCGGGGAAACCGATGACAATCTCCCTGCCACGAGCTATCTTGAGGCATGCCAAGCAGCTGCCTGCCCGGGCCCACCATGAGCAGCCCGCCCGAGCTTGGTGAAGGCCCGCCCGGGCTGCTGGGCCACTTCTTCCTTCGCTCGTCTTCTTCGAGCTTGCCCTTGCTTTACCATCTCCAACTAAACCCAACAATCTCCCACCTGGAGAACGGGTTAAGCAAGAGAACATCCTACCATAAATACCCAATACCATCACCATGAACTTCTCCATACATTGGCTATAGCCAACCCCGCTTCCTTTTCACCAAAGGAAACGACATCGAGGTCTCAACCAACCCCGATCCAACATCTCTCCACACCCATCACGATCATGCTCCCACCTAGATGCAAACCCGAGTATTATCGCCATGCTCCCACCTAGACTAAGCATCCCATGATAAAACACATCTCCTCTACACCAAGGAAATGACATTGAAGTTTGCACCAACTCCAATACAAAGAAATTAAAGTCAACACCGACTTTGATTCTCAACAACAACACATCCAAATCATTGTAACATCTCTACACAAACCTACACACCCTCCTAACCCCGGAGGTTAGTTCATCTAAGAGACACAACAACCAAATGAAGACCCCTTCCTCTACAACCAAGGAAGATCAACCACTTCCTCTCCAACCAAGGTAGACCATTGAGGTCCAAACCAACCCCAATAAACAATCATCACCTAAGCCAAAGAAGCTTCTCATTGTTCTAAAAGCAAGCTCACATTGCTCCTACCAGAACAATACACCCTTTGCTCCACTTAGGATTTTCGGCACAACATGCTTGTGTGGTGCCCTTCACCTTGTGCGCTTACCGGTCAATTTGCCACCGGGATACCGCTTCACCACGGTTCTCATCCCTTGGCCCACTATCGATAGGTTTCCGACCGAACGACACCTTACATGAAGTTCCCACCCCAATTCCGGGCCCCTTTCTTGTGCTCCCCGTGGTGTAAAGAGTTCCACATCTTGTCCCCCGAGCTATGACCATAGCTCCCTTGACAAGCTTCCAAGAACCACCATCAAACACAACCTTGTGACCCGATGTAGCAAGTTGGGTTACCGATATCAAGCTTTTTTTCAACCTTGGGATGAACTTGACATCCTTCAACTCCAACGATGTAACACCCCGACCCATCCGGAGTCGAGTATATTGTCACCAATGCGCATCCAGTGCCAACAACTGTCCTCAATAACCAACACAAGTTCTTCTGGCACATTTTGTGCTCACTCATGCGCACCATGAGAAACTTCCCAGGAGGTCACCCATCCCTGGACTACTCCCAGCCAAGCACGCTTAACTGTGGAGTAACTAAGAAAATGAGCTCCCTACAAGAATGATGCATCTTGTTGGAATGTGTAGCCTGCTAAATCCCTTTAAAGCAATCATGAGTGGTATTACATACACCCCCACTTGAGAACAGCAATGCCCTCGTTGCGCCTGAGGACTCCACATATTCGGCCACAACGACATGTGGGTCGTCCCAGCCTGTAAACTGATCGCAGGAGACTCCAGATATTCGGCCTGATAACCTCTGGGTCGCTCCTTATGACAATGCAGCCCCAGAATACTCCCCCACTAGGCGTGTGAGGACTCCTAATATTCGGCCTGACGGCCTTAGGGTCACCCCAACACGCGGTCGTAGGGTTGCTCTGATACCATTTGTAACACTCCGACCCATCCGGAGTCGAATATATTGTCACCAATGCGCATCCAGGGCCGACAACTGTCCTCAATAACCAACACAAGTTCTTCCGGCACATTTTGTCCTCACTCATGCGCACCCTAAGAAACTTCCCAGGAGGTCACCCATCCCTGGACTACTCCCAGCCAAACACGCTTAACTGTGGAGTAACTAAGGAAATGAGCTCCCTACAAGAAAGATGCATCTTGTTGGAATGAGTAGCCTGCTAAATCCCTTTAAAGCAATCATGAGGGGTATTACAAACGAGCCACCATGAGTTAGTTTCAAACTCACATCACCTTGCCCCATGACTTGCACTACATTGCCATCCGCAAGATAGACTTCTCCAAGCTTTCCGAATTTAAAGTTCCGAAACAACTCCTTGCATGGTGAGGAATGGTGAGAAGAACCCGAATCCAAGACCCATGATCCCGAGCACCCAGCCAACTCTCCCGGTTCATCCATGCTTACCATCAAAACATCGGAATCGTACTCCGAAATCAAGTTAGTTGATGCATCATCTTCTTCATCACTATCTTGAACCTTCTTCTTCCATTTCCCATTCACTATCTTTGGACAAACTCTCTTCAAATGCCCTTCATCACCACAACCCCAACACACTACATGAGCTCCCCCATTCGGTTTACCATGCCCTCTTGACTTCGATCTTCCATGACTTGCATTTCCCCTTTGTTGATTTCTTCTCCCCCTACTTTCACTACTATATACACCACCCAATGCTTCACCTGACTCTCTCCTTCGAATGCTCTCACTCAAAATCAAGTCTCTCACATCATCATACTTCAACTTCTCTTTGCCGGAGGAGTTGCTAATGGCGGTCACCATAGTTTCCCATGACAAGGGTAAAGAAGACAACAAAATCAATGCCTTCACTTCATCCTCAAATTTGATATCCACCGAAGACAATTGACCCAAAACCGAATTGATCTCATTAATGCGTTCGGCGGCCGAACTACCATCAACCATCTCCATGTCAAACTAACGACGCATCAAGTATACTTTGTTGATAGCCGATGATTTCTCATACATACTTGACAAGGTTTCCATCAAACCCGCCGTTGTTTTCGCATCCTTGACATTGAAAGCCACACTCCGGGCTAATGTCAATCTCACAACTCCAAGTGCTTTCCTATCAAGAACTTTCCACTCATCCTCAAGCAAACCACTTGGTCTTTTTCCCTCAAGAGGCAAGTAAAGATTCTTTTGATACAAAAGATCCTCCATTTGCATTTTCCAAAATCCGAAATCTTTACCATCAAACCTCTCAATCCTCAATTTTCCTTCCATAGTTAAGTTTACCCAAAAAATCCAAAATTTGATTTTTCTACACCAACAAATCCAAACTTTGATTTTTCAACCACAAATCCTAGTTTACCAACACAACACTAAATCATTTTCCCCGAAGTTAAAACCTTAGCTCTTGATACCAATTGTTGTGATTTAGAAATAGGTGTTAACTAGATTGCGCAATAATCAACAATAATCAAGAAGAAAGCAAGAAATTGAAACAACAACCAAGTAATGTAAAGAGAGAGAGAAAACAAGAAAGAACACACCAAGATTAACGTGGGAAACCCGAGCTCCGGGAGAAAAACCCACAAACTTGCACTATGGAAACAATGAAGAATCAATGGTGAACATACAATCTCTCCCAAACTCACTCTCTCTCCTAAAACCCTAGAAAAGATGAGGCTCCAAGTTTGAACAATGAGATATGTGTGCTACACTCTTCTAAAACCAGAAAATAGGGTATTTATACTCCTTGAACTAAAAGCAATCCAAACGGCCACGATTTAAACTTAAATCGCAAAAAACACGTGCACAATGGACTGCAAACAATGCCGTCCGAGCCGTGCCTTGCTGCAACTTCGTGCCTCAGAGGCAGAAGCTACATCAACAAGGTCTCCCTGCCCGGGCCTTGGGCCGCCCTCCCGGGCTCACCACTCTCCCGCCCGGGAAAACCGATGACAAGCTCCCTGCCACGAGCTATCTTGATGCATGCCAAGCAACTGCCCACCCGGGCTTGAATCCTGACCGCGCGAGCCCACCATGAGTATCCCGCCCGAGCTTGGTGAAGGCCCGTCCGGGCTGCTAGGCCACTTCTTCCTTCGCTCGTCTTCTTCGAGCTTGCCCTTGCTATACCATCTCCAACTAAACCCCACACGAGTTTTGACCGAGTCGAGCTTTGGTCTAGTCGGATTTTGACCGAGTAGATTTCGAGCAGCTTGGAAGTGTCTCATGTTAAAAGCAATCCTAAGGTAGAAAAATGTTGAATTTAGTTAATTTGCTATTGATAATTGGGTTTTCGAGCTTCTCACGAGTTTCAGAGTCGAGTATCGAGTTGCTCAACTCGACTCGCCA
The DNA here is from genome assembly GCA_947646795.1 of Beta lomatogona. Classification (NCBI taxonomy): domain Eukaryota; kingdom Viridiplantae; phylum Streptophyta; class Magnoliopsida; order Caryophyllales; family Amaranthaceae; genus Beta; species Beta lomatogona. The sequence goes on along the minus strand of CANSNZ010000134.1, from coordinate 506,284 downwards.
ACATCTTGAGCCGAGTTTTAACCGAGTTTTGACCGAGTCGATCTCGAGTAGCTCGCGAGTTGTCTCGTCCCATTTACACCCCTAGCCACGCCCAAGGGCCAAGGCATTAATCAGGTGCATAAGAGACGAATGTATGGGAAAAAAGCACTTCGAAAACAAATTCAACAATAACTTTACTATAGGCTCCCAAGCACCCCAGACACGCATACAAAGACAATCTGTGTAAACATATACAATGTGAATACTACAGGACAACAACTAAACAATGGTATGATATACTTAACTTAGGACTAATATCACTTATTATACAAACCAACTGAAGGCTAAAACAATTACACAATTAGAGGTTTCAGTTTCCGAAGCATTCCAACGCACATATATAGGCAAGAATTAACGTAAAATAGGCCTGAATCAGTTCAGCAACTTTCAAATCCCTGACAGAAGAAGACAGGTTCGCCAGTCTTACAGCAACGGGGTTGAGCGGTATATGTTTCTACGGGAAAGAATGAGAGGAGGGTATGCACTCGTAAGGATCACTGAATGCAACAAGATTTCCTTGACGTGAGAAAACAATCTGCATCAGGAAGATTTCCAGTTATTTTAACAGGTCTAGTAACAAACACCGTATCAGTTATCACAGTAATCAATAATAGAGTTATATTAACTTCATAACTAGGTGGACAGACTATATGCCATTTTGCTGTCCTACAAGATTCTAAAAACAATTGTCAGATGATTCATGGCATATTTTTGTGTTTCTTATACTGCACATATATTTCTGAAATTCACCTGAGGACTTACTGTGATATATTTTGAAAGGGAATAATGTCTTAGCTCAGGTTAACCCCAATACCCCACATACCAAATAGCAATGATTTGCTGATGGTGTTTAACCAGAATCTTGTTTACAAATGGCTGTAACGGGTTAATATGTTCTTTGAAAAAGATCTCCATGCCAACTAAACATTCAAAAGAGGAAGTATGCATATTTTCACAAAAATACCTGGTAATCCCCGAGAGTCCTGGTCTTAAACATAGATGCCATATAGTCAAAGTAGTATTCCCATGCCCGCATGAACTTGTCATCAAATCCAAGTGAACGGATTTTGCTGGCAAAATAAAGATTCAGTAATTCTCAGCATACAACAGCCAATCCAAAGAAGATTACCTATATGAATTTGTCAGAATATTTAACAAATAAAACAACAATGTCAAACCTCAATCGATGGAAAAGTTAACAAAGTTATAACTTTCAAGTTTCATGCATTTGAGTTCTTTAACCCTAAACATAAAAAAAAGGTCCCTTCACCCTAAACTTTGTGAAAGTTTAGGTTCTTAAAGTACTCTTAGCTCAAGATAAAAGAGTTCTCATTCACAATGAAGATTTTAAAATGATGAAAAAATTACTTTGATAAAATTTTCAACAGCAGTAGCTTTGATGCGTTGCAAGATAATTCTATCCAAGGTAAATGAGGTTAATGTTTAGGCAAGGTTGGTATCAAATGGTTAACATATATCTTTAAGAAGATATGAAGAACTACGAAATGCTAGAAAAATGGAAGATGAGCACTTTAGTGCCAACAATCGTAAAGGAGATGTGAAGGAGTGTTCAAACTATAGAGGGATGAATCTAATAAGTCACAATATGAGATCACGAGAAAGGATGAAAAAGTAAATGAGAACCCTGGCGATCAACTATGGAAGTCATTCACCTCAAGGAAACGCATGGAGAAAAATCATGCGAGGAAAAAGAATCTGCACACGATCTGTATCGACATTGAGAAGGCTTATTATAGGTACCAAGATACGTACTACAGTGACCAATGACAAAGAAGGGGTGTCAACTGTCAATTGTCATGTTGTAAATATATTAATATAATGAAGGATATGTACACTGGACCCCAGAACATACGTTAGAACAGTTGTAACAGTGTCAAAGAAGTTTCCGATCACATTAGGCTACACCAAAGATCAATACGAAGTTCTTTCGCCATGTCACTGCCATGGATTATCGGACAGAGTACAAGTCGAAGTACCATGGTGTATTTTGTTTGTAAATCATGTTGTTTTAGCAGATGGAACACCGCAGGTGTCAATGATAAACTAGAACAATAAAGTGGAGTTGGAAACTTGAAACTTAAGGTTGAGTCAATGTCGAAAAGAACATTTTAAGCGCAAATTTGTTGCGGAAGGAGATAATCATCAAGAAATTATTTGGGCTTTGGATCAATGTGGTTTTGGGAACAGTGTGGGTTCGAATCAACATGAATATAGAAACAGTTGAACAAGTCCACAACCCCAAAAGAAGAGCAATTTATAGATATACTGTCATACTAATTTAATGTTAAAACTCATTAAGAAATTCATTTAAGGACACGTGATAAATTTCAAAAATTCAACTTTTATGCTTAACAAAAGGCACAAAGATTGGGACCACATACGACCCAAAAAAATACTTAGAAATGCAATGTACGAGATAAGCTTTAGTATAAAGGCTGAGCTGCGTCTTAAGTGCTTTACTGCTTCGCTCAAGTGTCCAATTTTATTTTATTTTTGGAAATCTCAAGTGTCCAATTTTAGATATTTCTTGATTTATTTTTGTGAATCCGTAAAGCTATTTATTTGAAAAAAAAAATTTAATTTTTTTTTGAAACATAATCTTGTCAATGCAGCTACAAATGTGATGCCAATGGTGCCACGCATTTGAAAGGTTACAAAAGAGAATATATGAAATCCGTATGCTTTTATGACAAACAAATTTAAGAAAACTAACCCCTGATTTTCCAGGAATTTTTTCCTCCAGCATCTTAGTGCTTGTCCATAATGAACTCCAATATTTTCCACATGTTCCACACTGTAAAAGGAGCAATTGAATATTTCCAAAAGATAAAGGTTTTTAAAAATCAATATGTATTTCGATTGTTGCACTTGCACATACCAAAGTCTAGATGCAGAAGCCATGGCGGTTGTCAATCGGCTCAAAGAAGGTAGGCATCCTCCTGGGAAAATGTATTCCCTCATAAAATCTGAACTTTTTCTGTGCCCGTCATACCGTTCATCTGGCATCGATATGGTCTTAAGAAGAAAAAACCACAGTATAAATCAGCAAGACATTATTAACATGCAACAAGTAAAAGAACTGCACTTTTCTTTTGGGTGGCATATAGGTTATAGGTCCCCCCCCCTTTCCACTCTCAAGTATAGAAGGCATGCCATGTGGAACACAAGTTTGTGAGTTGGTGAGGGGGAGGTAAACTACCCACAAGCACTAGCAGTGAGACTCGAACTTGGGACCTTCAAGTTACCAAGTGGAGCTACCACTAAATCTAGCAGTACACACATTAGCCCAACGAAATGGTGGGGCAATATGACACAGCATGATCATGACAAACATAGACACTAGTTGCTCCCAAAATACTAGTTTCCAACATGACATTACCTGAAGGACAAGAAGTCCGGTATCTGCCAAAAGGGATTCACAATGGCGGAAAAAGTCCTCATAATATTCATCTCCCACATGTTCTAGCATCCCACTGTTAAAAATTAAGAAAATCACACACAAGAAAAAGGGTCAGTTCATAACTAGCCCAGGTTATTTACATACTTTCCGGTAAGAGGGTCTCACCAAGATATTATCCTATCAAATTTTTGGGAGGCTGGCAACTGACGATAATCACAGAGAAGAAACTTTATGTGATCCTGTCAGCAGACAATCAATCAGAGGCATAGGCATTGTATCAGGTAAAGAGGAAACAAGAATAATGATGATAGCAGAAAAGTCTAGATACAATGGGCATCCTATCCATCTCACTTGATAAGTAATTCAGGGATACTGGTACATAGTGTGTGATGTGAGGTTTAAACTTGCTGATATAAGACTGCGAAGGAGAAAGCTTGTTCGCTGTTCCCCCCTCCTTCCATACTTCTATTTGTGCTAATTGATAGCATATCATGAAGCTTTTCCAGTTAAAAAAAAAAAAATAGAAAAGATGATCAGTACAGAAAAAAATTGGACTGTATGATCAATTACTTCAACATCATAATATGTTAACAAAATTTAGTACTAAATAAAAACCACAGGCTGCTTCTTGTACAGTAATGAATACATGATATAATGCGCAGATGAAACTAAGAGGAGGAGATGAGAATTCAGAAGAACAAAGTGCACACATGAATGTCGACAATGCTCATGAAGTTGCCAATCTAAATTCAGAATGTTATTTAAGTTGCCAAAGTAGAGCATACCTGTAAGCCAGCCTCCTTCACCCTTTGTTCTGCTAACTTTAATTGCTCTTCAGCTAGAGTGATGCCCGTATATCGGCATCCAGTTTTCTTTACAATTTCAATAGCAAGGCTACCCCAACCACAACCAATGTCAAGGACCTCATGTTGCTTCTTTACTCTAGCCTAAATTATGTCAAGAGTTTAAATGTCAGCCTGTATGTAAGTCAGGATTATATCGAGGACAGTAGAATGAAATGGAGAATACTCACCTTTTCTATCAGAAGATGGAGTTTTCTAAGCTGTGCAACCTTCAAGTCTTCATCTTCCGACTATCATGCAAAATAACAGTTACAAGAAAAATATATCCAAGTTGCAAGAGAGATAATATTTTGAAACTTGCAGAATACAGCATTGAGCTAAAATGGTTAAACTCTGACCTTAAAGACCGCACAAGAATATGTCATTGTGTCATCCAGAAAAAGGGAAAACATTTCATTACTCTGTGGATAAAAGATAAAGTCAATCAAAAGCTGGCCAAATCGAATTCATTATGGTTCATATTTATTTTTTTTATTTACAAAAAGCAGCAACATTTCATTATATAACCTATCAGACTATCAGCTATCAATTCTATCAACCTATAAGCTATCACATGTGTACAACCAGTCAAGACCAGTGAAAATCCTTGCGAATAACTTATGTCAGAGTGTAGCTATATACAATCACGCAGCACCAGGGTAGAGTAGAATCACGACAGGAAATTTCTAATCCGATATTTTTTTGTCTCAAATCATCGCATGATACTATTCTGTTAAGCACTGTTCTTTGGCAATAGAAGAGGGATATGTCAATCATGGACGTTTTTATGCTTCTGCATTGCAGTTATCTATCCCTGTCTCACAAGTTAGAAGATACCACTATACCCTAGTGGTTTTCTGTGGCTTTAATTTCCCAATCATAGATTGTCATCATAGTACAACAGTACAAGTTTTCTAAACTCTCCAATATTTTCAGTATCCTCTCTCTCCCTAATGTCCTGCATTTATAGCATTTCTTTCCTCACTAGCTCTCTAACGTATTCCTCAAGCTACTACTGCTAAAACTAAATATTTATGCAACACTAAGAGTGCCCCTTTCATTAGGTCGATTGATTACACATGATATAGATAAATCTTCATCTTAACCCATTACTAATTTGTTATCTTCACCTGAAATAAGGTGATCTAGTCTAAATTATTAAGATTTGGTCTGATCTGAATCTTTCTAGTCCAGTGTCCTGGTCTAGCGGAACTGTTTGACCATATGTGTGTGTGTGTGTATATATATATATAAACATTATCATGAGAAATCTTGTTAGATTCTTCTCAATGTGTATTTTTCAGAAATCTAATTTTCATAACTAATATGGAATCACATATATATGGTATAAATAACAGAAAAAAGGTTTGGTACTGTTTTTTTCTTTTTTTTGAGGACTTTTTGGTATAATATGATGTATCTCATTCTAGGAAAATATAAGTAATAAGTTCCCAAAATAAGACGAAGAGAACATAGGAGTTTCCTCTTATTCTGTTAGATGTTGATATTGTAATTATCTTCTCCACATTCTTGTTAATAGTTTGTACTTTGTCGTGCTAGGCAAGCCTTCGTTGCCAAAGAGCTTACTTGATTCCTTTTCAACCCTAAGTCCTAACTATTGATTCAGTTCCAGTTGCTATTACTTGACCCGGGGGGTTTACGTTCTTTCACGTAATATAGCTAGGACACGTTTCCTTTTGATCTACAGATTTATATATAAAGCTTTGCATTTAATCAATACAGCTTCAAATTTTTAATTACTCCTATCTTAGTAGAAAACATATTTGCAAGCATTCTTCATAGCCAGTGAAAGTTTAAACGTTAGAAGGAATGAAAGTGAACACATAGGTGCTTATAAGTCATACCAGGTCATAATGGCGAGCAATATTACGACGGGCTAGTGTAACCGAGTTTTTTCTAGAAACATGTTGGTAGAAATATTTTGCAGAAGCTATCCCAGCAGTGAAAAACATAGGCGTCCACCAACCCTTGAAATCAAAGCTGGAAGAAACAAAAGATTTGAATAAACCGCAAACAAGTGATTGTTTAATGAGATCTCATTTAAGCGATAGCAAAAAACTTACCTCTTTTTCTCATCCATTGCCACAGAACGATACAGATACATGTTGGCAAGAAAAATCTGCATGTAAATTCAATAACAAATAAATAAACACATAAGAAAGAAAGATTGCAATGATACTATGCTAAAGAAGTAGATAATGGAAACTACTCCCTTCGTCTAAAACTAATTGTCATAGTCCTATTGCCGATTAAGGGTATGACACAATTTTACCAAAAAGAACCTTCATTATAGTTAGAACATTCCAGACTCCAGACTCTCCCAATTACTTAATTTTAGTGAGGGACTCTTTAGAAACGTCAATCACAATTCACGAACCACAACTATTTTAACAAACGTGACAGCAATTATTGGACATCCTAAAATAATATACTACCTCCGTTTCACAATACATGCACCATTTGCTTTTTCACGCATTCCAACACTCTTCTTTGGATATTAATATCTTTAATTGCGTATAAGTAAAAATTATTAAATTATAAAAAGTTGATATTTGGAATCCTCGCATTGAGACGAATTGAACAAGATCTCACTTGACTATGAATTTTCTTACATAATGATTAGAGAACGATTGTCAAATTTGGTTGATAAATAGTGTCCAAATGAGAAATGGTGCATGTATTGTGAAACGGATGTAGTATGTAATTATATACTTCCTCCGTATCAAATTAAATGCAACAGTTTCTAAAAATGGATGTTTCAAATTAAATGCAACACTTTTCTTCTTTTCTATTTTTGGTAAATATTATGAGTGTGAAATTACACATATACCCTTACTAAAACTAATTAATCTCTCCTTAACCTAACCTAATCAACATTAATCTACCAAAACTTCAGCCCCCTCTCTCTCTCTCTCTCCAACACCCAACATTAACCACCAAACCACCACCTAATTTCACGAGCACCACCCTACCACCACCTCGTTTCATCAGCACCACCTCACACGACCACCAGCCAACCACCACCAACCCATCGCAACAACCACGAAACCACGACCCAAATACTACAAAATCTCCACTGCACAACCCAACCACCAAGAAACCACCACCGCACAAACCACAAAATCACAACCCAACACCGAAACACCATAACCACCAAGAAACCACCATCACACATACCACATGTAGAAATAAGTTTTATTGGTTGTGAGATTAATTCTCTCCCTATTTTGTGGGGAAGCATTAATCATAGAGCAAGAGGAATTGTAGGAAAGTAAATAATGTGAGTCATTGTTTTTTAGAGGATATTCCTTATTTAGCATTCCTAATTAAGCACTTGTGTGATTATATAATGCTTAGGTTGTAATATCAAAAATGAAATTCATTATTCACATCAGAAAAGTTTAGTTTAAGAAAAGTGTATTTTTCTTACATTACATTTATTATTTCCTTCATAGTGGTTGTTTGTTTATCCCTAAAATATTATTTATTTGTGAGGTATCGATTTCATATTATCTAGTAGAAGTCAAATTTCCGCTGCGAGCTCCAACAATTGGTATCAGAGCCAACGTCAAAATATTAAGTGGTTAAATTTCTTATTTTGTAAAATAATTATAATGGCATCTACTAGTGGAATGGTAAAAGTTGGGAAATATGAAATTGAAAAGTTCAATGGAAAAAATGATTTTTCCTATTGGAGGATGCAAATGAAAAATTTGCTTATATCACAAAAGTTGCACAAGGCATTGGCAGGAAAAGAACAAAAACCCGAGGACATGAAGGATGAGGATTGGGAAGAGTTAGATCTTGAAGCACGAGCAGCCATAATCTTGTGCCTTAAGAGGGATGTTGCATTCTAAGTAAATGAAGAAGCAACAGCTGCTGGCGTGTGGGCAAAGTTAGAGACAAATTTCATGACGAAAACTCTAACAAACAGGATCCATCTAAAATCCAAATTGTATACATGCAAGATGGAAGAAGGCGCCTTCAATTCGGGAGTATATCAATAAGTTTGATAGGATCATATCAGACTTAAAGGATATAGATGTGAAGGTAGATGAGGAAGACCAGGCACTCATGTTATTACTTTCATTATCAAAGTCCTACGAAAATCTGGTTCAAACATTGATGCTTGTGGGTGATACTCAAACCATGGATGAGACTAGAACATCACTTTTAGCAGATGACCTTCGAAAGGTTGCTACAAGTGGGATGATGTCTAGTAATGGAAGAGAATACAATGAACAAGCTCAGGGATTGTTTGCAAACAGAGGAAGGACCAATGAAAGAGGAAGAAGCAAAGGAGGAAAGTCTAGATCGAAATCTAGACCTCTTGTGGAAAGACCATGTTTCAAATGTGGTGAGCTTGGTCATTTCAAAGCTAATTGCCCAAACAAGAAGGTAATATTCAAGAAGAACAACGACAACTCCAGAGGAAAACAACATGAAAAACAAGAAACTAGTTATGTCTCAAATGACAATGATGATTATTGTTACTCGGTTTCAGAACAATGCAATGAGATATCTGGTAAATGGATGCTTGATTCGGGAGCATCACACCATATGTGCCCAAACAGGAAGTGGTTTACAACTTACCAGAGTTTGGATGGTGGCACTGTTTTGATGGGAAATGATCATGCTTGCAAAACAATCGGATTAGGTACTATCCGAATCAAGATGCATGATGGAACAATAATAACCTTGAAGGATGTAAGACACATCCCAGATTTGCGGAAGAACCTTATTTCTCTTGGATTATTAGAGAAAAATGGTTGCAAAACAGTCTTGGAGAATGGAGTTTTAAAAGTTGTCCATGGTTCCTTGGTAGTGATGAAGGGGATTTGTCATGGTAATTTTTATCCTCTTTTGGGAACAACTGTTACAGGTGATCTAGCAGTTGGAATCGGTGGAAGCAAAGACCAAACAAAATGCACAAGAATACGGCATATGCGCCTTGGGCATATGTTAGAAAAGGGTTTATCATTGCTTAGTGGACAAGATTTGTTGAAGAACATGAAGAAACCACAAATGGAATTTTGTGAGCATTGTGTGTATGGAAAAGCACATAGGGTGAAGTTCTCTACAAGAAAGCACAAGAGCAGAGGGTTGTTAGACTATGTGCATACGGATGTTTGGGGTCCGGCTAAATTTGCTTCCAAGGGAGGTTCCAGGTACTTTGTTACATTTGTTGATGATTATTCTAGATATGCTTGGATTTATTTTCTCAAGCATAAGAATGAGGTATTCGACATTTTCAAGCGGTGGAGAGCGATGGTTAAGAATAGAACAGGTCGAAAGCTAAAAACTGTACGGTGTGATAATGGTACAGAATACACAGATGGAGCTTTCAAGGGGTTTTGTGATCAGGAAGGCATTGTGAGACACTGGACAGTCAGAGACACACCACAACAGAATGGAGTCGCAGAAAGATTGAATCGTACACTACTTGAGAAGGCTAGGTGTATGCGCTCTAATTCGGTTTAGGCGAGAATGGTGGGCGTAGTCCTGTTGCTACTGACTTGCTACATAATGAATCGCTCCCCACATTCTTATTTAGATGGAGACACACCTTATAGGGTGTGGTCAAGGGAACATGCAGATTACAAGAGACTTAGAGTCTTCGGATGCACGGCATATTATCATGTCAAGAACAACAAGCTTGATGAAAGAGCTAAGAAAGCAATCTTCTTGGGGTATCCAAAAGGGGTTCAAGGTTATCGTCTTTGGAGTATAGAAGATTCTAAATTTGTAATCAGCAGGGATGTTACCTTTGATGAAAGATATATGGTAGCTTTATCGAAAGTTATGATGCCTAATGATGGTGATGTTGGAATGACTACAAATACTCAAGTGGTGGAGATAGAATCTAGAGACCAACTAGATTCTAGTCATGTTCAAGTGGAGCAACCTGGTGTTACTCGATATGAGGAGGAGGATGATCTTGAACATGAGGAGATTCAAGCAGAAAATGTACATGTGTTACAACAACGGCGAGAGAATCTTTGGCGACCACTAGGCCAAAGAGGAATTATAAAACAGCTTCGAAGTTTGGGGTCGACAAAACCTCTAAGGCATTACGGGTAGGTAAACTTGGTTGAATATGCACTCTCGGTGGAGGATGATGAGCCGGTCACCTTCAAACAAGCTATCAAAGACAAGGATAGAGAGAGTTGGTTGGTTGCTATGGAGGAAGAGATGCAATCTCTTCATACAAACAAGACATGGGAGGTAGTCCCATTGCCCGTGGGAAAGACTGTTATTGGATGTAAGTGGGTGTATAAAACAAAAGAGGATCCTTCCAAGACCGATGGTATAACACATAAGGCTAGGCTAGTGGTCAAGGGTTTTGCACAGAAAGAGGGTGTTGATTACAATGAGATATTTTCTCCAGTGGTAAAACACACTTCTACTCGGGTGCTATTAAGTCTTGTTGCTCATGGTGATCTTGAGCTGGAACAACTTGATGTAAAGACAGCCTTCTTGCACGGTGACTTGGATGAGGAAATCTATATGTATCAACCTGAGGGATTTAAGGTTGAGGGTAAAGAGAATCAGGTATGCCGCTTAAGAAAATCACTTTATGGATTGAAACAATCTCCTCGACAATGGTATAAGCGATTTGATTACTTTATGTTAAAGCAAGGGTTTTCCAGAAGTAATTATGATTGTTGTGTATACATTCGTAAACTTTGTGGAAGTGATTATATTTATCTCCTATTGTATGTGGATGACATGCTTATTGCTTCAAAAAGCAAGGTGGAGATAAATAGGTTAAAAGCTCAACTCGATGAAGAGTTTGAGACAAAAGATTTAGGCGCTGCAAAGAAAATACTGGGTATGGAGATTAGAAGATAGAGATCAAATCGAAAATTGTTCTTGAGCCAGAAAGGCTACATTGAGCGGGTTATTGAAAGGTTTGGGATGAAAAGTGCTAAGTCAGTAGTAACTTCATTGGCTCCACATTTTAGACTATCTGGTAAACAGTCTCCCACTATAGCGGAACATAAGACATACATGGATAATGTACCTTATGCTAGTGCAGTTGGCAGTTTAATGTACGCCATGGTGTGTACACGTCCAGACATTTCACAAGCGGTTAGCGTTGTCAGTAGGTTCATGGCGAACCCGGGTAAGGCACATTGGGAAGCTGTGAAATGGGTTTTAAGGTACTTAAAAGGTACCATTGACAAAGGTTTGTGCTTTGGTGGAGATACATGTCAAATAAGCGGCTTCGTTGATTCGTATTATGCCGGTGATTTAGATAAACGACGATCTACTTCTGGTTATGTGTTTAAAATACATGGTGCTCCAGTTAGTTGGCGATCAATGTTACAGGCTACAGTGGCTCTATCTACGACAGAGGCCGAATGAGAACCCTGCAGACATGTTAACCAAAGTTATTTCAGGAAGCAAGTTCCAACATTGTTTGGAATTGCTAAATATTGTCCCATGTTAGGTATTACATGGAAAATAAATGGAACTACGATTGGTTTGATCCTGGTCGAAGGGTACGCAGGTAGTCATTATCAGAATGGTGCAACCGGATATGTATTACGCAATTTGTTCGTCCAAAATTTGAATGTCTTCAAATTATGAACGAGGTGGAGAATTGTAGAAATAAATTTTATTGGTTGTGAGATTAATTCTCTCCCCATTTTGTGGGGAAGCATTAATCATAGAGCAAGAGGAATTGTAGGAATGTAAATAATGTGAGTCATTGTTTTTTAGAGAACATTCCTTATTTAGCATTCCTAATTTAGCACTTGTGTGATTATATAATGCTTAGGTTGTAATATCAAAAATGAAATTCATTATTCACATCAGAAAAGTTTAGTTTAAGAAAAGTGTATTTTTCTTACATTATATTTATTATTTCCTTCATATTAGTTGTTTGTTTATCCCTAAAATATTATTTATTTGTGAGGTATCGATTTCATATTATCTAGTAGAAGTCAAATTTCCGCTGCGAGCTCCAACACCACAAAACCACCAAAATGCAAACCCTAACCACCATGGAACCACCCATCCACCACAAAACCACCATAAAACCACGAACTCAAACCCTAACCAGCATAGAATCAGCCACCCACCACGAAATCCTAACCACGATGGGTTGTAGGAAGGGGCGCGAGGGCGGGTTAGGAGGTCCGAAATCGAAGGGGGGCGGGGGGTGGGGTTAGAGGTCCGAAATCGAAGGTGGGGGCAAGGGTGGGGGAGAGGTGGGGGAACGAGGGTAGGGGAGGGGTGGGGGGTGGGCTGATGGGTTACAGGGGGTTAGGAGCGCGGGGGGGGGAGGGTGGGGGCTGGCTGGGCTGGCGGGGTGGGGGGGGAGGGGGCTGGGTGGTTGCCTCGGTGGTTGTGGTTAGGGTTGGCCCCACTCTCTCTCTCCTAATTAACATACCCACATGTTATTGCTTCTTGTTAATCTCACCCTAAGAAATTTTGCCTAGGAGTCCGTGTACATTGAATTGTTGCATTTAATTTGATACGAAGGAAGTATTTCGGATGGAAGACGAAAGGAATAGTTATTAGTATCTGAAAGCAGTAACTATAAAGACTTATATTACCCTGAAAAGATTCAGGAGCCCATCATCCTTGTCAACAATTGAGATGTCTCCACTAATAAATGCATCTGCCAGACCCAGGTCAGCCTCTAAAGCAACCTGAGGAGAAAAAAAGGGATGAGCACCAATGGCAACAAATGGTTCATATACTTGACATTAGACTTTGTTAATTAAGGAGATATACCTTCCAGTAAAACTGAGGATTGTGCACTCTTATTGCAGTTTTCCAAGTACATCTTTTGTCCGAACCCTCAAATTTCAGAACTGTGCCTCCATCCTCCAACAAACTGCCGCAATAAAAGAATGCAAAAGGAATAACCAGGCGAACAAATGGTTACATGAAAAGGAATAACCAGGCCAACAAATAGTTACATGAGAAGATACATGAAAAAATGCGCTTGCATTAGGGATGACTAGTCTGCAGTATACTGACCTTGTAATGGGGGAAAAAAAATGGCGGACCATAAAATGCAGAAGCAGAACAGAAGATAATGAACTCCGAAGATCAAATGAAGCAAGCAGACAACATTTGGCACATGTGACAAAGAACAGAGGATGCATCTTAAAGTGTTGATGCTTTCATCTTACTTTTATCTGACAACCACGAGCCACCAATATAGCATAATGAGACACAAAATTTACAGCACATAACTAGAGACTCTTCCCAGCCAAATTTGCCGATACTTGAGCTTCTTGATGTATCTATATCAGAAGGAGACTACTTATTCAAAACAGGGGAATTTGCATCTAACAAAAGATTAGGTGTGGAATTTCACATATGTCGAATTAGGTGCCTAAAATATCTTCGTATGTTTGCTCTTCAAAAGCTTCACTCGCAACAGAAAAGATACTAACTATTCCATGTACACGATCAAGGTGGTACAAGTCTTAAGCCAAGGTTCCAGTGAAAACTAGCATATTACTCGTCAATAGTAAGCTTGATACGAAATAATACTTGTCTTCATAAATGTTGACACCCAATAATCTTGCCCTTTTCTTTTCAAGGTTAAAATTCACCTAATTAACCAAATTACATTAGTAACTAACAAGCATTTATCAGAAAATTGAAAAAACATTACTTTGATAACACCTTCAAAATCATCGCTAGCATATATAATCATTATAAAAAGAGTCAAGGTGCCCTCAAAGACAGTAGTTGTGAAGTTGGAAAATTGTTCAGGACAAGGGGGACATTTTAAAAAAGGACACAGAAATCGCACATACATAAAAAGAGAGAACTCACATTAAGCAGCCAGCAGAAATAAAACTCTTGAGATATCTGATTATATAACGTCGAGCTGTTTCTTCAGTCCAAGAAAGCGCCATCTTTTTGGGGTTTGGGAGTGGAATGAAGGTCCTTTTAAGAGCATCATTTGCAGCAATTAAGCCAGCCTGATAGATTAGTATTAGGCCACACCAGCATGTTCAGTATCATAGAACATTAATTATATTCTATTGTCAGTTTTTTGGACCAGAAAAGCAGATGCCATACCTTTAAGCCATCCTCATGAAAACCATAGCCTAATAAAAATCCATAAGGTAAAAAAAAAAAAAAATAAAGTTCAGTAACTCAGACAAGCAGTGATAGTTAGCAAGTACTCCCTCCGTTTCTTTTTAATCTACACACTTTCCTTTTTGGTCCATTTTTTTAAATCTACACATTGTTGCTTTTTCTATTCTTGGTAACTTGTCCTATCTACTTTCTCCTCTTTTTCCACCCATATCATCCCCTTTTTAATATTTTAACCCACTTTTTAGTTTTTGTCTCTCCCTTTTCAGTTTCTTTCTCCACCTTTTCAGGATCTCTCTCATACTTTTGGACTTTCTCCTAGGTTCTCTCCCAAAGTGAAGTGAGTAAAGTAAAAAGAAACTGAGGAAGTATATGTTCTTTGTAACAATAGCTACTCTATAAATCTTAGCTTGACAGAGATAAAAGTTTCCAGAGTGCAGGTCTACCTAATCTGCTTTAACCAAAAAGAAAAATAGGCTGTGAACTGATGCATATTATTGGAAAACAAAGCAAACAGTCAATAAAACCAAACTAACTGGTCATTGATGAAGCAGCCCTTATAAGGTGGGGATAGATAAGACGATCCCAGCCCAGCCACAAGGAAACCCTCAGCCAAATGCATGTATGATATATGAGTGAATCCAAAACTTCTTTGATTAACTTACCAGGACATGCTCCGCAAAACCAAATTGCTCTCTTTCCTTGAATATTACGAAGCTCAAGTGAGGCCTTCATTGAAGCAACAGAAGGTACAAGAATACCAGTTGAGCTTTTTAGCAAGAAATTTTCTGGTGGATGAGGTGGATTAATGGTGAGAAGAAGAGGCTGGTCTGTTTTGGAAATATTCTGCATGCACAAATAACCAGAAACTAAGCAAGCAATAGAAAATAGGAGTAAAACACTTCCATAACAATAGTACCAGAACAAGATGGATTTTGTATATGTTTATTTCCAAAACTATTAACATAAGCAACAGAAGTCAGAACAACACTCATGAGCTATTCAAAGAAGAAAAGAATGTGCTCCAGTGATATTTCTGGACAACAAAAGATATAAAAAAACTAAGGATGAAAGCTCTTGAAAGTGAAGAAGAGCTCCAGAGCTTGTTCTATTACTAGCCATGCTCATCTAATCAGACACGTGAACCTCTTTTGAATGCTAAATGTCCCCCTATTTTTTAAGGAAATAAAATATGGTTTACATGAAAAATACTTCCTTCGTTTTATTAATACACTAAATTAGCCACGCGATTTAAGACATTGACGGTAAATGGAAACATTTACGAAAAATAACTTAAACACTAGTTAGAGGGAAGGGTTATCAAGATTAAAAATAGTAATACTAATTTGTTCGTTTACCATCTCTAATTTTTTTCTTAAACCCTGTGCTCACCTTTTACATTGCAAGTATTAAAAAATGGGGGAAGTATTTGATCATACTAACCATTTTTTAATACTTGCAATGTAAAAGGTTAGTATGATCAAATACTTCGCCCATATTTTAATACTTGCAACGTTGAAATGTTCACAAGGGTGAAGAAGAGGAGATAGTGAGAGATAAAAATGAATCCCCATGTGCTAGGAGAGAGAAAGAGAGAATGCCAAAAACCAACCTTGCAAGTAACAGAGACCTTCCTAAAATGGAAAAATTGCTAGTATTAAAAAATGGAGGAATTATAGTGTTTCCATAATTGTATATATAATCATAGTAATATAAGAATCTTCTCAACATATCAATAGTAGTTGAAAGTACTAATCATACAAAATATTTCCATAATATTGATTTTCAATCAACGGTTGCATTATCTAATGACTTTTGACAATTATCTTCTTTATTGTTCAACTAATATATATGAAACGGGCCACAATTCTACTTATATGAAAAGAGTTTATTTGCACCATTAAATTCTGTATGGAGAACAATAGCAGTAGCTGTTGTATTTCAGTTTCAAATATTCAAACGTCACATATATAGCATCACTATAACAATTAACCAACAT
This sequence comes from Beta lomatogona, assembly GCA_947646795.1. Taxonomy (NCBI): domain Eukaryota; kingdom Viridiplantae; phylum Streptophyta; class Magnoliopsida; order Caryophyllales; family Amaranthaceae; genus Beta; species Beta lomatogona. The sequence goes on along the minus strand of CANSNZ010000134.1, from coordinate 489,891 downwards.
TAGATATCAAAGCCTTATATAATCATTGGCCCAGAGTAATGTGATAACAGAGAGAACTGGTACACACCTGCAGCAGATTAATCCAGTATGTCAAACATACTGTATTGTCTGTGCTGCCCTGAATATTCAATGCACTCCATGCTGCTGGTTTTTGGGGCATGAATTTTTTGTCATGGTGAAGAAATATTTCACTGCCAATAAATAGTTGAAAATTGCATATTGGTTTAGGAAGTAGAACAAATACGAATCAGCATCATCATTTTACAGAATATCAAAAGACATTTGAAATATATGCTCAGAGCACAGCTTCTGAAGAGTTTAGACCAGGATAAATCAGAAGTTGCACACAGCACACATCACAAGACTAGAGCATGAACAGGATTTCCAAAATGATTAGTGGGTTATAAAATACATAATCAAGTTTCTATAGAGATGATAAGATTTAAAAGTATACACCGAAATGACAATGGCAATACAACGTCGAGCCAATCTTATCATAAACTTTAATTTATCTGCATACACTAAGTAATTTGATCTAAAAGGAGAAATGCGCACCTGCCGACATATTGTAAAGCACCAAGTATCCTCGTTTCGTCATTTGTTGCCTCTTTTCCTAATATCTTCAAGGCATTTGGAGCAGGCACAGCTATAATGCATCCATCATATGAATCTTCTAACCCATCCCCATAAAACAATGTACATCCTGAAAATTTATTCATTATGCTATTAAAACTATGTGGGACTTCAACCCCAGAAAGGGGGAGGGGGGGATCAAAAGTTATTAACCTTCATTCAAACTTTGATTCAGAAAGCAAATAATACTGTGCTTTTAGGATAGAGGTATGTATTGTTTCTTTTCAAAAATGTTCTATTGCTTCGACTACTTCCACTTTTAACATTCGCTTCAAAATACCTTGTATATAGGTCTTCCAAAAACAAAATTCTCTTCTAGACTGCCGGAGAATCTCAACAACAACAAAAGGGCGTGTTTGTTAAGAAGTGTATGTAATGGACATGTACTTTAGCATTTGATTTTTACATGAAATGAACTATACGTTTCGTGAATTCATTAGAACGATCTCCTGGAAGCAAGGAAGTTGGTGATATTTTAAGGAGAATACTATAAATCACTTACACTATCGAATAAGCCTCCGCTGCATTTCCCAACAACAATATACTAAGTAGATGAGAGTTCACTTGCATGATGCAATAGTAGCTATTTTAGTCAAGAGGTACAAGATTAACAGGTCAATACACTTTGCTGGCAGAACTTGAGGCACTGGGAGGATGAGGCCATTTTCGTGTCTCTCAAAGTTTCCCTATTTCTTACAGTAAAATTTTACCAACAAGCATTCGACACCCTCAGGTATAACTACAAAAGATTTAGAATTTGACTACTAACCATTATCACTTGTTGAAACAATATTCACTTCACAACTGGTTCTTATTTGACTTCCTCTAACCTCCAGCTCTTCTCTTAGCTGCAAAAATATCAGGGTTGTTTAAGACACAACAAAACAACAATAACATCAACTAGCAGAGAGGGAAATGACAATTGCCGCAAAATTATTGCGAGATATTCTGCGTAAAGTAATGTTCTGCATCCAAAACATAGAATAGATAAGGGAGACCTTATTCACATAATGATGTGAGCCTCCGCTCACAGAATGCCATTGTGGACCGCCGGATAGCTGTCATAAGTCATAACCAATATTTAGTAATCAGTTAGATGGAAATGAACAATACAACAATCAAAAGAAATTTTCAGTGACATGCACCTCAAGCAGGTGATGGTTGCGACAAAAAGAAAGAACCGAAAATGCAGAGAAGTCCATCACTCTCTCTGATGGACAAGACCAGAAGGAAGCACATAAAGGAATCTACCAAAAAAAAAAAAGTTTCAACATTAGAACTTTCTCATAACCACATAACTATAATCATCTTTTAGAAATAGAAACACTAAAGCATGCGATAAACAAATATAACGATCTCAATTCTCACCAAATAAGCTTTTTGGAACAACTCAGAGTAACTCCTATACTTGATGAAATGGCCAAAGGTTTCAGCACGGTCGATTTCTGGATTAAGCTCAAGACCATCAAGGTACCTTCAGGAAGGAGTGAAGAATGAAAAACTTCAGTGCAACATAACTACTGTGTATGAGTGCTAGAGGTGAATTAATTCTTGGAGAATAAGCTAAAACCTCTCAACATTTGAGAAAACTCTAACTGATTGCTTAAACATGCCTCGGCTATGTCCTAGTTATTATCATGTATCCATTTTTATTTGCATTAGTTGTTAGGAGACTGTTAAGGTAAAGTTCATATTTTTTCTTCTAAATAGCAAAGAATGTCTTACATGATCACATCATCTTTGAACTTCTTAATTTCTTGGACCATCCTCCAAAAGTTTGGCTTCAGTGCATTAGTTATCTGTGCAAACAAACTTCTGAATCCATTTCGGCTTCCCCACTCACATCCTTCGCCCTTGTCTAAACTCACAGAAAGTGACATGTCAAAGGCATCCACATGAATACCGAGGCCATCAAAGAGCTCTGTCATATGGGGGTATGAAACCTGCCAATGGGGACAAATTTTTCGCAGTTTAGGACAGGAAAAGACTTCAATTTAGACATAAATACCGTTATTTTGACTTCACTACCAACAAGATGTAAACTCAAATCCTCATAGACATGAAAAATGACATCTAAAGCTACCAACTCCTGCTATAATCCAATCCACCAGATTGATGTTCACTAGTTTTTCTTTTCTTATGTTACATAAGGATAGTTCACCCTATGACAATTGTACATAAAAATGTTCCTACGAAGCGTCTTCCGAATGTTGGAACACCCTACTAGTGATTACGGATGATAAGTTTGCGTACTCTTGTAATCCTCGACTCCAGCAAGTGGAATTCATACGAGATCATAGTTTCTGCAGCATTAGATACCTTAGCCTACTATTCATCAATTATAAGATTAATTAAAGAAAATTTAATAAAATTGGCATACATTTGTATTCCTTATTTACAGTCAATTTGATCTTTTAGTGCCAATTTTCTTGCTAACCCCATCAAAATTTTGCCACAACCCACCAAAATAGAGTATTTAAAGGCCTGTCTTTCAGTTTATTAGGGCTATTTACTGTTCATCAAATTAAGAAACTTGGATATTCTCTGCTCATCAAAACTAGGAAAAAAAAAACAATGTGTACAAAATTCAATTAGAAAAAATCAAACATGGACCTAAAATTTAAAAATCAGTCAAGAATCACCTGATCAAATACCAATTAAAGCAAAAAGTTCACCAATATTAAATCCCTTTAAAGAATCAACTGATCAATTACCAATTCAAGTAAAAAGTTCACCAATTTTAAACCCTGAACCCTAAACTCGAAACCCTAAACCCTAAGTTGAAAACGAAAAGGGTACCTTCCATGATTTTGACTCTATAAATTGAGTTGCAATTTGACATTATAGTAACTAATCCAAGTTCTTCTTCTTTTTTTTTTGGATGGTGAAATGAAGGAAAGTAAAATCGAAAGAATTCCCAAATCCAAAAACCCCCAAAATGGAGAAACCCATATCATTATCATTAATTAATTTTATCACTCGTTCTTTTTCTATAGACCTCATCTCTCACAATCTCTCTCCTCCAGAAAATTTTAGCATTCGGTCAGTCGCTCTACTGGAAGTCATAATTTTAGTGGTGTGTAGTTTTGCAATCCGTGCCCACGTTCGTATGGTGAGTAAGGTGCATACATGTGCTTACATCACTAAGGCTACATTTAGTTCACCTTATTTTTGCTTATTTCAGATCAGATCAGATCAGAAAAAATAAGTTCAGATCAGATCAGAAAAAATAAGTTCAGATCAGATCAGAAAAAATAAGTTCAGATAAGTTCAGATCAGATCAGATAAGATTAGATCAGATCAGATAAGATCAGATCAGATAAGTTCAGATCAGATCAGATAAGTTCAGATTATGCTTATATTTAAAAACTTATTATTATCATCATTATTATTATGATCATTAGTATTACTAATGCTATTATTGTTATTGTAATAATTATTATTGTTGTTGTTGTTGTTATTATTATTATTATTATTACTACTACTACTTTATACAATTACTATGACTATTAATATTACTATTTACTAGTACATTTATATGAGTAGCATGGGATAACCTAATGGTGTTGTCATCGCGTTTAAAATTTTCCCTACAAAGGATTTCAACTTATCTTTAAAAACAAAGTTTAAGTTTATATAGAACAAGACAACGATATAAGAAGAATATTTAACCATTTTGTTCAAGATCATATGATTATATATATTTATAGGTTTATTTATGATAAAAAAAAAGAATAATTTATTGATATAACAAATAACATGTTGTTAGTTAGATCTAAACATGTCATCAATATAAAAATAACATCTATCTTTTATTTTTAAAATGTGTTCATTAAATAGATCTTGTATGCGCTTTCAGTATATGTTCTTTTTTTAATATCATAATATGTTCTTTTCACTACTACCGAAATTCTTATTATTAACGGACCTTGAACATGAATGTTCTTTTATTTTTAATTTTTTTGGGTCCCTTTCGGAAATCCCGTGGTAAGATGAATTTTCTCTGGGCTGCCCTCGCACAGGGTCACTCACCTAAAGACTCCACAAGCCCCAACCCCCCCTCCCCCACCCACAACAATATTAAAATATATGCTTCTACCAAGATTTGAACCTTGGTCTCCCATTTGGGAGATAAGAAGCCATGCCATTGGACCCAATAGCCCTTAGTCTTTTATTTTGTAATTGTATGTTCATATACTAATGTGCTCTTTTTCAAAAAAAAAAAACTAATTATGCTATAATAATAATAATAATAATAATAATAATTATTATTATTATTATTATTATTATGTTATCTATATTATTATTATTATTATTATTATTATTATTATTATTATTGTTATTATTATTATAATATTATTTATATTATTATCATTGAAAGTTGTGCATACTAATAAAATGATAATAATAGTAATACTAGTAATGAAATACAAAGTAATAATAATATTAGTAATAATATGTTTTTTAAAAGATAAGTTCAGATCAGATCAGATCAGAAAAAATAAGTTCAGATCAGATCAGAAAATTTCAGGTGAACTAAACATAGCCTAATAAGTCAAATATACATGAATAATAAGGCTCTTTTCTTTTGGACTGAATAAGTCTGAACTGAACTGAATAAGTCTGAACTGAACAGAACTGAAATGAATAAGTCTTAACTGAACTGAACTGGTCTGAACTGAACTGAACTAAACTGATGTGAACTGAACTGATCTGAATTGAGTATTATTAATAATTACAAGTAGAGTAATATTTTTATCATCATTGATAATGATAATAATTAATACTAATATTAATGATAATGATAATAATAATAATAATAATATTAATACTCATATTAATAATATGCATAACAATAATATTCTTATGAATTGAGTAATATTAATAATAACAAGTAGAATAATAATGATCTGAAGTAATAATATTATTAATATAATATTTTTCTCCAAGATTGCTATTCGCAAGTCAATATATACAAAACCAATAGCATGTTTTACGCCTAATACTGTAGAATAGTAACAATAGCATGCATGACTCCTAATTCTAAGCAACAGAATATTAACTTGCCTAATTTACAAAATACATAACTATATTTACATATATTTGACTACTCCTATAGTTGACATATATTTTTAAAAAATATATTGCTACAATCATGGAAGACTAGCTACAATAAGGAAGCCTTGAATAATATCTTCAAACAAAAATCCCACTTTTATTGATGAATTTGGGATTTTACCAGAATATGCTATTATATTGCTTGAAAATCACACTTCCCTCCGGTGCTATTGCTTGTTCTCTCCCATGATATTCTAGGTTTTGTTTATGTCTCCTAAAAATAACAACTTGTATATATATATATATATATATATATATATACACACACACAAGTTGTTTGGGAATTAAGCAGTGACTTCTACAGATTTCTTCCTCCGGGTCAATTTATAATATTCCTCCTTTTCTCCCATTATATTTAACTTTATGACTGAGTTTTTTGCTCCTATTTTTTTTTTTTAAAAGTATAATTTTTTTTATCATTGTACAGATTCTCCTATTTGCCACTAAGTTCATAATTATCACCAGTTACTTTAACCAATTTCCTCTCACAAAACTATTCAAAATAGGAACAACAAAATAAATCGGAGGGAGTATTACTTTTCTATCTTTCGCTTCTTTCACCAAAAATTACTCTTTTTATCACTTGTCTCGCTCCCTTATTTTATGTTAAATGGGTTAAAAAATACCCTCCAAAAAGCTTAAAAGTGACATTGTCAAAAATAATAATAATAATAGTATAATATAATAATAATAAAATAATAATAATAATAAAATAACAATAATAATAATAATATAATAAAAATAAAAATAGTAATAATAATAATAATAATAATAATAATAACAACAATAATAATAATAATAATAAGAAGAAGAAGAAGAAGAATATAATAATAATAATAATAATAATAATAATAATAATAATAATAATAATAATAATAAAATCAATAAGTTGTAGTCTGAACTGATCTGAACTGAAATGAATAAGTCTGAACTAAATTGATCTGATCTGATCTGACCTGAACTGAACTGATCTGAACTGAACTGAATTTCCATTTATTCAGTCCAAAAGAACAGAGCTTAAGTCAAATGAACATATGCACATGACTAAGGCTATGTTTAGTTCACCTGAAATTTTCTGATCTAAACTTATCTGGATCTGATCTGAACTTATTTTTTCTAATCTGATCTGATCTGATCTGAACTGATCTGATATGATCTGATCTGAACTTATCTGATCTGATCTGAACTTATCTTTTAAAAAACATGTTATTACTAATATTATTATTACTTTGTATTTCATTACTAGAATTACTATTACTATTATTTTATTACTATGCACAACTTCCAATAATAATAATAATAACAACAATAATAATTTTATAATAATAATAATATAAATAATATTATAATAATAATAACAATAATAATAATAATAATATAGATAACATAATAATAATATATTATTATTATTATAATTATAGCATAATTAGTTTTTTTTTTAATTGAAAAAGAGCACATTAGTATATGAACATACAATTAAAAATAAAAGACTAACGACTCTTGGGTCCAATGGTATGGCTTCTTACCTCCCACATGGGAGACCAATATTCAAATCTTGGTGGAAGCATATATTTCAATATTGTTGTGGGTGGGGGAGGGGGTTAGGGCTTGTTGGGTCTCTAGGTGAGTGACCCTGTGCGAGGGCAGCCCAGAGAAAATTCATCTTACCACGGGATTCCCGAAAGGGGCCCAAAAAAATTTAAAATAAAAGAACACTCATGTTCAAGGTCCGTTAATAATAATAATTTAGGTAGTAATGAAAAGAACATATAATGATATTAAAAAAAGAACATATACTGAAATAGCATACAAGATCTATTTAAATAACACATTTTAAAAGTAAAAGATAGATGTTATTTTTATATTTATGACATGTTTGGATTTAACTAACAACATGTTCTTTGTTATATCAATAAATTGTTCTTTTTTATTATAAATAAACCTATAAATATATATAATCATATGATCTTGAACAAAATGGTTAAATATTTTTCTTATATCGTTGTCTTGTTCTATATAAACTTTGATTTTAAAGATAAGTTGAAATCCTTTGTAGGGAAAATTTTGAACATGATGACAACAACATTAGGTTATTCCATGCTACTCATGTTTTATATAAACTAGTAATATATAATTTATATTATTCTACCAAAATTGTTTTAAAAAATAAATATCGTATACTATTGTCATGTTCGTTACATGTACAACATAAAAAAAAAATCACATATCAAAATTATTAATTAGAATAAATATAAAAAAGAACACTTACAAATGCCAAAAGAACACTCTTCTTCTTTAACACAAATAGCTTCAAATAGTGATATCAATGACATTTATAATAATAGCAGCGACATTAATAATAATTACCAATATTAAAAATTAATAAGTACAACAACAACAATAATAATAATCTTTTTGAACAAATGTACTAGTAAATAGTAATATTAATAGTAATAGTAATTGTATAAAGTAATAATAATAATAATAATAATAATAATAATAATAATAATAATAATAATAATAATAATAATAATAATAACAATAATAATATTAATAATAACAAGAATAATAATAATTATTACAATAACAATAATTGCATTAGTAATACTAATAATCATAATAATCATGATGATGATGATAATAATAATAATAATAATAATAATAATAATAATAATAATAATAATAATAATAATAAGTTTTTAAATATAAGCATAATCTGAACTTATCTGATCTGATCTGATCTGATCTGAACTTATCTGATCTGATCTGAACTTATTTTTTCTGATCTGATCTGAAATAAGTAAAATAAGGTGAACTGAACATAGCCTAACAAGCCAAATGAACATATGTATTTCTATGTTAGTATATGTTCATTGGTTTGGTCTTTATGTTCACATGTTCATTGTGCGCATCTTCCTCACCATACGGACGTGTACAGTGTACCTACTAATTTGCAGTAGTTTTGGCATTTATAAATCAAATTTTACCATTAACCATTCGGATAAACTATGATTAAAATGGGACGGAGGGAATATTTTTTTTTTTTTTGTCATCAAATATACTGTGATTTTTTTTTTATCAGGAAAGACCTATTAAAATAGCTATTTTGTTGGGAAAGATCTAATAAAAACTTTTTTGTTGAAAAATATCTATTATGATACCTCCCTTTGTTACTTAAAACCACCTCAATACTTTCCGGCCAAAAAGTCAATTTTTTTGACAAGAACTTTATTTCCCTCCCTTTTTGATTAAATGGGACCAACCTATTTTTTTTCTACCTTAATCACTTAAAATGGGAAGCAAGAGGAAATGGTTTGGTAGGGTTAAGGGATTAGGATAGAAAAAAATAGGTTGATCCCATTTATGAGAATGGGAGGGGAAGAAAAGTCAATGCCAAAAAATTGACTTTTTGGCCGGAAAACTTATGAGGTGGTCTTATGGGGAAGAAATGTCAATGCCAGAAAATTGACTTTTTGGTCAGAAAACTTTTGAGGTGGTCTTATGTAACAAAGGTTAGTATTATAATAAGTCTTTTTAAACAAAAAAAAAAAATTATTAGATCTTTTCCAACAAAATGACTATTTTAATAGGTTTTTCCCAACAAAAAAAACTTTTTTGCAATAAGCTATTTTCCCTTATTTACCAATTTGCTACCATTTTACCGAGATTTTTTTTATTTACGAGAATGTTACCGTTTTAGTTGTATAGAGCGGTTATCCTATAGGCATTACTCTATGACCTCGAACTATATTTTTTTATCCATTTGAGCCACGAAGGCAGTACAAAGTACAAAAAAGGGGAGGGGGGATTCGAACCCGTGACGTATATCATTCACAACACCTCAATCTTAACCACTAGGCCAAAACATCCTTGGTTATGACCTCGAACTATTGACTTTACATAATTTACTATATTTGCAAGTCAAGGAGATAAACTTGGACTTGAGATAATTGTCAACCCAATTAAAACACTATTACCTTTTTTTTCTAATTAGTATACATATATCATGTCCAAAGTGGAATAAAGGTGGGATACACGTGCGTTTTTAATATGTTATATAATTCCTCCACTTTTTCTACGTTACGTAATTTACACAATTATTGAGTCTTGTAAATATTATATATGTGCATTTACGTTAAAATATTTAGGACCACGGAGCATGTTACATAAGCTTGTCATATTGTAATATTGAAAAAAGTATATGAAGATAAATAATGATTTTAGAAATATCCAAAAAGGTATACAAATTGTTTAGGTTTTAAAAAATTGAGTTTGAGATTTTCAATAATTGACAAACAGTTAATGATAACGATACCCTCTGTATTATTTTATAATGTATGTTTTGACTATGCACATTTGTCAATTCACTTCTTTGAAGATTCTCTCTAATAGTGAATGGTTCAAGATTCCAGATGAGCATAATAAAAGAATATAGAGAGAGTATTTACCTTAGTAGTATTTTAGAGCCAGCATTTCATTTCAATAATGGAATTCAAATCTAGAAATTAAAATGTCAATTTTCAATTCTAGTCTCTAGTGTTAGAGTATACTATAATATTTCAATTCAATTGTATTGTTTGGCTAGAATAACAATTATAAAATTCGAAACTTTTCAATGGAGGTAAAAAAGAAAAATGATCAAGATAGATTTTAGGGCCAAATGATTACAACTTCCAAAATCAACAATTTCAATCATAAAGTAATTTTTTATCTTTTGGTAATTGATGTTTATAGAAATGAAAAATTAGCTCAAAAAGCTAATGTTAACCTTTAAACTCATGGATCATATGTAACGATCTCATAGAAATTTTTTTTTTTTGAATACTCACTCATGTATAATGAGTTAATGACTTTTGATTTTTTTTTTTTTTTTTTTTTTTTGGACATCAACTTTTGATGTTTAATAATAGAAGCTTAACTTTACCTAAGATTCCCTTAAAAAAAAAAAAAACTTTACCTAAGATATTTTTTTGATAAGACTTTAACCCAAAATTTGCTCCCTCTTCTTGGGATACAATATGAGTTTTAAATTTGTTTGACATTCAGGCCCTGTTCTTTTGGACTTATTTTCAGCAAAAATAAGTAAAAATAAGTTCAGTTCAGCCAAAATAAGTTCAGTTCAGCCAAAATAAGTAAAAATAAGTTCAGTTCAGCCAAAATAAGTAAAAATAAGTTCAGTTCAGCAAAAATAAGTTCAGTTCAGCCAAAATAAGTCCAGTTCAGCCAAAATAAGTTTAGTTCAGCCAAAATAAGTTCTGTATACTATAATGTTGTAATTAGTATATTTGTTTTCAATATTACTATTAATATTGTTATTATTATTAATATTATAATTATAATAACGCTGAATTTGTAATTATTTTTAATTTTTTAATTTTTTAATTTTTTAATTTTTAAATTTTTTTAATTTTTAATTTTTAATTTTTTAATTTTTTAATTTTTTTTATTTTTATTTTTTTATTTTTTTTAATTTTTAATTTTTTAATTTTTTTTAATTTTTTTATTTTTTTATTTTTTGTTGTATTTTAATTATTTTATTTTATTTTATATTTTTATTTTAATATTTTATTTATTTATTATTTAGTAATTATTTATTATTATTATTATTTTATTATTATTATTATTATTTTATTATTATTATCAAACTTTTTTTTTATTATTTATTGTATTATTATTATCAAACTTGGACTGAGAGTTTGATATTATTTATTATTATTTTATTATTATTATTTATTTTTTATTATTTATTTTTTATTATTTATTATTTAGTATTTATTATTTATTATTTATTATTTATTATTATTTATTATTATTTATTATTATTTATTATTATTATTATTTATTATTTATTATTATTTATTTATTATTTATTTTTTTATTATTATTTATTATTTATATTTATTATTATTTATTATTTATTATTTATTATAATTATTTATTATTATTTATTATTATTATTATTTATTATTATTTATTATTTATTATTATTTATTATTTATTATTATTAATTATTATTTTTATTAATTATTTATTTTATTATTATTTATTTTATTATTATGTATTATTTATTATTATAAAATAATAAAATAATAATAATAAGTATTGATAATATTATGTTAATATTTATTGATTACTATAATAATAAGTATTGATAATATTATGTTAATAGAGTTTAGTTCAGCAAAAATAAATTCAGTTCAGCCAAAATAAGTTCAGTTCAGCCAAAATAAGTTCAGTTCAGCAAAAATAAGTAAAAATAAGTTCAGTTCAGCAGAAATAAGTAAAAATAAGTTCAGTTCAGCCAAAATAAAATAAGTTCAGTTCAGTTCAGCCAGAATAAGTTCAAAAGAACAGGGCCTCAATTGTCTATAAAATTCTCTTCATTTTCCCAAGATAACAAGGCAAAATTATATAAAGAGACGAACTAACAATAAATCACTTTTTTAAATAAACTCACGGTAACATAATAAAAGACTATGACTATTGAGTATTGACTTTGACTTTAACTCTAGGGTTTTTTTTTGAGGGGGACTTTAACTTGAGGTTACTTCTTTTATTTTTCGTTGTTATAATTTACTTATCTATAATAGGTAATGTATAATCACATTATTTGTCGTTTTTATATTACTTATTTATAAGTTATTATTGATTAATTAGTTTGTTGACAGTTGACCACGCTTCCTTAAAAGCTGACGTCATGACCCTACTGAGATCACGATCAAGAGAGAGCTAGGTTGGACTTGGACCAACAACTTAAGAAAAGAGTAGTTTTAACGCGGGAAGAAAGTGTTTTAAATAAAATTCTAAGGGAAATTTCTTCAAGTACCCCTGAGGTTTGACGTAATTCTCAAATTACCTCTCACGTTTGGGGAATTCCTCAGATACCCCTGAACTTTGTGTTTAGGCTCAAAATACCCTTATCATACACCGAAATTCAAGTGCATAAATTTCCTAAGTTACCCTTGAAACTTAAACTTTGAACTTCAAAATTTAATAAGGGTATTTTGAGAATTAAGCCAAACCTCAAGGGTACCTCAGGAAATTTCCCAAATTCTAAATGATTCAGTATGTTTTCTTAGCTCCCATTTAATTGCAATACTTTCAGTGTTTGACACCATTCACAATCACTCATATAACTAGCTTTTGTGTTTCATATGTATGGAAAAAAATAGTCATGTGAGATCTTGTTGGAATCGTCTCAATGTGTACTTTATTAGTATCTAATTTTTATTAAAACATAACTAAAGATATTAATCATGTAAATTATGCATTGGTAAGCGTGAAACTAGAAGTGTTGTAATTAAATGGGAGCGGAGGAAGTACTTTTTTAAAGGATCTATTGTCGTCTGTAATATTGAAAGGAAATCGTTAGTCATTGATATAATTTTATATACAGTGTTATAGATTAAGATATTAGGTTTTTTGATCTCACAATAGCTTGTAAGATTAGATTCATTAGAATGATGCATTTTTTCTTTCTTAGAAATTGTTAATTTGTAGAGATAATTTAAGGTTGCCTTCTACTCCCTTCGTTTTTCTAAACTCTATTCACTTGCATTATGGTCTCTCGGGCACACCTTTGACCTAAGAATTTTATATCATCCCTTATATATTGTCCAAAATTATGATTTTTTTAATGAAAATACACATCAAAAAAGGATTTTAATATGATCTCATATACTCCCTCCGTCCCAAAAAGATCTGAACACTTGTTGGGACACGTAGTTTAAGGTGATAAGTTGTAGTGTGGTTATCAAATGTTATTTTATTTAAAAAGTAGATGTAACGGGAGTTGGTGGGGTATTTTTTATTAAAGGAGAGAGAAACTTGGGTAACTTTTTATTGATAAAAGGTAGAGTGTGGGCCAAAGATGTGTAAAAGAAATAATATATTAATAGTGGGACCATGCCAAAAAAAGAAGTGTTCAAACTAATTTGGGACAAACATAAAAGGAAAATGTTCGACTATTTTGGGATGGAGGAGAGTAAAAGAGAAATGCATTATATATATATATATATATATATATATATATATATATATATATATATATATATATATATATATATATATGGAATAGGATCACGTGAAAACCACTCCTTATGCTGAAAACTGCAACATAAAATGAGCAAAAAGTTTCTTAAAATGAGCAAAACGATAAAATGAGCAAAATTATAAAATGAGCAAAAAAACATAAAATGAACAAAAGTTTGTAAAATGAGCAAAAACTTCGTAAAATGAGCGAAAGTTTGCTAAAATGAGCATAAGTTTATTAAAATGAGCAAAAACATGAAATGAGCAAAAGATATAAAATGAGCAAAAATGTCGATTTTCAGTTTTCAGTTTTCAGCTTAAGGTTAGTTTTCAGTGGATCCTATATATATATATATATATATATATATATATATATATATATATATATATATATATATATATGCATGACCACTTAAATAATAAATGAGTGTAACTTAGATTAATAGGAGTAATATATGTTGACTCAAGAACATCTAATCTAAAACTCGATCTACTATTTTTCTACGGCTTAGATTTTAGAAGGTGATGTCTTAGGTGATGATTATCTGGTATCTTCCTCATTTTTTTTTATTCGGTAATTAACAGGTCAATTAGGCTCAACCCTCAATGAGTTAAGGGGTAAGAAGGGGATCCCAACCCATAAGGAAACTTTCAGAAACTGAAAAGTGGGGATTTATACCCACAAGCAAATATCCACACAAACACCCCAAATTTGGGATTAATGGAGTCGAACTCCGGACCATGAGGTTGGGAGGTGGGAGCTCAACATGATTCTCCTGATATCTTCCTTATTGATTTCCTACAAATGTATTTACAATATTTAATTTCTCACCTGGTTTACTTCTACAATATAAATTTAATTAATTAAGTGATTACTTGCTGACAAATCTTTCTCACAATCCTCATAACTGTCGACTGATAAGACAATAATCAGGAAAAAAAAAATGCAAATGATTGACATTCTCCACCCCCTTCAAATATTTTTTTGGGTGGTGGAAATTAAAGTGTTTAACACTTTAACTACATTCATACATGGATGTTAGACAGAAAGAAAGAAGAATAACAAAGAAACATACCCTGTTGAAGACCATGAAATTAAGGTCTACATCGATGCCATTAACGTTTACAATTTTAGCATGTCCACCCAACAAGTCCTCTTTCTCGTACAACACCACTTCAACTCCTGCTTTGGCTAGCTCAAATGCTGCCCCTAATCCACTTATTCCTCCACCAATCACTGCAAATCTCATCTTTTTTATTTTTTTTCCTGCAAACATAACTATATATGAACCCAAGTCCACATATAATTAGATTAGCAAGAAGGTAACATTTTCAAAACAAAAACTACGCGTAAAAAGTTATTATTAGATAAAGATGCTCGAATATATACTAGCACTAGCTAGCATTGTGCTCCCTCCGTTTCATATTCTGATCTCATTTAGTAATTTACTTTTCTCATTTCTCATGAAACACTTTTGCTTAAATGCTGCCCCTAATCCACTCATTCCTCCACCAATCACTGCAAATCTCATCTTTTTTATTTTTTCCCCTGCAAACATAAGCCCCTAATCCACTTATTCCTCCACCAATCACTGCAAATCTCATCTTTTTTATTTTGTTCCTGCAAACATAACTATATATGAACCCAAGTCCACATATAATTAGATTAGCAAGAAGGTAACATTTTCAAAACAAAAACTACGCGTAAAAAGTTATTATTAGATAAAGTTGCTCGAATGTACACTAGCACTAGCTAGCATTATGCTCCCTTCGTTTCATATTCTGATCTCATTTAGTAATTTACTTTTTTCATTTCTCATGAAACACTTTTGCTTAAATGCTGCCCCTAATCCACTTATTCCTCCACCAATCACTACAAATCTCATCTTTTTTATTTTTTTCCCTGCAAACATAAGCCCCTAATCCACTTATTCCTCCACCAACCACTGCAAATCTTATCTTTTTTATTTTTTTTCCTGCAAACATAACTATATATGAACCCAAGTCCACATATAATTAGATTAGCAAGAAGGTAACATTTTCAAAACAAAAACTACGCGTAAAAAGTTATTATTAGAAAAAGATGCTCGAATATATACTAGCACTAGCTAGCATTGTGCTCCCTCCGTTTCATATTCTGATCTCATTTAGTAATTTACTTTTCTCATTTCTCATGAAACACTTTTGCTTAAATGCTGCCCCTAATCCACTCATTCCTCCACCAATCACTGCAAATCTCATATTTTTTATTTTTTTTTCCTGCAAACATAACTATATATGAACCCAAGTCCACATATAATTAGATTAGCAAGAAGGTAACATTTTCAAAACAAAAATTACGCGTAAAAAGTTATTATTAGATGAAGATGCTCGAATATATACTAGCACTAGCTAGCATTGTGCTCCCTCCGTTTCATATTCTGATCTCATTTAGTAATTTACTTTTCTCATTTCTCATGAAACACTTTTGCTTAAATGCTACCCCTAATCCACTTATTCCTCCACCAATCACTGCAAATCTCATCTTTTTTATTTTTTTTCCTGCAAATATAACTATATATGAACCCAAGTCTACATATAATTAGATTAGCAAGAAGGTAACATTTTCAAAACAAAAACTGCGTGTAAAAAGTTATTGTTAGATAAAGATGCTCGAATATATACTAGCACTAGCTAGCATTGTGCTCCCTCCGTTTCATATTCTGATCTCATTTAGTAATTTACTTTTCTCATTTCTCATGAAACAATTTTGCTTAAAAGCTGCCCCTAATCCACTTATTCCTCCACCAATCACTGCAAATCTCATCTTTTTTATTTTTTTTTCCTGCAAACATAACTATATATGAACCCAAGTCCACATATAATTAGATTAGCAAGAAGGTAACATTTTCAAAACAAAAACTGCGCGTAAAAAGTTATTATTAGATAAAGATGCTCGAATATATACTAGCACTGGCTAGCATCGTGCTCCCTCCGTTTCATATTCTGATCTCATTTAGTAATTTACTTTTCTCATTTCTCATGAAACACTTTTGCTTAAAAGGTTAAAAGGAAATGCACTCCATCAATGAATTGAAGCTTTAGTACAGTTCAACATGTATTGATGCAATATTATGTTTACGTAACTAGTTATTATTATATCTAAGCCTCTAATTATGGTGATTAGAGAGTAAAACATTTTTTTAAAAGAAAGAAAAGTTAGATCATTTGATTGATCTACTTTAATTAAAATCATTAGAAAGTTACTCCATATTGGTACGTACGTAACAAATTTACAAAAATTGTCTACGTAATTGACCTAAATAAAAGTATATAAGAAATACAACAATTTGTCTTAGCTGAATAGGGTTTTAATTCCTATTCATTCTTACAAACTGAAATCTTACAGAAGTATATTTTTCGGTTTTTTCACCCAGTATCCCCGAGTTTTCAAAAAATTCACCTGGTACCCTCCATGTTTTCAAAATTCACAGGTACCCCTCAGTTTTATGTAAATACACTAGAATGCCCTTAATGACTAACAGCGTTAACCGCCGTTAGTCTTAACCGTAATTAACCCCCTAATTAACCTAATTAAACCCTAATTAATCTAACTTCTAACTAACCCTAACCCCCCATCCCCCACCTCCCACCACCACAACAACCCCCCCCCCCCCCACAGCCCCACCCCCATCAGCGCCCCCACCCTCGCAGCCCCACCCCACGCAGCCCCCTCGCTCAGCGACCCCCACCCCCCAAGCGCAACCCATCTCTCGCCTTGTTTTCTCTTCCCCATTTTCTCTGTCACACAATGGTGGTGGAGCGCCCGCCAAAAAGTAGCGCCGGGAACGGCAAGATTAAAGGTGCGGCCGCACCGCTAAACTACGAACACCAAGCAGTGATAACAACAAGCGAAGATGGAGAATGGAGCAACGCGCGAGGGGCGTGATTGCGAGCTAAGGGAAAGCGCCGCGAAGTCTTCAGCGGACGGTGGAAGGGGAGGGAGGAGGGGTGGGGACTCGCGACTGGGCTGTTCTAATTCCACGAAAATCGACGAGGTGGAGGGGGTAGTGCGGAAATGGACGGGGGTGGGGGATGGGGGGCTGCGGGCGGCGCGAGTGTGGGGGGAGGGGAGGGATGCGGGGTGGCGGGGGGGGGGGCCGGTAGGTGGTGGGAGGGTGGGGGAGGAGTGCGGGGGTGGTGGGAGGGTGGGGGAGGGGTGTTAGGGTTAGGTTTAGGGTTTAGGGTTAGGGTTAGGGTTAGGTTTAGGGATTAGCATTAGGGTTAGCATTAGGGGGTTAATTAGGGTTAATGACTAACGGCGGTTAACGCCGTTAGTCATTAAGGGTATTTCAGTGTATTTACATAAAACTGAGGGGTACCTGGTGAATTTTGAAAACATGGAGGGTACCAGGTGAATTTTTTGAAAACTCGGAGGTACTGGGTGAAAAAACCGTATATTTTTTGAAAGTATACTACTCCTACAATATTATATTTAACTCACCGAAATCTGACATACTGATAGTACAATTGAAACAACTCTAATAGATAGGTTGAAAAATTCAAGTTTTGTATGAAGCCTTTTTCCAAGAAGTGGGCAAAAATAGTACGAAAAGATTCACTCCATATTGAAGTAAAAGTCGAATAACTTACGAGTTTGAATAATTTTAGTTCTCCGTAGCCCTTATTGTATTATAGCTTAATCAACTCACAAAAACAACCCTTTTTTTTTTTGATAAACAAAGACCATCATTCATTCATTACTAATAATGTTAAAACTATTACAATCCAACATTAATTGTTCAATGCAGTAACTAGGGGGGTTGGGGAAAATCCTAGTTACAATACTGGCCGCATCCATGCTCCTACAAGCCTTGGCCATACTATCTGCTACAAGGTTGAACTGTCGATTACAATGCTTAATCGGAGTCTTCGGTTCGCCCTGAGCCACTGCCTGCAATAGTGTAATAGATTTATATAGATGTCAGCTCTATCCCCTAGAATAAGGTCCACTGCGTTCTTACAATCTGAGTAAATGATAGCATTGGGGTAACCTTGCCTATTCACACAATACATAGCTTCTAAGATGGCCAAAAGTTCAGCTGCAAGAGGGGAATTAGTATAAACACGTTTCCCGAAACCCAATAGCCATTTCCCATAGCCATCCCTTATCACACCCCCAATCCCGACTAATTCATTTGGACCAACAAAGGAAGCATCAACATGAATCATAAGGCAACTCGAAGGATGTTCAAAGTAAGGGTTCGCAATTATATCCGTCCCCTGTTTGAGGGAAGCGTTTATGAAATCTCTGGCACCTCCCGAGGCTAAAAAACTAATCACTTTAATAGGGGAAGGGTCTTTGGCCTTAAACACACAGTTATTTCTGTCCTTCCAAATTTTGTGGCACAGGTAGGGGAAGACAGTACTCCAAGGCAAACCTCGAAACTCCCACTGAGACATCATATTCATTTTAAGCCAAACTCGAAAATCCCGAAAAACGATGAAAGGGGACCCTTCAAGGGTCCAAATATGACGGCTTTTAGGACAAATCGCAAGGATGTGGGCGCTATCCTCCGAAGACTCATGACATATAAGGCAAGACGTATCTGACACAATACCTCTAACACCAAGAAGTTTTCTATGGGGAAGACGGTCATGCCACACCAACCACATAAAAAACTTAATTTTGGGCTCAATATGGCAATTCCAAATCCATGAAATATCCTCATCCTCAGGGACTTGCGGGAGGAGAGCAGTATATGCTAACTTGAAGGAGAACCCCGTCTCCCCAACGAATTTAGGAATAAGGAGATCCTTAGGAAAACCATCCAGAGGAGGGGGACAACTAAGGATGCGACACACAATGGAGTCCGGAAGGTCAATGGGGAGGACGGAAAGATCCTAATTTTCTAAAGCTACTAGGCTCTTAACATTCCTCCACTCCTCCGACTGCGGGAGGGGACCCTGGATCCAACTGCGGAGGGGCCCCACAGATAACCAGTCATCCGTCCAAAAATTTATACTATTCCCATCCCCCAGACTCCACATACTATGCTGACTTATAAGCCCCCATCCTATGCCTATGTTACGCCAAATGACCGAACCATTTTCGAACTTAGTGACCTGATTTTTATATAAGTACTTGGATCTGATGCAATCCTGTGCAAGATTGTGAGGACCCTGGGCAATCTTCCACCCCAGCTTAGCTATGAAGGCCTGGTTCATGAGTATTTGGCTTCGAATGCCAAGACCCCCATTTTCTTTTGGTAAAAAGGTTGTTTATCGATTAATCAAATGGAGCTTTTTCCTACCCCCTTCCTTACCCCACAAAAAATCATTACAAATGCTATCCAAATCCTTAAGCGTGCTTTTGGGAAGCATAGTTGTCTGCATGTAATATGACGGGATAGTAGACAAGGTGGAAGAGACCAGACATAACCTACCCGCTTTGGATAAGAACTTCGTCTTCCAGTTGGCCAACCTAGACCTAACCTTCTCAACTACAAACTGGACCTTAGCTCTCGAAGGTCTTTTATGAGAAATAGGTAGGCCTAGGTACGTACCTAGATTTGGGCTTTCCTCAACATTGATGGTGTTCACAAATAGATCCCTATGGTCCTCAGGGGTGTTAGGTGAGAAAATGAGCTTACTCTTAGCTTCATTAATCCTTTCACCAGAAACCTCACAAAATTTTTCGAGCACATGGCGAACAGAGAAAGCCGTAGACTCATCAACCCGACCAAACAACAGGAGGTCATTCGTAAACAGTAAATGCGAGATTGGGACTCGACCTCTCCCTACCCAAAAAGGGGCCCACTTTTTAAGGTGACACTGCTCGTTTATCCTACTCGTCAGAGCCTCAAGACACACATTAAACAAATACGGAGACATAGGATCCCCCTGCCTCAGACCCCTAGTATGCTGGAACTCCTCCGTTTTCCTACCATTAATAAGGATAGCGGAAGAGGCCTTGGACACACAGTCCATGATTAGATCAATGGACGCATGATCAAGGTGGTGGGTTTGAAGACATTCTCTAACAAATGACCATTCTATTCTATCATAGGCCTTCTCTAGATCAATCTTAAGAGCAAACCATCCGGTTTTCCCTTTTTTCTTATTCATAGAGTGAAGGATTTCCGAGACAACCATTAAATTTATGTCAGGCCCCCACCCCTTAAGGAAGCTATTCTGATTATGCGAGATCCAGGTTGGGATAATGGGATTTAGTCTATTCACAATGATTTTCGTGACAAGCTTGTAAAGGGTGTTGCACAAACTAATGGGCCTGAACTGCTTAACGGTTTCAGGAGAGGGTTGTTTGGGAATGAGACATATTAACGCTTGACAAAGCTCTGAAGGGACCCTACCTTGGCGGAACCATTTATGCACACATCCGGCCCCACAATATCCCACGTTTTATGGAAGAAAATGAGATGGAACCCATCTGGACCCGGGGCTTTGAGTGGTTTCATGCTGAAAATAGCCCGCCGAATTTCGTCGAAAGATGGGACATGACCAACACTAATCCCACCCGACCCTGATACCAACCTACTTGGACAAACCAGATGATCAAAAGTGTAGAGGGCTCTATAGAAGGTAAGAATGAGATTTTGAATCTCTTTCTGATCGTGAATACCATTCCCAACATCATCTCTAAGACCGTTAATACGGGAAGCATTCCGCTTAATGATGACACTCCTATGAAAGAAGCTTGTATTTCTCTCCTCTTCCCCTATTCTATCCATCCTACTTTTAGTTCTCCAAAGCATCTCTTCCTATTCAAGGGTATCAATCAGCTCGGCCTGGAGGTCGGTCTCAAGGTCTTGATGGAATCTCGACACGGGGTTAGACTGAAGGTAATTCTGAACTCCAATCAATCTTGCTAGACACTGTCTTTTCTTCCTATACACATTCCCAAAGGTAGTTTGGTTCCATGCAACCAAACTCTCTTTAAACAAATGGAGGCTATTCTGGATGGACGGACTATTTATCGGCCAGTAATCTAGGACTACCCCTCGAAATCTATCATCGAGGAGCCACATAGGTTCAAATCTAAAAGGCTTATCACCCTGGATAAACGGGACATTATCCAACTTAAGCAGAATAGGGCAATGGTCAGAAGTGACTCTTGGAAGGTGCCAGAGGTTTGCATTAGGATACAACTGAAGCCACTCAGGATTTGCCCACCCCCTATCAAGTCTTTCAAATATTGGGTGACGCTTCCTTTTATTGGTCCAAGTAAATTTCGGACCATTATACCCTAAGTCAATTAGATTACAATTGTTCATGGAAGTAGAAAAGAGATCAGTTCTGCTTCTAGAAACAGGCCTCCCCCCCAACTTCTCACATTGACTCTTGACCTCATTAAAGTCTCCCACAACAAGCCAAGGTTTATTAAGGTTCTGTGCAAAACTTTCAAGATCGTTCCATAATAATTTCCTACTCGTAAACTTAGTACTAGCATAAACAACGGTGAATATAAAAGAAGTTTTAGTAGATATTACCTCGACCAAGCCGTAGACTCCCTGAGCACCTTCTCCTATGACCTGAAAACCAAGGATGTGTGATTTTCAGAGAAGAAGAATGCCACCGACAAATCCCAGAGGTTCAAGCAAATGCCAAGAATCGTACCCAAGATCACCCACTATACTAGCCGTTTTCTCCCGGCTCACCCAAGTTTCCGCCAGGACCACCAAGGAAGGGTGATGGTGTTGTTGCATAAGAAGCCGGAAATTCGGCTTAGAGGAGTGCCTAACTAGGCCCCTAACATTCCAGAACATCACACGCAATTTCCCGGTGTAATGGTGTTTTTTCTAGGAGCATCTTGAGGATCCCCTCGTTTCCGACTACCCACGGGTCTACTTCTACTCCTGTTTGGGGGCACGTCCATGTCTTCCTGTGAGGCCATAGAACCACCTCGGCTTCTCGTGGGCTTTTTTTTTCCGTTTACCTCTCCCCAAGTCAGCGTGAGGCCCATCTGTTTCAACGGGGAGTGCAATCGTGCGAGGAGTAGTGCATTCGTGTTGCTTAGCGCAATCATCCGCACATCCTTTTGTTGTACTACTATTACGGATCGGACCAGAGGCAAAATCGGAAGTGGATCCACCCACGGCCCCAGTCTTGCCAGCAACTCTCTCTCTTCGCTCTCTGCTCCTCCCTCTTTCTTTAGGAACCAGATCGGGTTTGAGGGGCCTTACCGGGAGATTGAACACCACTGGACCGAGGGTCTTCATCAGCATAACCCTCGGCTTTGTCGGCGAGTTTGGAGGGGAGAGAGGGGGGGAGGGGAGAAAGATTCTGACAGATTGAGGGTCTCCGGGTCGCAAGGAATGAACATGGTGAAGTTGGGATTTTTCTGGTGAAAGGGAAGGAAAGATGAGTTTTGAGGTTTTGTTGTGGAGTTGGATAAAACAGCAGGGGAGTGAGATGGTTTAAATACTGGGTTGAGAAGGGAGGGCATTCTGTCCGTTACATCTTTTTGACAGGATTTCGGGGATATTAAAATACTGGGTTTAGATGAGAAAGAGGGGAGTAGAGATGGAAGGGGTGCAGTGAGAGAAATAGGAGAGGACGTTGAAGTGATGGGTGGGATAGGGGGGCCACATTTCGCCATATTAGAGGGGGGAGAAGAACAGTGCACAACTTTCAAATTTTCTGAGAGAATGTCAAAACGATTTCCCTGCTGAACCTGAGGCTTCCCCATAATTACGGACCCATTTGCATCACAAGGCT
Source organism: Beta lomatogona (assembly GCA_947646795.1). NCBI lineage: Eukaryota > Viridiplantae > Streptophyta > Magnoliopsida > Caryophyllales > Amaranthaceae > Beta > Beta lomatogona. The sequence goes on along the minus strand of CANSNZ010000134.1, from coordinate 466,392 downwards.
GACAGCGCAGAGTCTGTAAATCTTGCGCTTGAATTTTGTTGACAGCACTTTGACGCGCCGCGTCAACGTTTATCCCATCAGCTTTTTCGATTTCTGAAATACTCAAAGTACTTATAGTACTAGGTATATTAGGAAAATCTACTTTTTGGATTTGTAAGACACTCCCCTGCACAACCGCCCTTTTACTGCCAACTTCATCTTTTTTTCTTAGGCTTCCATGTAGATTGGGCCCCACTTACAACTTTTGACCCCTTTGACTTTCTCCATTTCACCTGGGCCCACACATCATCATCATCACTGGTCTTTTTTCTTTGAAGATGCACATCAACTTCACCATTTTTCTTTGGCCCTGCACCTTCAACATTAGCCGGACAAGACTTTCGATTGTGACCCACTCTTCGACACACATGACAAAGCCACGAATTTTCAGAATGCACAAGCTCATGGCAAGTACGGCCCAACCAAACTTTTCCCGGTGTGATATTATTTGACGTCATGAGAACGCAAATAGCCGTGAAACGTCGTTTGGCTCCTTCGAGAGAATGTGCGTCAATTTTGATGGTATTCCCCATAGAATTTCCAATTGTCTGCAACATTTCCTTTGTAAAAAACTCGATCGGTAGTTCCGGCAGGTTTACCCACACTGGATATTGAGATAAGCATGCTTGCGAAGGTTTGAAGCCCGGATACCATGCCTGAATCCAAACTAGTGAACCCATTACAAACCACGGTCCATCAGCAAGGATCCTAGACCTTTCTTCCGCCGTCGAGCATTTCGTACTATAGAAACCTTTTCCGAGGGATACGAGATCCATTGGCCCTTCCCATGACCACACCTTTTGAAGCTCCTTCTTCAAGTAATCTTGGGAGAAAGACCTCCCAACAACCTTACAAATGATGGCCTTCGACCATGGCTTTGCGAGTTCTTCATACTTACTCTCGGAGATGGGTATGAAGATTTCATCATCACCACAACTTTTCGGCTTCGAGGTGGCAAACGGTAAGGGCTCTGCCACGAGGGAATATTCTCCAAAATTTTTTGGCCCACCTCACCATGAACAACACTAATTGCTTCCTTGAAAGTCTCGCTAATAGGGGGAGGGAGGAGGGTGGGAGGAGGGGGATCCTGAACTAAACTAACCTTGGTATTTGATTGAACTTCCTGGGGTTGCAGCGGGGGTCTCAGGCTTCTCTGCTCACTATCAGCCTTGAGGGCGGATGAAGGATGTTTCTCTGGTTGTAGAGTTTGGGGTTTTTTTGGTGTAGAGAGTTCTCTCTCTAACATTCTCTCTCTAAAATTAGCTTGCGTTAGACATAAAAAACAACCCTGATATAGAGAAAGGGGTGGATAGAAGATAGTAGTAATTGATTGCATAAAAGAAGTCTAAGCCAATATGTCCTATTTATAACCTAGATTGCATGGATAAATTAAACGTCTCCTAATATTTAAATAATTCAATTAGCACCTCAGGTACTCAACCATGTCAGTTATCATCCCCATATCATAATTAATGGCTTACAAAATCAATACTAAGAAGCAAGCTAAGTTTGTTATTAGTATGAACTAGGATTATTAAATAATTATTGACGCAACCCCCCAAAATGGAATTCAATAACAAAGCTAGCCATCCATATAACCATATTAGGTATTAGTCCATCCACAACTTGCTGGATTTCTGCTTAATTGTTTAATTGGTCCTCCCCAACGACTACGTCACAAAAATGCTGGAACAACTTCAGTAAATCTCGCACAATCTGCCCACCGGATTAATCAAGAGGCCTAATTGGCAAGCTAAGTATTGGACTGTATTTCCTCCGTTTCTTAATACATGCAACATCAGCAAATGACATGTAAACAAAGGAGGAGGAGAGAGAGTGAATGTTAGGATATAATATGTTTCCATATGTTTGTATGCATGGTTTCCTTTTGTGTAACCTATATATATTGTGAAATCAATAGAAGAGAGGCGAGCTTTTTACCCTAATCTCATTCTTTACATGGTATCGGAGCCGTAATCCTCATTTTTTTCTCTCAAATTGATCTCATGGCTGGTGATGAATCGTCACCACCGGACCAAAATATTCAACATCTCAAACATGATATTACACATCCCTTCTTCCTCGGCACCGGCGACCGCCCTGGAGATTACATCACCCCTACTAGACTTCGCGCTGATAATTACGACGACTGGGCAGGAGACTTGCTGCTTTCACTTCAAGCTCGACATAAGGTTGGCTTCATCGATGGCTCAATCACTGCACCCGTTTCTCCCTACACCGAGGCTGACTGGCTCACCGTCAATGCCATGATCGTGTCTTGGCTGATGAATACGATTGACCCCGAAGTAAAAGGTACGCTCACTAAGTTTTGTGAGGCTCGTAAATTATGGGACCATTTAAAAACTCGATTCGCCACCGTTAATGGTCCCCGTATCCATCAAATAAAATCAGCCATTGCTAGATGTGATCAACCAAAAACTATTAGAGTTTCCACATATTATGGCAAGTTAAATGTTTTGTGGGAGGAATTGTCAAAACATGAACCATTGATTTCCTGCTCTTGTTGTGCTAAGTGTACTGCGGGTTTCTTACATGAAACTCGTCGCGAAACGCAAAAGCTCCATGATTTTTTGATGGGCCTATACTAGGATTATTATAGTCGTTGACGTACACAAATATTGTCTAGTGATCCATTGCCGCCCCTAGACCGTGCGTATCAGCTTGTGATACAAGAAGAACGTGTTCGTTCTATAAAATCAGCCCCCGATGACAAGCCCGTGGATGTGCTTGGGTTTGCGGTTCGTGCCCCGCTGGGTCGTAGCCGTAGCTCCACTGATCGACCCACTTGTAGTCATTGCAATAAAATTGGTCATGAGGCCTCTAGATGTTGGTCTTTGTTGGTTTGCTCCCACTGTAAAAAACATGGGCATGAGGTGAGTAAGTGCTTTGAATTAGTGGGCTATCCTGATGGGTCTGATTCCAAGGCTCGTAACTCTCGGCCCACAATTGCTGCCAGTGGACGTGGCTCAGCCAAAGCCCACGCCACTGCCGTGGTGGGTGTTGTTGCCACTTCCGTGTCTTCGTCGTCTTCTACTAATGATTCTTCCACCTTATTTACTCCTGAACAGTGGAAGGCTCTTGCTGGCCTTTTTGGTTCTACTAAGCTTTCAGATGACAGGTTGAGTGGTAAGTTTCCTTCCACTTCCTGGATTATTGATAGTGGTGCTACCCACCATGTCACTGGTGATATTTCTTTGATGTTTGATTTGGTTCATATTCCTCCGTGTCCTGTTGGTCTTCCTAACGGGAACATTGTTGTTGCTACTCAAAAAGGTTCTGTGCGTTTGTCTGACACTATTACTCTCATCAATGTTCTTTTGGTTCCTCAGTTTAGTTGTAGTTTACTCTCTGTTGCTCAACTGACTAATGATTTGCATTGCATTGTACAATTTAACTCTTCCATGTGTGCTATACAGAACCACGTGAGGGAGCTGATTGGAACAGGTCATAGAGAGGATGGACTTTACTACTTCAATGGAGGTGACAATGTGCAGTTGGTTTATGTGAACGGTGTCTCTGTGGATTTTGATCTATGGAATCGTCGGATGGGTCATCCTTCGGAGAAAGTGGTGAAGTTACTTCTCCCTATTTGGGGTCATAAGGGTAGTTTGAATAAAGCATGTGAAATATGTTTTCGTGCTAAGCATTCTAGAGACTCGTTTCCTTTAAGTGATCATAAGGCTAGTAGGATCTTTGAGAAAATTCATTGTGATTTGTGGGTTCCCTACATACATGTTTCTTCTTGTGGGGCTCGCTATTTTTTAACTCTAGTTGATGATTTCTCTATAGCAGTTTGGGTTTATTTGCTGGAAGACAAAACTGAGGTCTTTCAAATGTTTATGAATTTTGTAGCCATGGTTGATAGACAATTTTCTCAAACAATTAAAATCGTTCAAAGTGACAATGGCACTGAATTTAATTATTGGCTTGATTATTTTCTGCTACTAGGATAAATTTTCAAACCTCTTGTGTGGCTACTCCTCAACAAAATGGCAGGGTAGAGAGAAAACATGAACATATTTTGAATGTTGGGCGTGCTTTGAGGTTTCAAGCTAACCTTCCATTTTATTTTTGGGGTGAAAGCATTCTTGCTGCTATTCACTTGATTAATCGTACTCCATCCTCTCTCTTGAATAATCAAACACCTTTTGATGTCCTCTTTGGTTTTCCTCCGGCTTATGCAGCTATTCGCACCTTTGGTTGCCTCTGCTTTGCTCACAATCATAAGACTAAAGGGGATAAATTTGCTAGCCGTAGTCGAAAATGTGTGTTTGTGGGTTATCCTATTGGTAAGAAAGGTTGGTGTTTGTTTGATCTAGATACGAAGGAATTTTTCGTTTTTCGTGATGTCAATTTTTTTGAGGATGTGTACCCTTTCTTGTCTCCGGAAGATGTTAATATTGATGCCACTAATTTAGTGCCCTGTGATGAATCCGTGATCATGATTTTGCTGATGACTTTGTGATTGATCCTCCTCACATTATCCAACCTTCTTCTCCTATTTCCACCACAAATCAGCCCACCAATATTCCTTCCTCTTCGTCCATAAATCGAAACCCCCCAGGCCCTCCTAATTCCGCGCCTAAATCTCCCAGCCCAAAAGAGCCAAGCCCAACTTCTTCAATCTTCTTCTCTCTGCCTACTTTTCCAAGCCCAACTCCAACCAGCTCCTCTCCGCCTGATTTACCCAGCCCACTACTCACAGGCCCAACCTCATCCAGCGCTCTTTCTCCAGCGCCTGCTGATTTATCTTTGGGCCCGTCAGCGTCTGGGCCGCTTGTTGACCCAGTTGATACCACAACCCCACTTACTGTCTTGGGCCGTGGCATGAGGGATAAATTTTCCTCCGTTTTATTGAAGGATTTTGTTACAAACATTGTTGTCTCCACAAGTCCATCTTCTTCTACTTCCTCTTCGTCTGTTTCCTCAGGTACTCCTTATCCTATAGTTCACTATATAAATTGTGCAAATTTTTCTGCAAATTATTTGAAGTTCATTGCAGCTGTTGTTTCTACAACTGAACCAAAATCATTTAAGGAGGCTATGAGATGTGATGGGTGGAAGGAGTCTATGCAGGGTGAGATTTAGGCTTTGGAGGATAATGGCACATGGACCTTGGAGGAGTTGCCTCCTGGGAAACGTGCTTTGGGTAGTCAGTGGGTGTATCGCACCAAGTATATGTCTAATGGTGCCGTTGAGGGTCTCAAGTCTCGCTTGGTGGTTTTAGGCAATCATCAGGAGGCAGGTATTGATTACACAGAGACATTTGCTCATGTTGCTAAAATGACCACTGTGCGTACTTTTATTGCTATTGCAGCTTCTAAGAATTGGGAGCTTCATCGGATGGATGTGCACAATGCCTTTCTTCATGGTGATTTAGAAGAAGAGGTTTATATGAAGCTTCCTCCTGGGTTTGAGTGTTCGAATCCTAATTTGGTTTGTCGTCTGCGCAAATCTTTATATGGCTTGAAACAAGCTCCCCTTTGTTGGTTTGCCAAGTTGATTACTGCCTTGAAAGAGTATGGTTTTCTTCAATCTTTCTCTGATTATTCTCTGTTCACTTTCACTCGCAAATCTGTTCAGATTAATGTCTTGGTGTATGTTGATGACATTATTATTTCTGGTAACGATTCCGCTGCTCTTGCTTCTTTCAAGGCTTATTTGAGTGATTGTTTTAAGATGAAAGATTTGGGTTCTCTGAAGTACTTTCTAGGCATTGAGGTTGCTCGGAGTGCTTCTGGCATTTTCCTTTGTCAAAGGAAATATACTCTTGATATCATTTCTAAGGCTGGTCTGTTGGGTTCTAAGCCCTGTGGTTTTCCTATTGAACAAAATCATCGTTTTGCACATGCTTCTGGTCCTTTGTTCTCTGATCTTGCAGCATATCGGCGCCTTGTGGGGTGCTTGATCTATTTATCTGTCACTCGGCCCGACTTGGCCTATTCGGTGCATGTTCTTTCTCAGTTTATGCAGGAGCCCCGCACTGAGCATTGGGATGCTGCTTTGCATGTGGTTCGATATTTGAAGGGTACTCCTGGTCAAGGTATTCTGTTGCGTGCTGACAGTGATCTCTCTCTACAGGGCTGGTGTGATACTGATTGGGCTGCTTGCCCCATCACTCGTCGTTCATTATCAGGTTGGCTTGTTTTCTTGGGTCATTCTCCTATTTCTTGGAAGACCAACAAACAGCCTACTGTCTCACGCTCTTCTGCTGAGGCAGAATATCGTTCTATGGCCTCTATCACTTGTGAGTTGAAGTGGTTGAAGGCTTTGTTGTTGAGCTTGGGTGGTTGAAGGCTATTCCTTTGTTTTGCGATAGTCAGTCTGCTCTTCATATCTCTAAGAATCCCGTCTTTCATGAGCGAACTAAGCATATAGAAGTTGATTGCCACTTTATGCGTGATGCAGTCAATGACGGACTCATTCTTCCCTCTTATATTCCTACCAAGACTCAGCTTGCCGATATTTTCACCAAGGCTCTTGGAAAAACTCAATTTGATTTATTAGTGTCCAAGTTAGGCATTCATGATCCATCCCATGCCTAACTTGAGGGGGGTGTTAGGAAATAATATGTTTCCATATGTTTATATGCATGGTTTCATTTTGTGTAACCTATATATATTGTGAAATCAATAGAAGAGAGGCAAGCTTTTTACCCTAATCTCATTCTTTACAGTGAAACATGCATGACTTATGTGTTTAAATAATAAAATAAAGCTTTATTTGTATAAGAATTTCCCAATAAGAGAAATGTTGCAAGTATAATGAAACACTTGCATGTATAAAGAAACGGAGTGAGGAAAAAAAAGTTGTCCATGCAAATTGCAACTCACGTTACTCACGTCCAACTCCAAGTATCCAACAATGCAAGAGAAGCAATCCAACATGTCTATCTAATCACCATGACATCCGGTCCCACCGTCCCAGTAATTAAGGCTATCTAATTAAGCAATGCATGGAGTATTTTGTAGATGAGAATTGTCAAAGTAGTAGTTAAACTAACGGTGGTAGCTTATTAAAATTATAGTAGTATTATACTTCAATTTCAGCCTAGTAAAACGTGGTCTTGCAGCCGATTAGTTCCCGTTCTAAGAATCGATTTGGACCATAAGAATATAGAGGTTTTGGAAAAGGACAAATATTGTATACCCGTTGGATGAACCATGCGCATGCTACACCCAAAGTTATTTTTTGCTCATTTGGAACTCTTCTTATTGAGTAAATTTTTCACACTTGGAGGTTTCGAATGAGCAAATAAAAAATAGCCTTGGATATACACTATGCTCATGAAACACATGGGTGTAATAAAAGTTGTAGAAAAAGACTATTACTGCAATTTTTAAATTTAATTCCCTTAATGACAGATTTGGAAAGGATTACGAGAGCATGTGTTGTGGGATTGAGTGCCCGTTCGTCACTTGTCAATTTGTCAACTTAGTGCACTCCCAAGTCCCAATCGCGACCCTTAACTGTAGGTATGTATGACAGCATGAGGATAAAGATCGTCAAAATAATGGTATTACAAGAGGCATTTTATCGTATCAAAGTCATTTTTGCCCAATCTATATTGAAGAAAATCAAAGAGAAAGAGAGGCAAAGCATTCAATATCGACATGTGGGAGAGAAGCGAGAAAAATCGCGCACCTCATATCATCCATCGGTTAATAATGCGTGATTGTATATTTTTTAATAGGGCATGATAATAGTAGGATAGAGAATATGATGACGCAACTTGATGGCATATATGGATCGCATGATAGGTAGCTATTAGAAGTAAGAAAGAATTGATTCTTGTATGAGTTGTGAATAATTGAGGTGGAGTAGAGAGTAAGTAATGAAATACTCCCTTCGTATCTTAAAGATCTTCATACTTAATTTCCATCTAAGTCGTTTTCAAAAGATATTTGTACTTTTACTCAATTCTCTATTCTATAAAAGTTTGTTCATTTTTCACACTATCTTATAAAGCTTGTTTGACCAATATAATTTTACACTATCTCATGTAAGTCACAACCATGTTTATTCTCTCAATTAAATTAATAGATGTACAAAAAGAATCCACTTTCACACTATCTTTCCTCAATACATTGATATTTGTTATATTGGATAGGAATAATTTTCAGACATGGAGGAAGTAATACATTATCATAATTGGTGTGAGCACTGTGTACATGATTTTTTTTTAGCTAACACGATTGAACAATTTAAAAACTTTTGTAATAATAGATACCAATTTTTCTCTATTTTCAAAAAACTAGTGCCTCCTAATAACTATTTTTTCATTTTTGATATTTCTTAAGGAAGAATTTTGGACAAAGATTACAAGTATGAGTTGAAGGAGAGATAAAGTGATAACAAAGAAGGATCATTATTTTTTGCATTGGTCGTAAGTAATGATGCGTAATGGGTTCTTTCAAACATTCATATGTCCAAGAGTTGAGCGCTAATTTTTTTTAATCCTTACCCTTTTAGTCATCTCATGTTCGACAAACCTGTCCCCAACTCTTATTCCAATAATATTAGGATTAATTTTTACATTATTGTGACTAAATTAAAGATCGTTGCTCTCTAGTTTTTTTTTAGGGAGAGTTATTTAACTTGTGTTCACAATCTAATCCAACCCAATTACCGGCACATATCAAAAAGCCGCTAGACCTAGCCTCCCCCCTATCTCTTTCTCTCTCAAACCCTAGCCTCCCCTACCCCTTCTTCATCAGTGTAACGCCCCGACTCCTAAGCATCATTAACAGCTTAATTAATAATTCATTAGCAGCGGAAGACCTAATTTAGTCGGAGCGTTCGATGTACCTCCCATCCGGAAGGTACAAGGCAACATTCTTTCATAAAACTAAACATATTATAATAATCATAGCTAATAACTTAAATATAGCTAAAGTTTCATAATTTAGTGTAAGTGAACTTATAATACATAACCGTCGTAGTTGCATAATCTAGAGTTAATCTTTCCTCACTGCTACGCCTTTCCATCTTCATAAGCATACCTAAAACAGAAAAACAAGACGTCATGAGCCGAGGCTCAGTAACATACTACCCTAACATCGTAAAAGCATTTCGATTCATTTTAGTTGCAAACAGGGAGAAGAGAATATAGTCAAACCATTTCGTAAACGTATACTTTAAATCAAGAACATAAGAACCATTCAGGTTGTCATTATCATTTTCATCATTCATTAACATAATCATTATCAATTTTCATTAGTTAATTGAGTAAAACGGAAGGCAAAGCCACCGAGGATTCTCATCCCCATCAGAAGGTGTCATATAATGCCATAAATCGTAACAGAAGGCAAAAGCCACCGAGGACATTCGTCTTCCATCAGAAAGTAGCATATAATGCCAATAGTAACAGAAGGCAGAGCCACCGAGGACATTGTCCCCTATCAGAAGGTGGCATATAATGCCATAATGCGGGTGCCACTGAGGACGTTGTCCCCCATCAGAAGGTGGCGTTGCCGCCAGAAGGTACGTGCACGACCCGACACAACTTAATACTCTTTCTCTTAACTTTATCGTGTTTCATTTCATTTGCGTATCATAATTACATTACATAATCTTAATCGTAATCATAAAACATCATCGTAATCATAATCATATCAAAGTCGTCATACTTCATAGCATCAAATTATTTAATAGACATCGTTTACATAGATAAACATTTCATATCCCGCACACCATATAAAACATTGCATAAACATTTCATAAAAGCATCATATGAAACATAGTTGGAAGGGGAGTACGGGTGTTAGCGATGAGACGTTACTCGAATTCCTCGCTTAACAACTTGATAGCCTGGGGAGGCTTGTAATATCCTTTATCCTCTTAATCTCTGCTCTACTTGGAGCAGCGAAGTCAACACGACGTAGGGGAGGGTTCGAACTCCGGCGAGCTGGGCAGACAAGGCTAGAGCGTAACGCGGCAGAGGACATGCGACAGGGCCGGCGGTTCGAGCGGTGGAGCTCCGGCGTGAGCAGCGAGCAAGACGAAGCAGCGCGAGAGAAAGGGGAGAAGGGAAACAGGGGCGACGGGATGCTACAGGGCACCGGCGGTGGTGCTGCGCTGAGGTGACTGAAGGCGGCAGAGGGGAGCGGAGGATGATGGCGGCAAGGTGAAGCACAACGTTGTTGCGGTGGCGGGCCGGGCTTCACAACCCGAGAAACAGAGGGAGAGAGAGAGAGAGGAGGAGCTTTTGGGGCCTTCTAAAACTGGTTGTTTCCGGCGAGCTTTGAGGGAGGAAGGACTGGAGTAATGAAGAGTTGTGAGTGTGCTTAAGCAAAGCCATGGTTGGAGCCTAAAACCATGTGTTTTGTTTGGGGATTTTCGGCAAAACGTGCATTGGAACCATGAATTTCAGATGGAGTTGGAGGTTTGGGGAACCAAGTCTGTTGAAATGTTGACTTAGATGAAGGTGTGAGTGGCTTGGGCAGAGAGAAAGCTGAGCAATTGTTTGAGCATGTTTGCCATTTGTTTGCCAAAGAAGAGGAAGAAATGAAGTAGGAGGAAGAAAGAAGTCGACTTCTTTTTAAAATTTATTTATTTTTTTCTTTAATTCATGAAATCAGAAAATTGTTCATTGTTTCAACTTTTATCACACTTGTACGTAGCTTGGTGATAGTTAAATATAATTCTAATATATATTTTTTTTCTAATGGGTTAAACAAAAGAATAGGATCAACCTTTTTCATTTATGTTATCTTGCAACTAAAAATAATTAACCCTTTTTACATTAACTAATAATTTATGTTAATCATGGTAATTTAAAATTTTTAAATCTTAGTCAAATTAGTGGTAATTATAACTAATTAATTGACTAAGTATGGTTAAGTTTTTAGGATATTACAATCAGTTTGGGGCTACCATGGATGATTTCATTCAAGGTAAGCCCCTTTTCCCCTTTTATTTTCAGTTTTTAATTCATCTTCTTGTCTTCTTTAATAAATTAGTATCTATTTATAAGATATTTTCAAACCCTGTTATGGGGTTTTTAGTTTCCGTTTTGGAAATCTCCTTCTCCCCTATGGGAGTTGTGAGTATGTTTTTGTTTTTATTTTTGTTTTTAGGTATGAAAAATTGTTCTCATTGGTTGAAGTTTGAGACTCAACATGAAGATATTAGAATCTCGGATGCGGTCAACATGACTCGGTCAAGAATGTTCTTCCCAAACTACATCATAATGATAAACTTCTTCATCAATAGCTTATTGATTCAACAAATACAAGGGGGCTGCGCTGTATTGCTCGATCTGGTTCTTTGTAGTTCCTTCGAAGATGAATTTGATTTAGCCTTGTTTAATTGTATCTTGTTTTTCCTTAATACCTATTGTAGATGCCATTTGACCCTCAATTAATGAATTTTCTCTTTAAAAAAAAAAAAATCTAATCCAATCCAAATTATAGTAAGTCAAATTGAATTTTTTTGAGATCGGATACAACTGGACTCAAGTTTTTTAAAAATTATGTTGATTTGATTAACAATGTTCGAATCCGAAACAATGAATAAGTTAAAATTATATGGAAGTTTAATCCTCTTTAAGATTTATATAATGTTATTAAAATTTAATCTTATAAGGCTCCTTATATGGTTACATTTATTTTTATTATTAGTTATGCCTAATTGCTTATGGGCCAATGTATGTGCTTGTAAGGATTAACTTTATAATAGGCCCAATGTTAGAATATAAGGTTCAAAAAAGTAAAAGTACTTTCATTTCATTATTTCTCATAGAAATATTTGCCAAAAACTACCTTATAAAAACATGTTTTTGCGAAATACCTAAAAAAAAATTATTGTAAGAAACTATATCTTTAGAAACAAAAGTGTTATAAGAAGTTACATTTTACTGGAATTCGACCGTTCAACTTTTCTCTTTTGTGTTTTTTCCTCTCCTTTTTGTCAAATTTCACCCAAAAAACTCGTTCCTTTGAGAGAATAGTATTAAATTGCGGTTGTTAGGCAAATTTTAGTGAAAATAAAGTGAAAAGAAGCACAAAAAAGGGTTAACGTCGAATAAGGAATTTTTTTTACAATTTTTTGCAACATTAATTTTATTAGTTAGTTTTTGACAAAAACAAGTTTTCATAAGGTACTTTATGACAAATTTCCTCTTATTATTTTCAAATTCCATTCAAACTAACAACACTAAAATATTAGATTGACTACGACTTATTTGTATTAAATTCAAAATCTACAAACGGAATTACAACTTTCATCCCTATCATCCTCTCTGACACCACTTCATATTCTCTTTCCTACATACTACCTCTGTATTTTTTTAGTTGCATCATTTACTTTTTCACATTTGTCGAGACGCTTCTTTGAACGTTAATATCTCTTATTGGATCTAATTAAAAATTATAAAAATTTAATATTTTGAATCCTCGCATTTAGACGAATCTAGCAAAACCCCACTTGACTATGTTTTTTCTTATATAATAGTGTGAGATAGTTTAACAAAGTTGGTTGATGAATCGTGACAAAAAAGGCAAATGACGCAACTAAAAAAATACGGAGGTAGTATATGACCTCTTTAGAAGTATTGACATCTTCCAAATTTTGTGGTGTCTTCTCATAATACTATCCACAATACTTACCTTAAATAATACTCCCTCCGTCCCGGAAAGATTTAAACACTTGTTGGGATACGTAGTTTAAGATGATAAGTTGTAGTGTTGTTATCAAATGTTATTTTATTAAAAAAGTAGATGTGATAGGAGTTGGAGGGTATTTTTTATTAGATGAGAGAGAAAGTTGAGTAACTTTTTATTGATAAAGGTTGAGTGTGAGTCAAAGGAGTGTAAAGTAAATAATATAGTATAGTGGGACCATGCCAAAAATAGAAGTGTTCAAACTAATTTGGGACAAACATAAGAGGAAAATGTTCAAACTATTCTGAGACGGAGGTAGTATCTGATAATGTTTTTCAATCTTCACAATTTATTAGAATAGGCGGCCTAATTTTTAGATAAAATTAGACAAACACATGCCTACATTCTCCTAGTAAGCCCATTTTATCTCATTATAACCCAACACTATACATAAACATCTCGCACCAAAATAGTCGTCTATTATCTTCTCCTTTGTTTCTATTTGAATATCAAACTACATTAATTAGACAATTTTAGAAAATAACTCGGCAGCCTTGTCTCAACTGGATTAAACCAACTACTAAATGGATTAAACTAGCTATGGATTAAAGAATGTGAGAACCGAATAGATTAAATTGGTTCTTAAATAAATCAAATTGGTCCCTGGAGTAAACTAGTCACTATTGTGAAAAGTGGTTTCTTTGTTTTTTTTTTTTTTTGACAAGTTTCTCTTTCTTACTATTAGGCTTGGTCGTTGTTGTCTTACAAAACCAACTATTCGATCTTTTGGGTAGTTTTTTTTTTTTTTTAAATGCCACAACCACAAGTAACATATACTTCATATTTTAGGAAAAATATTATTTTACATAGTAGCCACTTACTATATAGAAGTCCCAAGACCCAAAAAATAAAATAAAATAACATAGTTGAGTTGAGGTCAACAATTTTTTTCAGTGTATATTTCAAGTTGCCCGCTCTTAAACACGCCGTTCTCTACCGCCTCTCACCCCTCTCTCCCAAAACTTGCTTTCTCCTCTATAAACCTTCAAAGGTAAAACAAAGTATTAGTTGTTGTGTTTGTGATAATTTTGGCTGACTAATTAGCTTAATTTAACTTCGTTTTATTATAATCTTCAGATTAATTTGATGGGTTCGTCCAATATCAAAGACATCTTAACTTGTTTTAGCCCTTCACTTGATTTCTATGCCATTACTTCCGGTGATGGTAGAATTAAGGTAAAAGATCAATTCTTTTGTTTTATAATTTGAATTTTTATAATGTTTAAAGTAGTTGTTTTTGTGTTTCTGTAGTAATTATTTATGGGAATTTGGTTGAAATGAGATGTTTTAATATGTGAGGGTTTTAGTAGGGTTTTAGGGTATGCTTAAATTTGAATATTTTTGGGAAATTTCAGATATGGGAGACAGTGAAAGGGCAGCTTCAGACTGAATTTTCTGATATTGCATTGACTGGTGAGACGAATTTGTTTGATAAGCCAGAGAAAAGAGGGCATCTTTCAATTGATTACACTTGCATGAAGTGGATATCTTTTGATAGAAAGGTATTGTTTAAATGAGCTACCTAAGGGTTCTTTTGAACTTTTTCGGAATGATTATTTCACATTTCGAATGTTTGAATGTTTTGGGTGGTTGATATTTTGATGGGTCTTTTTTGTTGCAGAAAAAAAGAAAGTTGGGTACTTCATTGTTAGTGTTGGGAACAGGTAGTGGCGATGTAATGGCCTTGGATGTTTCGGCCGGTCAATTGAAGTGGAGAATTAATGATTGTCATCCTGGGTGAGTAGTGCTGAACTGTGAACTCTTCTAAGTGTTTGTATTCTCTTTGCAAGAACTTGGAGGATAGCAGGGAAAGAGAGAAAGAATTGGGAGTGTATTTTGAAATAAGACATTATGATTATTAATTTTAACAAGATATCGTGTGAGTGTAGCTTCATATATATTGCATATAAAAAGAAGACGAACATTTTATAAGTTTGTAAAATTTGACGACAATGTTGTAACTAATAAAAAATGGTGTGCTGAATTGATCTTTTTCTTTCGTGTAGGGGGGTCACCGCTATCTCGTTTGCTTCACGAGGTTCTTGCATTTTTACTGCTGGTGCTGATGGAATGGTTTGTGAAGTTGATCCAGTTACTGGAAACTTGTCAAGTACTTTCAAAGCTTCAACTAAAGCGGTGTCCAGCATGTGTGTTTCACCTGGTATGTACATTATTAGAATATCATCCTGGTAACCGTTCATGCCTCCCTCAACTCTAATGATGTTGATTTACCCCTTCTATATTGGAAGGCCCACTGCCTTAAATTGGATCTGGATTAGGTAGTTGCACATTGTGAAGCACTGGGAGGATGCTACGTAGTCCCAGATGTACTGATTTTCATCTCCCTTTTGCACCAAACTTGTCTACTATTGAATTTGTCATCTCTAAGTTTTTGTATGCAAATCAGTGAAGCTACTTGGTGTTGGAACTTTTTTGTCAGTTGTGAACCTACTATGGATTTAGGTAAGCTATTATATGAATGGGAAATTATGATGGAGATGGAAGGCAGGTCGAGTGACTCATGAACTTAGAAGCATCCTGCATGTTAAATTTTGAAAGTACATAAATTGATACATGATACAACTGTTTGCATTGGGGGTGAATATAGTATGCGTGGTGATTGTCTATGCAGGTATAATGTGTTAAGTTGAACTTACATTGAGGCTAGCTATTGCAAGACCCGTTATTCTTTTTCTAATCAAACTCCTTTGGTGTTTTCCTGTCAGATAATCGTGGTTTTGGTACAATGGTTTGTTTTTACACGGTTTCTCAGTTTTCCTTTACCCTTGGAGCCGGTGACCTGATATCCCTACTTCTAATCTCCCATAAATATATAGTCACACAAGACGAGATTGGTTAATTAAAGAATTTTCCATCTTTTCTGGTATTGTAGAATGAGACTTTACATTCCATTGAGGCTTTTCAAGCAAACAATCCCCTCCTAGAGCAGGATCCCATGTCTGAATGAATTGTCACCAGAGAGTTCATCCTTTGGAGGAAAAGACTGTTGACTGTAGCATCATAAACTCTATCTTTTTAAGATTTCAAAGACGTTTGAGATTACTAGACATGACTCTTCCTTTTCAGCAGGAAAGTGTCTTGCACTGTGACCCTTTGGAAGATTACAATATAAACCTATATGAGAACATATAACAAAGAAGTGAAATGCTCCCATGGAAGTCGTCTTTTTCACCTCATCTGCCCACTCAATAGAAAAGATAGCGAAGGATGTGAGGATAACGATGGATGTTGGACTGGCCAGAGAAAGTTTCTGGGTATCCTCCTTTCTAATTCGAAAATTAGGCTGGAATGTGGGCAAAATAAAGCAAGAGTAATAAGTTGGCCTTTTCTTTGTTTAGGCTCCAAGAGACTTGTGACAACCCATCTCTAGGCTTATGAAGACGATGCAATACCGCTTGAGCTGTACCCACTAAATTTTGTTTAATAAAACTCACTTTGAGTTGCTCTAGGATTAAATATCACTGGGGCAAAGAGTATAGCCTTTCAGCTATCCTGGTTGTGGCAAATGATTTATTTTTGCTGGTGATTTGTGTTAAAAGTTTACTAATATTTCTCCTAGTCAGTTATCTTGCTGCCTTTTTCTGGACATAGTAGTCCAGAACATAATGTCCATCTATCTTTCTAGGAACTTTGATATATTTATAGTTTTTGCCTATCAGCAGAGTTTTTATTTTCATTTTTCCTGGAAATCTGGTATGTGATTCTTAGTTTTTCTGCTGATATTCTGGTTCAATGTTGTTCTAAATTAGATGGGAAAACAATAGCCACTGCAGCTTCTCAAATGAAGATATTTAATTCAGATCACAAAAAGATTCAGAAGTGTACTGGTCATCCTGTATGTTTTACTTTACTTTATCTATTATTTTTATTCTGAATAATTAACGATAGAATTGCTCTTAGTACTAGCTCTGTGGCGTAGTTACATTTCTGTCATTGATGGTATTAGGGTGCTGTCCGTTGTATGACGTTGAGTGAAGATGGAAAGTATGTCTTCTCATCTGCTGTGGGGGAGAGATATGTTGCAGTTTGGAGAGTAGATGGGAGCAAGAAGAAATCTGCAAGTTGTGTTCTTGCAATGGAACATCCTTCTGTTTATCTTGACTGTAGATACATGGACAACAGTGCTGCAAATGTTGCAGGTTTCTATATTTTGTCCATTTCAGAGGTGGGTGTGTGCTACTTCTGGTATGGGAAAGATATTGAGGAGTTACAGAGGGCAAAACCTACCAGGATTTCTTTACTCATTGAGAATTCCTATGACAAAAACAACAAAGCTGCTTCAGCTGCCATATATGCTGCGAAAATTCAAAGCTCAGTTGAGCCCTCCGTAACATCCGTGTTTCTTGCTCATGGTTTCTTGATCAAACCATCGTTCGAGAAAATTCTGGTTCATCATGGGGAAGATTTACAGATAAATATTTCTAGGAATGGGTTGCTTCTGCCATTTAGCCAGCCTCGCCAAACTAAGAAACAACTGGAGGTACAAACTGGCGGTAAGTTTGGTTTGGTTGTCAGTTTTGTTTTTGTAAATTGACCAATTTATGTTTGTGACCAGTGCCTTGCATTTGTAGTATTCAGAATTACAGAGCCCTCCCAAGCTCCACAAAATATACCAAAGTAAACGCCCTTAGTTAATTCTATGGTATGCTAAAATGCAATAACATAGTTCGCTACAATGTTTGAAACTGTTTTTTTTTTTTCAAGTTTCAACCTCCTTGTTTTATTTGTCTATGTTTACTTCATTCTCTTCCATCTTCTGGTGCTGGAGCCTATTGGCAACCAATATAGGAGGCTCTCCACCAGCGAGTCCCTGTGATTATAATTCTACCTGTTGCCGCTGGTTCATCAACATCAAGCGTTGCTTTCCAGAACCGTATAGCTGCAAAAAATGCAATACTCTTGTAGTAGTTGGCAGCTTCTTTGTTTGGCTTCGGAGGGCTGAAGTCTGCTCTGGTTTCCTTCTGATAGTAACTGAGTTTGTCTTATTTGATCTTCCATGGTTGATATTCTCTTTTGTCTATTTTCCAACAGCAACAGCGCTAGATCGTGCCAATGCAGAAGGAGCATTGCTTCCAGTACCAAAGGTTCTTGATCACGACAGAGCAAAGCAAGCTCAAATTTTCAAACCTGACTATAATGAGGCAGTAGCCACTGACATGAGAGGTAGAGTTTTTTTGTTTTGGCTGATGGATTTTTGAAGAAATGTCATGTACTTTACCCTCTTGTTGTCAATAATCTTTTCCAGCTCTTAGATGAAGGAGTTAATGTGAATCATTGATTCATTGATTGTCAGCTTGAGATTGGAAAGAGCGGGTTTCTTGAATGTTTTTATTTCATTGCTGGGGTTAGAGTTTCATTTTTTTTGGTTAGGGTTTGTGAAATTGGGTACAATTTTAATCCATACCAACCGTCCTTTATGTTTGTGATCACATCATTCCTGCTCATGAGGCTAAGCTTATGTGCATTTATACATCACCGTTGAGTAACCAATGAATTACTAGAGGCGACAAATTGAGAAGATAGTCTAAGAACCCCAAAACTGCAACAAGTATATCTGAAATATGGATGCGTACTTACTATAAACATTCAAAAATCGTAGTTTTTAATATCTTACTACGTGATGGGGGTCAAAATAAGTCCGAAGCACACTGATTGTTTGTCAACATTCTTATTACATTAATTTTTTCATCACTAGGTCCCTTGTATATGTTGGTTGGATTATTGTTTACCTAGTGTGTGGATAGTACTCCCTCTGTCCCGTTTTAGTTATCATACTTTGGGAATATAAAAAAATAAGGGAATATCATTTATTGTTATGTTTTCCACTTTCTATATTATTTTTGACCAATAAGAATTGAGTTGAGTGGCACATTAAATGTTTTTGTTGCTTAATAATGGAAACTTGACAACTATTTTGGGACTTCCTGAAAAAGGAAAATTTGACAATCAAAATGGGACGGAGGGAGTAGAATACTGATGTGCAGGATCATTGAAGAGGTAAAAATTGAGATACACACTTTATTTTTTATCAAAGCCGATGAGTTCAAACTTCAAAGTTTTTCAAACATAGGCCTCATCCTGAAGCAACTCTGTGATGGTTTATCTTATCCTGAACTGTATGTCTATAGATTCCCCGAATATGTATATTTACTAAATGACATGCCGTGTTATTTAGATGATTGCTCTTTAATAAGTTTTTTTCTATATACAGATGATGTTGATGTCCCTGGACTTGATGCTATGTCATGCCCTATGGAGAATCGACTTAAATCTCTTGGAATATTTAGTGATTTGGATAGTACTACATCCATATCAATGAAAACTTCCAGCTTACTTAAGGATATTAATCTTGACACTCTGGTGCCCCTGAAGAAGGTTGATATCCTTACACATGTATCATATACTGTGCTTCAAGAATGTTTGAAATTGGAGAGTTCTCCTTGTTAATCTGTTAATCTGTTCAGCTTTCTGATTCTGTTTTATATATGTGCAGATGAGGGCAGCAATCTTGTCTATACCCCCTAGCAGTGCATTCAAGATATTAAATGTTTTGGTTGACATATGGCAGTCGAGGTAGGTTTTACTGAATGCCTATGTGAATTATGATTTATGGGGCTTCCCCATAAATAAACTCAATTTCCTTATGGTAGATCTTTTCGGGACCAATATTGATTGTTGAACCAGTGTATTTTCTTCACCACCTTCAATAAGAAGATGGTTGTAAAGAAAGGATAAGAGAATACAAATGGGAAACGAAGAAAAGCTCCAATGTCTTGTTATCAAAATAGTGGTCATACCATGATATGATGGGTGCGGTAGCTATTTATTGGCTTCTCCAGAAAATTTATCTTGCGCATGTCTTATTAATGAGGACGGTCTATATGATACAATTGCCTCGTTAGATGTGTACTAAGATCTAATACCCAGAAGGGCTTTTATAAGTGGACATTTTATTAGGTGCTCACTCATATGGTGTCTGGTGAACATATCAGGTGGAAGCTTCTTTTTTAAGAAATGGGAACCGGCTTATGGTTTTTTTTATGAGCCACCAATAAGGCTAAAATTAGGATTAACTCTTCACCTTTTGGTCTTGTGGATAGATGCTTACAAGTAATAAACTATATATTCACTAGCGACCTAATTGGTTTTCTTTGTTATGAACAGAGTTTGCAGTGGAAAATATGTTCTTCCATGGATTTATAGTATATTGGTGCATCATGGTCATCAGATCTTGTCTCAGGAACCCGAGAATGTTACAATTCAATCTTTATATAAGGTAATTTCGATCCTAGCTTCTTCATGGACATATTACATTTAATTCTGGACTTGACATGTAACCAGCCTCATATTTTTAAGCTGAGATTCTGTTCTCATAATATTGCTGCTAGAGGTGTTCTTAGCATAGAAAAAACGCGGTCGCGTTGTCGCGGGAACGGCTTGTAACGGGGAAATACAACGTTTCGCGGCTGACGCGGCGTGAATTTTTAAAAAAAAATTCACATTAATATGTTCTAACTTCTTATTTGCTTTATTTTAGTTTATGAAGCATTATTACAACATAATATAATTAAATCTATCAGAATATCATGTTATATTAGCTATATAATTAAATTATAAAATATTTTTGGCTAATATTTGAAAAGAACGGATGTAACGGGGATAAAAGCATTCTAACGCGGCGAGTTCGCGTTACGGAACGGACAACGCGGCGAGAAGTATGTGATTTTTATTATGGCGTTTTGTAACGGCATTTCGCGGAACGACAAATCCAAAATCCGTTATAGAACGGTCGTTCTGTAACGGAACGGGAGAGTTTTAATTCCATGGTTCTTAGTGTCATATTTCTATAAAAAGCCAAGTGCATATATTTAGTATATGTGGCTCGAAGCTATATACTTTAGGTAATTGGATGCTCATATGAGATACTCCATAGCTACTGTTGCAAAGAATCTAATCATATGAAAGGTCTTTTTGGCTGTGTGATGAGACTGATGACATGACGGTTTGCATTAATGAAAACCAGATTTTCTCTGAATCACAGCTGAAAATTGAATTGTCCCTTCTCTTCACAGTCCAAGACACACCAAAGCTCCAATTATACATGGTTTCATGAAATATGTAGAAAGATATTAGGTGGTGTTGATCACTGAAATAGTAGTTGGCGTGACATTTGCTTTTCCCTTTTCTTTGCATCATGGCTAAATTTTATATTTTGTCTAGGTTGCTAAATCAAAGGGGTCAGCTACCCAGTGTTTGTTGCAGTTATCTGGTCGTTTACAGCTTGTGACTGCGCAGGTTTGTGATGTGATGTTCTTCCACAGATTCATTTTTTTCTTTTAGTACCTTATCACTTGTATGTATCCTGTGATAGATTGACAAAGCTACCCGGTTGAAGAGTCAGCATTCGCTACCTGATAATGATTTAGTTGAAAGTGAAGATGAAGATGAAGATGAAGGCATTGATGAAGTTCTTTTTGGTAAAGAAGATGATGAATCCGCAACTAGTAGTGATGACAATGACGATTAGTAGATGAGGTTATATCTCCTCTCCGGTATTTTTTTTTTTTGGGCATCTATAAGGCTGTGTCTGTATTTGTCGAATCAACTGATGTATTTGTGGGCTAGTGTTTTATGTTTCCTTCACTCTCCCTCTCTTCGATTCTTTACAGAGGTTGGTCCCTGGCTGGTGTGTTGAATCTGATATATCGAATGTTCATTACAAACTGATGGACATGCTTGTAATTGCTTGTTCAAATGAGCATGAATGTGTAACTAGGTGTTACTGCAGGAGTGGTTTCAATGTAAAAAAAAATTGTATTTCCATCACTCTAAAGATCTGTTTTGCTCCATATATTCGGTTTGGTCAAAGCAATTGAGCAAGTTTTTGCATCCAACCTATCCTCATGTAATATAATTATTAGAAGTAGCTTCTAATTTTCTTAACAATAAGTACCTCTTCAGACTTTAGTTCCACTACAATTGGACCTTCTTGCACCAGTCTTGTGGAAGGAATTTGTGGAAAGGATTCGAAAGGAACGTTTAAGAGGTGATAGCTCTTTTTGTTGTGGCAGTGGGAGGCTTAGAAGAAAAGACATTTTCTCACTAGGTTAACCAGAAGGTGCTTGAGAGAATAGACCATGCAATTATGGTGATTTGATATGTGGTTTAAATGTCTTGCTGGTTGGGCTAGTTAAACACTTCATATTACTCACTGGATGCTGATCCATGTAATTTTGGGAGGACTTTCGTATCTGTATGCATATTTGCAAAGTGGAAGTATCCAGTTGAAGTCCACTATATGAACTATTCTTATTTTTACTCTTTTTAACGAAGGTCACCTGCGTTTGATGTGCCATAATGACGGACTATGTTTTTTTTGCAGCACAATGCCATGTTAGTTCCAGTGGACGACCTGATTTGCTTACAATCTATGTTCCGTCCTGATGGCTAGATCTGGCTTCTCCTTCATCTGGTCACCGTGATCTATACGAATTTTGTTATGTCAACAGAGCTGTATGTCGCTTTCTATCATTGCGCATAGCTGCCAATTTTTGCGTCCAATATCTTTTCCATTGTATGAAAATTTAAATTCTCAGTGTAAAAATATTGATACATTATTTAACATATATATCATCCTTCCGATATCATCTATCCAGTATCTGCATAATATAATTTTCTTGTTCTACTTTATCTATTTATTCAAACAATCTCTAACTTATCTTCTGAAAGTACCAAAATGAAATGACTTCCAGGAAGATGCTTATGGCTCTAAGGTTACATGGCTGGCAGATGGGAAAGTCCCTGATCTACCAAGTCTTATCTACTGTAGGTGGTCTGTCCTTGAAACCTAATAAGCTGCTTAAGCTCTGTTATGGAGCTAGTTAATGCTACAGGGCCAACTGTAGCTACCCTTGGCATCGTTTATTGATATTTATATTCAATTTGTCATGGCATATCAAAGATTTGCCTGTGA
Source organism: Beta lomatogona (assembly GCA_947646795.1). Taxonomy (NCBI): domain Eukaryota; kingdom Viridiplantae; phylum Streptophyta; class Magnoliopsida; order Caryophyllales; family Amaranthaceae; genus Beta; species Beta lomatogona. The sequence goes on along the minus strand of CANSNZ010000134.1, from coordinate 443,676 downwards.
TTTAGCTGGCATATTTTTTAAATCAATACGTTTAGCCCCTCTCCTCCCATGGGTAACACTGGTTGGCTGAGGCGGCAAGGAGTGCAAATTGGTAGGAGAAGCGAAGTTTTGAGGGTTCTTTTTATCTGACTTAAAGAGGGCACTGGCTATTGTACAGATTTTCTATTCTATTGGCTTGGAATATTGCTACTCATCTCACTGTTTGAAGTTTCAAAATGTGAAAGATCATAATTGAAGATTCCAAAAAAAAACAATTTGCTACTGAACCCTTTCTGGTTTTATGGCCTGTATCGACAAATTCATTCCTGGTAATTGATGGAATGCTTTGGAGGTTACTCATATTAATCAGTATTTGACAAAAAGCTATACTAATTATTAATAGCAAGGTTTTTTTTTCGACAGCATATAAGCCTGTACTGGTGGTAGATATGGTATAATTAAAGCAACTTGGTGTCGATAGGGTCTGCACTGGTGAAGATATGTTGCTGGTATGTTAGGAGTGTCTCTGCTTATCTAATTATCTAAATTAGTGAAATAGAGTTGTCCATTCACCTTCAGTTCATTGTAAAGCTTATCATGGAGAGGGTGATAAAATAAGGCTGAAACAAAAGATGTAGAAAATGTGTGAATTTTGGAACATTAAATTATATGGTAGGAATTTCTTGTGTTTTGCATCCTGTTAAAGGCATTTAGCGCACAGAAATAAGTTGTGAAATATATAATGAAATTTATACATTTTAATCATGCTTAAGAGCTTTTATAGTGGAAGCAATTTTGATTCTGTAAGGAAGACTTTTTTTATTATGTTATTGAACTAGATAGGATCTTTATATAAAAAGCTGAGCAAAAATATAAATGTGCAAATATATTAGTTTTATATATTTGTTTGATAGGGTAGTATATTAGCCCCCTGGAAAAGGCAGCTTTTGGCATCAATTCTTCTCTAGCCACAAGCAAGAATCTCATTCTGGTCACAGCACTTTCATTGGCTTGTATGTGTACAGTACTGCCACGTAATGTCGTGCTATGGCCCATAAGCTTTCCAACCAAGCAACATGGAAGGACAAAGAAATAGGTTTTTCCATTGGCAATGAAAAGTTTGTACCTATACAATTGTACATGCATTTGGATTTTCATCACTGAAGATAGAGGCAACGTTCCCATTACTAGCACTACCATTCCGATACGGATCCATGTTGTAATGGTCCATCATACCATAAGTTGGGTACTGCGGTGATGATTGTACATATTGGTATTCCGTGATGGAAGGTGATGGCCTGTACATGTTGTAACTGTGAGTAGCGTAACTTGGTTGAGATGATGGTTCATGGTAACCAGCTCTGGAAGGCGGTTCATGATAAACTGGTCGAGGTGATGGCTCATGATAAACAGGATGTGATCGTGTTTCATGATAATCACCATGAGGCGGTGGCTCGTGATATACAGTTCGAGGTGGTGGCTCATGATAGATGGGCCTAGGACGCTCATGATAAACAACTTGAGGGGGGTGGCTCATGATAAATAGGTTGAGGTCTCTCATATCTGTAACTAGGTTCTTGATGACTGCTCCAGTGTCCATAGCCATGACTGTATCTAGGTCCGTACCCATTGCTATAACCGTATCTGTGACTGTATTCAGGCGGATGGTGGTATACTGCATGAACTTCTTCCACATCCTTAGGTTTGTAATTATCTGTTGGCTGGCTTTGTTGGGGTTCAGGTGGAGGGTTCGACTCAGGCTGTGTTCTTTGAGGCTGTGAAGTTTCAGGTGGTTGTGGTTGTGCTTGTGGTTGTGGGGGTTGATCTGCTGGTGGCTCCTGTGATGGAGGAGGGGGTGCTTCTTCTGATCTCGGGGGTTCTGCTGGCTGAGGGTTTCCTCCATCTTGAGGTGGACCTCCTCCTTCTGGTGGTGGTGCCCCTCCATCTGATGATGGGGCTGCTGCGCCATCTGGTGGTGGTGGCTCTGTTGGCTGTGAATTTGGGTCTGGTGCTTCTGTATGAGAACATATGGTAGCAATTTTCCTGACTTTCTTTATGGCTTTGATGATTCTTTCAGGATCTGCCCATCCAATTATTGTTAACTTCTGCTGCGGAAAGTCGATGTAAAGATCATATATCCCTGCAGGTAAGCACAAATTTGATGAAATTGGTGCTAATTAATAGGTTTTAGTTTTAATAAGGAAAAAAAAAACCAATCAATTTTCTGTGATTCTTACCATTAATGCCATTCAGTGCCTTTTTGATCTTCTGCACACAGCCGTTGCAGTCCATGCGGACATGTATCTCGGTGATTCGAGGTCTCTGCATTTTTTTGGCAGGAAAACTGAAAAAAACTTAGAAGGGTATTTGATGTATGTAAGTGGCTAACACAAAAACTCGTAGAAAAATAATCAGAATCTATGCCATTCCTAAATTCTTAGTATTCAGCCATACCTCTATTTCTGGAACCATCTTGTAGGAAGATAGGAAGATGCTGAAACCCCCCACAATGAGCTTTTAAGATGCAGGTGTGCAACTCTATGAAAGAATAGGTGGCATCATATTTGTATTTGAGGAGGGAATATTTGAAAGGTGATAAAAGTGGGACATGGAAAGGAATCACTTTTATGAGAAGTGGGAAAGTAATATTATTACACTGATGTTTTAATTTTAGGTATAGAGGTCACTGTCTAGCTTAAGAAGATGAGTGAAGGAACGATAGTGTTATCGAAAAGTTCCGATTGATTTTTTCGTTGCACACCGAAGTTTTTTTAACTTTTCCGGAAAGGAATTTTCTTTTTGGGTGGACATCTACTGTAATCGGAGTAGCGTCTGTTTTTAGGTTATCTGACGCTGACTCAGAGATGAAATACAAAACCAACAAAAAGTTTTGAAGGAAAATGAGGAATAGAATAGTGATATGCATTGTGCAATAGTGTTGATAGTATTTGATCTATTGTTCATTTTGGTCAAAGTGGCTTTTTAGAGAAGAGAAGGATGTCCATTCTTAGGGAATCCTTCTATCACAAGGAAAGGAGTGTTCAGACTGCCTAATTGAATAGTTTAAATTGTTTTAAGATTTAAGGGGGGCACCTTTGTGATGTTATTATGTTAAAACTTTTCCTTTTCCTTTTCTTTTCTGTAAGCAGACATCATATTCTTTTTTAACTAGAGCAGTTGTAGTTTTTATCATCTGTTTCTTTAGATTACTTTTTTCAGGTCAACTTTACTCTGCTTTATTGATGCTGTATTAGTAATTTATGTCGGTGCTCAAGTTTCCACGAGAGGGTAAATCTTCCATCCTGAAGTGGATGTGTGTTCTGTTTTAGTCATTCTGATCTATGTGAAATGAACAAGTTTTGTCAGACCATCTCAAATTAATCTATCGTGACTTCGTAAGTCCATAATAATTAATTTATCTTATTGGGTTGTTCCAAGCCATGCTTGTGCCGGAGGCGTGGCTAGGAAACAGCAGAGGCACAAGCACAACACTGTCATGTCGCGACTTGGTGGTTCGTTTTCTTTGTCAAAGTTCATGTCGTGTGTATTATGCTTTCTCATCCAAAAATGCGGGTGCAAGCACATCTCACGACCCGACACGTACAATATTGTGTTATATCATGCTTGCCTAGTGCTATGCTTTTTCTTTGTTAGATCGGGCCGTGCTTCGGGCCAGCTTGACTTGTGCCATCTTTAGTCTCACTTTCACAGTTATATTGGGATAGTCTCATCCGTAACTTTACCCAAATAACCTATGTTGGGATTTTAGAGAAATGTAAAGGAACCCAAATAACTGTTCATCTGTGTATATCTTGATTTTTTTTTTCTTCTCCCAAATTTATTTCTGGGTTATGTTTTATCTTTTCATTCTATTTTTCCACCCAATTCTTTTTTCGTTTCTCTAATCTTCATTAGAATAGAATTCTCACTTTCTCAGGTTCTTTTTGCAATTTGACGAGGAATCTTGTAAGCTCCACATTTCGTAACTTCTCCTAATACCAATCATGTCCTTTTATTTAACGGTTTTTTCACCATATACCCACGACAAATTGGAAAATTCACCATATACCCTCAATGTTTCAGTAATTCACTATATACCCTGAAGTTTTCAAAACTGTGCACCATGTACCCTTTTTGCTAACGGATGTTAACTCGTCGTTAGTTTTATTTACGATTTTGCCACCATTATCCCCGAACCCTAACCCTAATGCCTAATTAACCTAAGCCTTAAACACTAACCCCGACAAGTTACCCTCCCCGCCATCCCCCCACCCCCACCCCACCCCCGCCCCCCCCACCCCCTCCCCTCCCCCCCATCCCCCCGCAACCCATCACCCCCTCCTCCACCCCCACCCCCACCCCCCACCCTCCCCAGTCGATTTCCCGCCCCTCCCCTCCCCTTCCCCTCGAATCCGGGTAGAATCCCCAACCCGAACAAAAATCCGACCGTTCTCTCTCCTTTGACCATCCTTACCGGCGAAATGAAATCCGACCCTTCTCTCCTTTGACCATCCTTACCCACCCACCAAAGCCATTTTCATACCCGTCAAAGGCTGGGTGGGTTAGGGTTTGGGGGAGGGGAGGATGGGTTAGGGTTTAGGATTAGGGTTGTAATTAGAGTTAGGGTTAGGTTTAGGGTATTAGGATTTTAGGGTTAGTGGTTAATGGTGGCAAAATCGTAAATAAAGGTAACAGTGAGTTAACGGCAGTTAGCAAAAGGGTATATGGTGAACGTTTTCGAAAACTCAGGGGTATATGGTGAATATTTGAAACATTGAGGGTATACGGTGAATTTTTCAATTTGTCGGGGGTATATGGTGAAATAACCGTTTATTTAATAACCCAGATTTGTTTACTGAAGTAAAATTATTAATCCTAATCCTATTCATCAACAGCCTGACATTGATTAGATTTGGTTACTGGCTAATCTCTGGTTGCATTGGTCGCAAGCAATGGAGGCTAAAGATGCCCATACTAATATACTATGCAATTACCATGCAAATGCTTGCTTACAAGTTATAATTATTGGTCGTGCTTAAGCTGTAACATGGTTCGTGTAGCCTATTGACTATATGTCTTGGGTTTGGTTGGTGTTGGCATTATTGTTTTGGACCCATTCTTTGTGGTGACAATTTTATATAGATGGTGTTTACTTGAAATGGTCGAGCGTATATTATATGTACATTTAAATGATGCTAGAATGTGTTGAAAATAACCTGATTCCTATAGAGACGCTAAAATTACACATTGGTTTGGGATAATTTGGAGGTAATGTAAGTATCGCCAGCTCTTATTTAGTGAGGGCTTGATCCTTAAATTGCGATGAAGCAATGTAAATCGAGTATTACCTATTGGCTATTGCTTAAGATATCTCTAAACGTTATAACTTTCAAATCATTTGACCCTGCTAAATTAGCACCTCTTGCAGATATAATCATAGCTTTGCAGATCAGACTCATCTTACGCTACGTGCGATAGTGATATTGCACAGAGGGAGATAAGATTATTAAAATGATTTATTATTAAAGGGTTTTCTACGCTTTAATTATGTAATGGTGCAAGGACAAACAAACCCCTTCTTTCTGAAGGAAGCATTGTACTATGTACGAGTAAAACAAAAAGCAGGCCATATGGCCCATATAGTTGATGTTTCATTCCAAGGTCCACTCCTTCTATCCCACAGTAGCCAAAGGTACAACACTAAAGAGTGAGAAATCTTGTCCTTGAGGTTCCTATCATCCTATGCTTTAGCATAAAATAGGCGACCCTCATTCATTTCGAACAACTTTGTTCAATTGAAAAACACACGTGACAAAATTTTCTTATAGCTTATACTTTTTGTCCTTCTATTTTCTTTTTTGTTCTTCCTAATTTGACTTTGTTTATCTCCTGAAAAATTTGAAATAAAAAGAATAAAAGAGAACGGAGAGAGTGCTAGTTTACATAATACATTCCACCACATGGTTCCCTAAATTAATAAACAATACTATCATTTTCTTATTGCAAAACAAAAATTCGTTGTCTATACATGAGTTTGAGACAATAAAAAGGTCCAATTTTTGTTCCTATCTAGCTTGCTGATTGAAGGTATGAATTATGATGCTTCTAAAAAGACCACTTAAAAAGAATATGCTTATTTTCATATTCCTAATATATAGCACGATTTTTTTTTGAAAGCTTAGAGAATTCATATTTTCTTTATTGTTATGGAAATCAATTTAAAAAGATACTCCTTTACTACAAAAATAATCCTACCTACGATTCTATCTCATCATTATAAATAGAATGTTTTGACCATGTTGCAAAAACTTTAACCACTACTATCACCAATAATGTGAAAATTGGTGAACAAGAAAACTACAAATTCATATCACGGGCTTCTCCAATAGAACCTTTAAATAAGAGATTACTTTAATTTGATGGTAAAAATGGTCCCTCGCCGAAGCTTAATTTAGCATGAAAGTCCGGAACACAATTATAAACCAAGAAACTAAAAGTATGGGATAGAATTAGCAAAGTTTCAACTAAAGTTAGTATAGAGGTCAAAACCTTGTGAATTGTGTATGAGTGCTTTCAATTTTTAGGAATAATATTATATATTCGTATTATTATACCTTTATAACGTTTTGTAACTTAAACTTGTGATTTCTATTATCTATTAATATAGTTAGTATAATATTTGTTAATTTCTGAAAACAAAAATCAAAGAATTATGATCAATATATGGATAAGTCTCTTTTAACCATATTTGATGTAGCTCTTTTAAGACTTTGCATTGGCAATGATTCAATTTTTTTTTAATTAATATATGAGGTTCAATGAGCCTGACGTGTTGTGGAGTGATTGTAAGAAAAATTGTGTTATATGGCAAATGTATACTCCAATTGGCTATGCATTTTTTATTAGATCCTAATAAGGTCCTATACTTTCACATACATCAAAATTAACTTGACATCAAAATAGTTTTTCATAATTAAATGGCAAAGTTTCCTCATGAAACCTCTATTTTCTAATTGAATTAGAAATTGATCAATATTTTTGCACGTACACAAACACAATGTCCATAACAACACACTCAGGATTTATGATCAACATTATTGTCATGGATTGTTATTACTTATATTTGTTAGTGGAAAAAAGTTGGGCATTAGAGTTTAGAAATGAGTATACCTTTTCTCTCTTGGTTATTTATTTTCATTAGTTGTGTCTGTATGTTCATAATTTTGACGATGTGTCAGTATATTTATTGATGGTAAAAGTTTTACTTTTTTAATCTAAAATTGTAGGTTCAAGCTGGATCTGGACATTTGTTTCACTAATTTGATGACAGAACTTGATTTAAATGTGTGATAAAAATTAACTAATAATAACATTTTTTAATGGGAACCATTGATCATTATTATGTTATGGTAAATGAAAATACGAATATGTATATATATATATATATATATATATATATATATATATATATATATATATATATTTAAAAGGCAAGGAAAAAGAAGGTTAGGAGACTCTCCGCACGAGGGGAGCTCCAACCTTATTGTTTACAATGATTGAATGAAGAGCTGAATGAGTACAATTTTCAATACAAAAACTAGAATCTAAGAGGTGGCCAACATTGACAATTCAATCTGCTGCTTTATTTGCTTCCCGGCAGACATGTCAAATAGTCCAAGAAGAAAAGGAGCGGAGAGAAGTCAGGATATCCTGAATGATGTGGGCTATCTGCCAAGGGGGGGGACCATATACCTTTGATGGAGTTGATAATTATGAGGTTATCTCCTTCAATGTGGAGATGAGTAATAACATTTTGAATAGTTAGCCGGACTCCATGCTGAAGGGTTGTAGCTTCTGCCACCGAAAATTAAGAAGTACCAAGGTTCAAGGCTGCGGCTTTGATTAGGTTGGCGTCGGAATCTCTGATGATAAAACCTGCTGCTGCTGAAGAATCACGAACATAACCGTCGAAGTTGAGTTTGAAAAATGGAGATGATGGAGGCTCCCAAGCCACCAAGATTGAAGAAGGGTACTTGGGAGCAGAGGGATGGAGAGATGGACAGAGCCAGAGGTATTGCAGTAATCAACTGCGTTCCTAAGACTCCATTATGAGAAAAGAAATTTTGCTTTATGAAGAATCCTATGAATATTAAGCGAGTCATTATGAAAGATAATATTGTTTCTTTCTTTCCAAATACTCCAAATTAGGAAGACAAATTTAGAAGTGATCTATGGATTCCTCATGGGTGGCACAAAAGGCGCAATGACTAAAAGGGATGATATTTCTTTTTGCAAAGGTTGCACGAACCCCAAGACTATTATGGCAGATCTGCCATAGAAAAATCTTTAGCTTTGGCGGGATATCGAGATTCCAAATCCAACGGTTGGGCTATTTTTCCTTGCTAGGTGGGAGGTTATGAGTTAGCCAAGTAGCGGACTTAACTGTTAATAGTCCTGAAGGACTAGGGCCCCAAATAGGTTCATCAGAGAGGAAGACAGACGGTAACGGAATGCCTTTAATGCATTTGATGATGTGGTCAGGGAGAAGAGTTTTTAATTTGAGAAGATCCCAAGATTTATCTGGTAAAATGAAATCTTTTAATAGCAAGTTAACATCAACCTGGTTTTCATTTAACTTTAAGATGGTCATTAAGTTTTCCTTTAGGCACCAGTTATGGAGCAAAAAAATAATTTGAGAACCATCTCCGATTTTCCAACGAATGCCTTTATGGAGTAATGGGCGTTGAAGTAAAAAAAAATTCCAAATGGGTGAATAATTTGGCTTAAGTTTGCAGTTAAAAAACGATTGATTTTGAAGATATTTGTCGGAATTGAGTTTAACCCAAAAATTATTAGGTTCGGTGAGAATTTTCCAACCAAGTTTTGCAATAAAAGCTTTATTCATTGGCAGAGTTTTTCTAAGGCCTAAACCCCCTTGGGATTTTGGTCTGCAGTTTTATCCCAGGCAATTAATGGGGTTGCATTTCTTTCCTTATTTTGACGCTAGAAAAACTTCCTGTGAAGAGAATCAATATAGGTAGTAATGCCAAGTGTCAACATAGTTGAGGCGCATGTATATGCCGGTAGGGCCTCGAGGTTGGTCTGGATCATAGTTAATCTCACTATTTTTGAGAGAAAGCCAGATTCCCACAAATTAATTATTTGCTCTATTTTTTGGACAACATGGGCGAGATCTGCTTTAGAAGGATGGTGGGAGCTGAAGAAAATTCCAATATATTTGCCCAGGGACGAATTAGGGAGCATGTTAAAATGGCTATCTAAAGCCACTTTACGAGGCTGGCTGACCTTTTTGGAGAAGATGATCGATGATTTGTGGAAATTAATTAATTGACCAGAGATGTTACAGAAGTCATCGAGTACTCTTTTTATATTGGCACAAGCTGACGTAGTAGCTTTGCAAATGAGTAGGCTATCATCCGCAAAAGGAAGACAGACAATATTAGCAGTTCTGGGAAAGAGTTTAAAGCCAATGCCTGAATTGGGGACTTGGCTTTGGATAGTAAATTTCCTTATTAGCAGTTCCATGCAGATAATGAACAGGTAGGGCGTTAGGGGGTCACCTTGACGAAGGCCCCTGGAGGGGCGGAACCATGGTGAAGGTTGGCCATTAACTTTGATTGAGGATGAAATATTTGTGACACATTCTTTTATCCATGAGATCCAGATGGTGGGAAAACCAAAAGCACGAAGAGTTTCCCAAAGGAAATCCCATTCAATTCTGTCATAAGCTTTCTCCATGTCTAATTTTAGTGCACACCAACCAGTCTTATTTTGAGATTTATGGAATGTATTGAGAGCTTCTTGAGCTATTAGGAGATTATCATGAATAGAGCGATCTTGAGTAAAAGCATTTTGTAGGGGGCTTATTTCTCTTTGCAATATTGGCCGTAGACGATTAACCAAAAAAATTTATATTGCTTTAAATAGTGTTGATTAGGCTGATCGGACGGAAATGATTCGGGGTTTCGGAAGCCTTTTTTTTTGGAATAAAAGTGATCAGAGTATGATTTAGTGAAGGAGGGAGTTTCCCATGGAAGAAGAAGCTTTGAATAGCAGTGGTTACTTCTCTTTGTATGATGGGCCAGTAAGCTTGGTATAATTTTGCACCAAAGCCATCAGGTTTTAATGGATTAACTAGTTTTTAGGCTCGGGCTATGCTCCGGATACTTATATTTTTCATCTATTAATAATTTAATTTTAAAATAATTACACCATATATCACTTGGTGTAGCGGTAAATGTATCTTAACACTTATTAATAGGTCATGGGGTCGATTCAAGATATCATTATATTTTTTCCAAAAAAATGATGACCAATCTACTGTTGGTTCATTGCACACGCGATAAAATTCTAGTGCAAGAGGAAAGGTTCCACATGGCACATAAAAGCACACCTGAAATAAATTATATACGCAATCAAGGAATTTGTGCTATGATTAACAATTTCACTGACCTTCTTTATGGGAGTTGCCCTCTGACATTTAAACTCCATCTCCTGATTCGTATTCTCGAACAACAACAATAAGATTTGATTAGCATCAAGAATAATTTGTAAAACTACCCCATTAGTTACGAAGTAGAGGACTCTCACATTCATGGTGAATTTCGAAAGGGGATGACTGCAAAAAAGAAATCAAATAAGAAAAATAAACTTTATGGCTGTAAGTAGGAATTTATTGCCACATTACTAATTACAACATATATCTATAATTTTGTGGAAATATGAATCACTAAAAGATGTTAGATGAGATGGTGAGTCTTTGTAAATCCTTAACTGAGAACAGGGGTTCGAGCCCAAGCTTTAGCATATATATTTATTAAATAATGATCACATGACTTATTATTGACAAATAGACACGTGGCAAAATTATAGTGGCAGAAGGAGGGTGCCACGTGGCGCATAAACGTTGTTATGCACACCTTTTAATATATTTGTATAGATATCAAAGATAGCATTTTTTATTTCTTCGGCAGAGACTGGAGCAAAGAGTTTATCAGAGTCTTGTTGGGACACGAAAGGGTTGATAAAGTTCAGATCAATCTATCTATTTGCGGAGTGTGAGGATTTTAATTGTTTCTTAAAAGAATCTGAAAGAAGAGCAGTAAAATCGTCATGAGAGTCATTCCATTGGCCAAGATTTTTAGAAAATAGTCAAGTGGGCCATTGTTTTCTTCATTCTATTATGGAAGAATCTAGAGTTGCGATCCCCCTGGGTGAGCCAAGTTTTCCTTGCATTATGACCCCAAGCTTTTTGGTTAAAAAGCAGTAGTTTTTCTCTTTACAAAAATGAGACGATTAATATGTTTAATTAGGATTTGATTATACGGTTGTAGCCATAATTTCTATTGTATTTCTTTTATTTTTTCGCCATTGTGGAGTAGTTTATTTGACGTGTGCTTGTATTTTGTTTTAGCCCAAGATTTAAGTTCAGTTTAATGCGATTAACCTTTTGCTGAATACGATATAAACGTGAGCCTGTAATTGGAACATTTCAATTTTTCTTAACAATATTATGCGAGTCATTGTCTATCGTCCAAAAAACTTTGAATCAGAAAGGAGGCGGTTTAGTGATTACCCCATCATTGGTGGAGAAAATGATGGGTGCATGGTCGGAAACTGTGAAGTTACCATAGAAAATAGTGCTATTGTCGAAGCAGTCGAAGAAACTTTTATGTCTTATGGCCCTGTCTAAATGTTCGTAAATGATCTCGTTGTTATGGTTGCCTCTCCACGAAAAGGCTTGTTGTAAACAGGGAATGTCTATTGCTTGAGAATTAGTCAAGAGGAGGGGGAGTCGATGAAGTTGGTTCTGTTTCAGAGGGCATCCGCCTAGTTAGTCGTTGGGAGAGAGCATCTCATTAAAATCCCCAAGCATAAGCCAGGGGAAGGGAAGAGTAGTAAAGTAGTTATTCAAATAAGTCCAGAATACGAATATGTATATAATTTTCTTGTTTTTTAAAGATCTTCCTATATATCGTAGCAAGAGATGCCAAGGCAAGGAGAAGAAAGAGCGTAAAAGTTGGTCATTGTTTATTTAAATAGGAGAAAAAAATTGGTTGTGAGAGGAGTGTAAAATTATATGGGTTCAACATACAAACAGAGTAAGGTAAGAGGGATGATAGATCAATAGTAAATTTCGATCAATATTTAGTACTCCCTCTGTTTCTTTTTAATCTATACACTTTCCTTTTTGGTCTGTTTCTTTTTAATCTACACAGTGTTGCTTTTCTATTTTAGGTAACATGTCACATCTACTTTCTCCTCTTTTTCCACCCATGTCATCCACTTTTTAATATTTTAACCCACTTTTTACAATCTCTCTCTCACTTTTCAGTTTCTCTCTCCACCTTTTTATTTTCCCTCTCATAATTTTGTACTTCCTCCTTGGTTCTCCCCCAAAGTGAAGTGAGTAAATTAAAATGAAACGGAGGGAGTATGTAATAGTACATGAAAAGTCTGTAATAGTATACGAAAATTGGGTCCAACTTCACATATATTATTACAGACTTTCATATCCAATTACAAATAAAAATTAACAGTAGTTAGTATTGGGTTATATTGTAGTTTGGAATGGAAACTAACCTTCACCAAATAGGGAATAAAGTAAAAGTAAAAGTAAGAAGATCTTTTAAAAACGAACTTAATCGGAAAATAGGAATAGGAAATGGATCGAAGGGAGTAGAATTTTAAAAACAGGTACCCTAATCCGTCAATTGAACACGTAGAAAATCCATCGTACGACGCATGATATGCCTAAGGTTTTTTTTTTGTCATTTGCTCATTTGGAGCTCTCCAACTATGCTAATTTGGACCCTTTGAAAGAGCAAATTGGTTGAAAAAAGTAGTTTTTAACGTACATGCTCACAATAGATCCAAGTGTATAATAAAATTTGGAGTTAGTCTTGCGTGGACCTGGTCCACAATAATATTATTGTGGACCAAAACCACTTATTTAACATAGTGACCCCTTTTTTCCATATAGTAACCTTTTCAAATTTTAAGTTACATTATACAGTTAGTCAGTTACTATCTATCATAGTGATTGTTTTTTTAATGTAATAACTCTTTCTCACATTAGTTTATCATGATGAAATTTTTCACTTTGTGACATAGTAACTTTTTTTTTTTATAGTCAAACTTCATAATTTATATCTATTCATCTTTTATAATTTTTTTTTTTTATATAGTGATCCTTTTTTTTTTTCATAAATCACATGAATTAGCATTAGGTCCACACTAATTTAGTGTGGACCAAGTCCATATAAGTTTTTTACTAAAATTCGTACTTGACTTATCTAATAGTCTATAAAAATTATCATTCTTTTTATTATATTTTTAAAAAAACCACCAATAGGATATAATACTTCATCCGTTTCGTTTTAAATGCAATAAAGGAATATTTTATATCTCACAAAAAATACCCCTTTCTTACATTTAAAACGAAACGGAGGGAGTAAGAATTTGACGTACCTTAAGTCCTTAACTCGAAGTCTTAGATTTAGGTGTAGAAATTAGAATGAGACATAGCCAAGGAGTAGGTTTTAATATGGAACCCATTTATAGTGTTTTCATTATTGTATTGGATAAGTGAGAGAAGGACCATTATGTTATTATGGATGTCGTGTTTCATGTCCATTGTCCTTCACTTTGTTGTGGTTTTGTGGATGCCAGCCATCGTTTTAATGTGCCAATGGAGGACCCCCTGGGCCCTGGCGAGTGGCGACCAGCGAAAACTCAACTTTTGTTGGTAAAATTTCTCTGTTTGAAAATTATTGCTGATTAATGGTAATCTATATACTTCTTCCGTCGTTGAGATTAATTCTTATCTAGTTCATGGCCTATTAAAATTAGAAGGCGCTCTAGTGGAATCCTCACGGACAGAAAAAGATTGCGGTCAGAATGATCGAGTGACATTGTTTCTTCGGCCCGAACTAAGGAATCCCTTAGATATGATGCAAAATGAATCTTGCTTCATCCTTGATCATAGATGAAGCGTTTCTCTCTTTTATGTGATATGGAAAAAATTAGTTATGTAGGAGCACATAACACTTGATAGAATATAAAGGAGGCAGGGGATTCATATAAAAAAACTATGAAAATAAAAGGACCCACACCTTTCCTGTCTCATATATTTAATTGGCTGAAATTTAGCTACATGGTGTTTATGCCTAGTCTAAGCTCTATCTCCTAACCTCACTTAATTTTATATGGTACAACCATTTAACAAAGCCATAACCAAATGTTGTATTTTTTGTCACCAAAAAGCGTGAAAGTGTCATTTTTTCTAATACTATCTTAGTGTAACACAAACCAATCAACCATACTCTCCTCTCTTTTTCCTTTACGTTCTTTTTATTTACATTTCTTTTCCAATCTTTTGCGATCTCTCTTCCTTTAGTTTACTCTTTTTCTTTTACATGGTTGAAGTAAAATTGGATAAATCTCGTCCTAATTTCTTTAATCTGACTGGCTAGTATATATAGTTTAAATTGCTTAATCCATTAGTATGACCTTCATAATTGTTTTCAATTACATTTTACTTTTATGATAATTAAACTTAAACATCGATCTTTAGCATCATATCAAATCAAAATCCGTAATCTTTAATGTGGGTAATCTTTCCTTGGGATAATTTATATTATTTTTTTTAGCATTTTGCAACTGCCATATGTTCATATTGTTAGCTTGATTTAATTAAGCTCTTGGGTTGGCATTTTCTTTCTTGTTTTGGTTTTCCTTTTAGCTCGTATAGCACTCGTGAAATGCACAATTTTACACATCTAAATCAGTGTTGAACTCGTGTGAAGAAAAAATGTTCTACAATTTTTTGTAATTATATTTGCAAAGATCAGTGTACACAAATATAGTACTTTAAACACTGAAAGAATATTATGGTAGTCAACCAAATTTTCACCGCTCATAGTGCGCGCCAGATCAAAACTCTAGAACTACCAATGACTGGCTCTCCTCCCAATCTTTTTTATTGGTCTCTCTCTCCATCAGGCTCATGTACTACTAAATCGGGATACTATGCTTTATCCCATCAACTGTAAACTTGTAGCATGACAAACCGCCAACATACGCGTTTCTTCCGTATCGTTTGGGGTATGAACATCATGCCCAAATGGAAGTTATTTTATGTGGAAAAATTGGTACAATAATATTGCCGTCAATGCCAACTTAGCCCATCGAGGTCTTTATGTGAGTCTGATATGCCTGTTATGCAGGGCAGGTGATGAAGATCTCCAACACTTTTTTCGGGTTTGCTTAGTGGCTCAGGATGTGTGGGGTCCTAGTCCTTTTGGGAGTCCCTCTCCTCTTAACCCATCTCTATCTCTACGAGACTGGCTCATTGCATGGATTACCCACTTTCGGGAGAAGGATGGAACTGATAACCACCTTATCATTTATATGGTGGCTACCTTTTGGGGACTTTGGTGTGGCCGAAATGATCAAGTGTTCCGCAACTTAAGCAACTCTCCTACACAGGTTACATTGCACAAAGATATTGGGCTTTAGCAACAACATGTTTTCTTCAGTGGCTCTCTTGTTAGTTTACCTGCCTCTACAAACCCTTCGCCCCCCCCGGGTTTCAAAGTTGCTCTTATTGGCCAACAACTTCATGGTCTACTACAGGTTATTATTCATATTGACGAATCTTGAGTCAAGCTAAGAATACAAATTTCGCCAGTATTGCGTGGATAACAAAGAGGATGGATTTCGTTCAACTGGTTGGCCAAGCAAAATGTGAACTTGCTCATTCTGCCCTTATTGCTGATATTCATGCATGTCTTTAGGATATTTTGGGCCCAACAACAGGGTTATAGCAGGGTGGACTTCAAGACATACTCTGAACTCCTTGTACGATATCTCAACACTGATCGGACGTACGGCATCTCAGTTAAATGGGCAATTGAGGATGTACGCCAGACAGCGAGATCACTACAATGGTGTCGAATTACAAAGGTCCCGAGGACCAGATTCAACAAGCACATGACTTGGCTAAGTACTGCAGGCAACATCGCCTTCCTGTTTTCGGGATTTAAATGCTTTCTTTCTTTTGCATACTTCCACGTAGAGGTGATCATGGGCCGGGCCGCGCAAAAAAAAATGCCCATTGTGCGGGCCGGGCCCAAATCCGGGCCAAAAATTTGTGCCCAAAGCCCGATATTTCGGGCCGGGCCGAGCGGGCTTTTGCGGGCAAAACGGGCCGGGCCCAAAATTTAGGCTAAAAAGTGTTTTTTGGCTTGTCCAAAGCCCGTTAAAAAAAATTTGGCCCGGCCCGGCCCGCCCGCGGGCCCAAAAAATCTGCCCAAGCCCGCCCAAAAACCGGGCCAGGCCGGGCTGGAGTTGATCAGCTCTACTTCCACGATGTTAAAAAAATAAGTACTAAAAAAGAGTGTGAACCCAAGATCACTTTGGGGAAATTTTATCATTAAAGCAATTAATATTCCAGAGAAGAGTTACTAATGTAGTTTGTAGCCTAATTATCATGCAATATGCAATTTTAATGTTCAAAACTCATTGTCCATCAGTTTTAAGATAACGAAACCTCTAGCAAAATCTACCAACAAAGCAACATTAAATTGTTTCTTTGACTTTATCTCTTATATGTAACATCATTTTCATCTTTGGTGAGTTTCAACCAATCTCAAACTGATTAGAAACATAGAAACATTAGGAAAAGAGGAAGAGAAAAAAAAGCCAAAGAGGTAGGATTTGAATACCAATTAGACCCTCACTCATTCAATCAGAAGGCAACCCTAAACTATTGGGAGAGGAAGTCATGTATTAATGTATTATTATGCCCAATAGGATATTAATCCATTATCACAAAACTTTCACCTGCTAATATATGTCTACACTTAAAAAGGTAATAAATTCTACTACAATCAACACAGTCTCAAATCTCATCTCATGGGCAATCATGTTCAGCCATATAATATGCCCAACAGGATATAAATCCATTATAACCAAACTTTCAACTGCTAATATATGTCAATACTTAAAAAGCTAAAAAACTATACTACAATCAACACACACTCAAATCTCATCTCATATTTCTGCGGTCAAAAAGTAGACAGAGAGAAAAGTCAAGGAAGCCCATAAACTAACTATAGAGAGGCGTAAGCCTTTATAAT
Source organism: Beta lomatogona (assembly GCA_947646795.1). Taxonomy (NCBI): domain Eukaryota; kingdom Viridiplantae; phylum Streptophyta; class Magnoliopsida; order Caryophyllales; family Amaranthaceae; genus Beta; species Beta lomatogona. The sequence goes on along the minus strand of CANSNZ010000134.1, from coordinate 426,535 downwards.
TTTCTCTTGTCGCGTTTTTGTTCTAGTCCGTTGCAAAAAAAAAAAAAAAAAAAAACTCACCTTATAGACAATCATGTTAAACCATATAATCATCTAACCATATACTCCCTATATTTCATTTTAGCTGCTACATTGGGTACGATTTTGAAGACGATTTTTCATCCTTAATATCTCTTATTCCTTTTAAGTAAAAATCATAAAAAATTTGATATTATAAATATTCGAGACGAATCTAACAAGAGCACCCATGAGTGACATAACTAGGGGTGCTTATCGAACGAGCTGATCCCGAATAGCACTTGGCTCAACTCGAGCTCGTTTAACTTTTCATGGGCTCGGCTCGGCTCGTGAGCTCGACGAGCTTGGGGGAGTCGAGCTCGGCTCGATCTCATGATTAGTTTTTGCGGCTCGAGCTTGGCTCATGAGCTCGACTGGGCTCGAGCTCGTTTTCAGGCTCGGCTCGAACTCGGGTTCGATTATGGGCTCGAGCTCGATTATGGGTTCGAGCACGTTTGGGAAATTTACTTTTTTTTTTTTATCTTTCTTCTCATATATACCTTAGTTAATATTTTAAAAGAAATACTTAATATAATTTTTTTTACGGTTTTTTCACCATATACCCTTGATAAATTTTTTTTTGCACCATATACCCTTTCGACTTTTGAAATTCACCATATATATACTCCTCACTTTTGAAAATATACATCCACTTACCCTTAATGACTAACGGCGTTAAACTCCGTTAGTCATTAACCCCTAATCCCCCCCTCTAACCCTAATTAACTAACCTAAATCTAATCCCCTTTAACACTAACCATAAACCCTTACCCTTAATCTAATACCTAACCTAACCACCCAACCCCCCTTCCCCCACCCCATCACCACCCCTCCCTCCCCCGCCCCACCAACCCCTCTTCCCACCACCACCCACACCCCCCATCCCCCACCCTCAGAAGTCCCCCTCCCCATGACCCCTCTCCTTCCCGCGCCCCCCCACGTCACCAAATTCGGGGTTCGGTCGGGTGCCAAATCATCCCTTGTAGGTGTCGTTAACCATCCCGAGCCAAGGTCCGGGTCGCGGCCCCGTCGATTTATGGGCTCGAAGTTCGAAGTTCAATTTTCGGGGCTACGGGGGGGTAGAGAACGATTGCGGGTCGAGATGGGGAAGGGGGGGCTGCGGCTGCGGGATGTTGGGGCGGTGGGGAGAGTGGGGGTTACGGTGGGGGGCTGTGGGTGGTTGTGGGCTTGTGGAAGGGGTGGTGGGGGTAGTGGGGGCCGGGGTATGGGGTGGTGGGGAAGCTGGGGGGCTGGGGTGGTGGGGGTAAGGGGTGTGGGAGGGGGTGGTTAGAGTTAGGGTTTTAGATTAAGGGGTTAGGGTTAGGGTTTGGCTTAGGTTTAGGTTAGTTAATTAGAGTTAGGGGGATTAGTGGTTAATGACTAACGGAAGTCTAACACCGTTAGTCAAAAGGTTAGTTTGATGTATTCTTTGAAAAGTGGAGGGTATATGGTGAATTTGGAAACTTGCGAGGGTATACGGTGCAAAAAAAAAAATTTGTCAGGGGTATATGGTGAAAAAACCGTTTTTTGTATATAAATAATTTTTTAATATAGAATAATTTTTTAATATAAACATATTTTTTAGTATAAAATAATAATCGAGCTGTTCACGAGCTTTTCGAGCCGAGCTTTGCTTAGCTCAGCTCTGCTCGTTCGAGTTCTGACCGAGCTTTGAGCGAGTCGAGTCCGAACTGTTCGCGAGCTTGTCAGGCTCATTATCACCTCTAGACATAACTATATTTTTATTTATATAAAAAAAATTAAATTAATCGGTCAAAATTAGTAGTTTAATTTCCCAAATAAAAATATAGTAGCAATTTTAAAAAACGGAGGAGATAATTTCTCCTATAATTTGATAATGAGTTGGTACCAAATCCAAATCCTATTCAGTCTTAGCATCTTTTGACACAAATCAATCCAATAGTAAGGAACTACTACTAGTATTCTTACAAAAACCCAACACTTCCCAAAAGTAGGACCCACAAAACTCAGACTTCTTCCACCAAATAAACACACAATATTCTACGTGTCACAATCTAAACCTAAGATCAATATAATCAAAGGTAACAAAAAAACAAAAAACTCCTAACTTATAACTTAAAATTTTAAATGCCTCCATTGTAGAAAATCTCTGGACTCATCCTCACCGTTGAAAATCCTTACTTTCTCTCTCTATCACTCTCTTAATTCCACTCTCTCTTTCTCTCTCCTCTTTCTTCTTTTGTCCGCGGCGTTTCGTCTCCAAACACCACTTTCTCTCTCCTCTGTTAAAACTCATTATTATAAAACTTTCTCCTCTTTTTCCCTTTTTTTTTTTTTAAATTAAATTCTAAAATAAATCGTCAAACTTGTTGTCTCATCTCATCTCATCTCATCTCATCCCCGAAAAATAAAGATAAAATTTAAAAATTTAAAATCTTTAACCTCCATCGAAACCCTAGAAAGCCGAAGAACAGCTAAAACCCTAGCGAAAACAAGAGAGAGAGAGGAAGACAAAAATCGGAGTTGAATTTCGTCTGATTTCATACGATTTTTTTTTTCTGGAAAAATTTTGTGTTGTTTGTGAAATTTCTGCAAATGTCGACGGCGTCGTACGGTCGTAGTCGCAGCGGTGACAGATTCTACAATCCGCCGGCAGTTCGTCGGCAACTTCAACTCCGGCAACAGCAGCAGCAGCAGCAGCAACAACAGCAACAGCAGCAGCAGCAGATTCTGTTGCAGAAGCAAAAACAAGAGAGAGAAGAGATTAGGAGAGAGAAACAGCATAATCATAGTCATAGTCAAAATCAGCAGTTGCAGCAGCAGAGGCGGCGGCGGGAGGAGGAGGAGGCGGCGATGGTGGTGGTGGAGCAGCAGGAGAGAGAAAAGAGTTCGACGACTTCGTCGGAGAATCGAGTGGAATCTGATGATTGTGCTTCCACGGCAACGACGACGACGACGACGACACCGAATTCGACGAATTTGGATCGATTTTTGGAGGCGACTACTCCGTCAGTACCAGCTCAGTATTTCTCTAAGGTATGGAATTTGGAGATTGAGGGTTAGGGTTAGTGGTTTTGATGATTTTGAATTGTTTGAGTTGATTTTATTGAGAATTGGATCTGATTTTTGCTGTGTAATGTGGGGGTGAAATGCGATGAATTTTATTGATTTTAATGTGGAATTGATGATCTTGTATTAGTTTGATTTGATTGGGTTTAGATTTGGTTCTTGCTTGTTGCTGCTACTTTTCTTATTTGTAATTTTGATTGAAGTGGAGTTAGTTGAGTAATAATGAGTAATGAAGGTTTGTGTTTTGTTTTAGACAAGCATGAAGGGATGGAGAACTCAGGACGATGAGTTTCGAATGTACTTTGTGCTTGGTGATCTATGGGAGTCGTTTAAGGAGTGGAGTGCTTATGGAGCTGGAGTGCCACTTTTGTTAAACGGTAGTGACTCCGTTGTGCAGTATTATGTCCCGTATTTGTCGGGCATTCAGTTGTACATAGACCCATCAAAGCCTTCCCCAAGAACCAGGTTAGCTTGTTATCTGAATTTATGCTTCTTGTGATATGCCATTGCTTTACATTTGATATTATGTTCCTTATTGGATTATCTTGTTCTATGTTATTGGATGATTGGGTATGAATGGTTGAGGCCTGGAGAATTACAAGCAACCTACAATTTCCATGTATCAAGCATGCGATATATACTATGTGGCCGAGATTAATTAGTTGTGAGAACTCTCATGCCCCATAAGATTAGAGTCTATGGAGCCACTGATGTGTTAAGATATCACTGATATTTTCAGCTCAAATCTTCTATACGACACTCAATTGTTGTACTAGTTCTTTGGTTGATAGAAGTATGGATTTTGTTTCCTCAAAAAATAAAAGTACGGATTTTGAGCTGATTTGAAGAAGCTGCTTTCTTGTGCCAACATGGGTAGAAGGTTAGAAGGAATAGAAACTATCAGAAAACATGGGTTTGGAAAGTGCATCATCAAGATCTGGTGGATGTTTGTAATATTAGTTGATTAGCGTCGGAGCACCTTTCTTGATTCTTGAATGATGAGGTAGAACTATAGGATTTCTGTACTCAGTACTGATTATCTCATTTCGAGATGGCCTAGTAAATGATCTTATAATATGCCCACCTGACACTTGCTGCATGGGATGAATAAGAAGCTTGGAAGTTGAGCTTATGCCAGATCTATTCACTGTTGTAGTGTTTTACATCAAGCCTTAAATGTCATTTCCTAATGTGATGGATTTTTAAAGGACCTTCAGTCTACATTGCATATTTTAAGAAGTTAAAATCACCGATGAACTGAGAAGCAGTTGCTGGGATAGCTACCATAGAAACGAGATATGGAAATCTTATGCTGTATCTGTCGTGCAAGAGTCATCCTACTTTATGATCTCTTTGCCTAAGCTCTTCTAGTTCTTGCCACCCTTTGGAAATTATTAGTAAGCTGACAAGAAATTAGATTTTTTTTGTATCAGCACGGGCTAATAGGTTATACCCACTTTGACATTTTCTTTTGACTCCAAATATCAGTAGCCAGTTACCATCGATCATGTGGCAAAAATATTTCGAGATAGGAATCAGTGTCAGTTGCGCTTGGCTTTCTTTAGAGAGTCTGGTATCACACATTAAGTTGCATTGACCTCTCTATCCCTGATCTTGCGTCTCTTAGTCTCTTTTAATTACCGGACATCTTTTCCTTGTGGCCCGGAGTATTCTTTTGAATCTATTACCATTGTTAAGGGATGAAGAACATTGGCCTTGGAAAACTAGAGATGTTGCTTTTGTATTTCTTCAATCATGTTCTAGCTGTAATAAGTGCTGTATTGGTTTATTGATTGAGCAAAACCCGGTATATCTACAAGTCTTCTACCTGTTTTGGATCTTGAGTTGCTGAAGGGGTTGAGATTGTATATAGTGTTCTTCGTTGAAGTAGTTATCTCATTCTTTGAGGCCATTTGGTCTTTCTGAATAATTGTTTATACAAAACTTCCACATCTTTCCTTAATTCTTGAGCAGTGTAAGTTACAAGTAGCTGACATGAATGTTTCTCGACTGCTGTGTTTATAGTGATGGAACAGCAACCCACTTGTAGACCTTGAACTGGGATGCACTTGTGGTGGAGTAGCACTGTAGTTGTATAGGTATCTTTGCTATGTATGAGTCTGTTACCTTGTTTATAGATTTGCATTGGTAGGGCTACTAGTCATTTTCAGATCTTCTAAAATTTGGGATGTGGAGCCAGTAAGCACTGAATGTTTATATCAACACTTGAGAGCATACTAGACATGGAAGTTTACTTGTTAATTTGGTGGATGGGGTTACTTAGATGGCATTTGATGTTATATAAGAGTCGTTACATTTTAATGCACAAAAGTGCAGTAGTCATTGTATGTTTGGAGCTCTCTTACTTCGACATCTTCATTTTACCCAAGGTCTCGCTTGTCGACAAGTGTTGTCTCCGATCCGACCCGACACTTGGATCCTTCATTTCAAACCGAAAACTTAACATATTTCTACAAAATGGACAAGTCCGACACCCGGACATTCTTGTATTAGGAGAGGGTATTGACTATTGACAATTTTGATCTCTTGTAATTATGAGTATTGATACAGCTGAAAATGACTTAGATTCAGAAGCATTCAACTATTACTTCTTAAATACTCTGTACAAGATTAAATGTGCAACAGAAGTTGCTAATTGATCTCTTGTAATTATGCAGAGCCATTTTCCAATCTTTGTATACTTAGTAAATTGATCCATATTCTCAATTAGATTGAGAGGGTTCGTGATGCTAAATTGCTTATATTATTAAAAAGAGGAGCCATAATTATAAGAACCAAGTCTAGGTTGCAGGTTCCTAGTGTCGTACTGCCTCCATCCCATAATGATTGCAACAATCTCTTGTGCATAGAATTTTAGGAAGTAGATAAAGTGGGGTATGTGTTTTAGTATTTTATGGTGAAAGTTGATGTGAGAGAAACTAGTGGGTACTCTTTATATTGTATGTAAATTATGTGGGCCTTTTAATTTGGGGTGAATGAGTTGGGTGGCTATGTTTCAGTTTTTTTAAATAAAACTGTGGGGTAATTGTAGAGTGAGAAATGACTAAAAAATATTGGACTCGTGCTTAAAATAGAAGTCTTACAATTAATTTGGGACGGTTGGTTATGGAAAGTTTTGCGGTTAATATGGGATGGAGGGAGAAATTTTTAATAAAGATCCTTAACCTTTTTTAGCCAAAATGTTGTCAAGCACATCATGCTACAACTAAGCTGTATATTCTGAGGCTTTGTTTTATTGAACTTATTTTTCTAGAACTTATCTTATTTTTTCTAGACTGTTCTTAAATTTTTCGAAGTTTTCTTATATTTTCTTAGAAGTTCTCTTTATATTTATTAACTTTGATGAATTTCTTTTTAACATTTCTTGAACTTATAACATTTTTTTAATTTTTCTAAATTGAACTCTTTTTAAGTAATCTGAACTTTTGGAAATTCCATCTTCTCCAGAAGTTTTCAAACTTTTCGTAACTTTTTTGTAAACAAGTAAAAGTAAGTCGAACAGATTGTTATCATGTGTCAATTAATGGACATGCGAGGTCATGTTGTATCTCTATGCTTAGCTTAGAACTGGGGGAGGTGCATGGGGGAGTGAAAGATTGTTGGAGCCTAGGTGTGAGGTGAAGGTGCACACCTCTTGTATGTAAGGGGGCACATTTTTACATTATTTCTTTTTTAATAGAAAATTGTAGTACCCTTCAATAGTCATAAATTGCAAAGCAAAGCTATCCAGATCTCAATAAATTAATTATTGAGTAGTGGTTAAGAAAAATGCAGATAGATAATTGTATATAATAAAAAAAAAGTAGGCTGTAGTCCGGGAAAAAGTGAAAATGGAAAGATATTGTACTTTAGGATTCAAATAGAAGCAATTACATGCTATAGTTGAGGCTTTAGCTTCAATTTGGATCTTAATGCATTTGGAAGATTTTATTTAGTTTTAACTCGGATTTACCCCTTTCTTTCTCTCATACATAAAACAAAAGTAGTGATCAAGGCCCTCCACCTCATGTGTCATCAGAGGCGTGCGTTTTTCAGCTTGTACTGTTGGTCGCTGTACCTGATTTCTTTAAAGCATTTCTTCCGTTGCATGAGCTTATCTTTTTCTGGCGTGGTTTATGAGGCCAAGATGCCACTGCATGCAGCCGGTTATCTTGTGTACTTGCATTTTTGAGCTTCTACTATTCCAGTTGTTAACCCTACAAGTAAATGTCCAACCTAGTTAGTTTGGAACATATATTTGTGTGCTTTTTAGGCTATCTGATGCGTGATGGATGGTGGAAGAATGCTCAAGGGCAAGCTGTTAATGTGATATTCTATTGCTGTTATCATAGCTGACTTAGGCACTTAGCCATGCTGTAAGCTGGGAGAAGGGGGGGGAGCTGCTTGTAGAATGGTATATTATTCTTGATCTGGAGCTTTGTTTTTTTGTCCATTTTGTTGGGGTTTTTTTTGGGGGGGTAGGGGGGGAGGGAGTGAGCGGATCTAATTTGTGAATATCGGGTAAATTAGAGCGTCATGCATATGGTGAGATTGTGCTGTCATTGACACTTGTGTGTCATTTGTTGTTTTTTGCATCAATTTGATCTTTGTACTCGTCGGATATAGTTCTTGCTTATGCTAGAGGCGTTATACTTAAAGTACCCTTATATTGGTAAAATTTAGCTGCTTGTTCAGATATTACTACTTAGTCTGATGCTTGTATAAATTTGGAAATTATTCTTTTCAATGCTGTTGCTTGTAGTTAGGTTGTCCATCATTCATTAACTGCCTTCTCTTTATTCTCTTGCCTCATCTGGTGTCTTCTCTTTCTTTCCTCAAGGGTTTTTCTTTGAGGGGTGGAAGGGAGGGTGAGGTTTTGTTCTCAGGTTTTTATTACAAATGATCATTGGTAAAGAGAGCTGCGATTCATTTAGCTCGGAGTTTATTTTGCACGAATTTTTCCGTGTTTGAAAGAACTGGTTTTGATTGATGTCCTTGAGTTATAGTGGATATACAGAACAGTCAATTAAAAAACACACCAAGCCATAAGGTTCTGTAGGCTTTTGAGGTTATGCCTGTTTAGAGTTTCTATATGTTTCTCCCGTTTGGTGCTGACTTATTGTTGTTTGCTTACTTAATGCTTGATTTTCTTGTGAGTTTGTTGCAGAATACCAGGGGAGGAGAGTGATGAGTCATCTAGAGAAACTAGTAGTGATGGCAGCAGTGATTGTGAAACCGAAAGAGGTCCTTGCAGTATTGGTGTGTGGAACCAGCAGGATCTTGGAGAGTCTAATCTACAGGGTATGAAGGCACTTTCACTGAGACATAAACCCTTCAATGGTTCATCTAGTGATGAAGGGGAATTATCCAATTCACCTGGTGTTCTTACCTTCGAATATTTTGAGCATGATCCTCCCTTCAGCCGGGAACCATTGGCTGATAAGGTTTGTTGATCTACTCAATTTTTTATCATTGTTAATATGCCTTGTATTCTTCTACTGATTTCAAGTAAATATTCTACAGATAGCGCTTCTTGCGTCACGTTTTCCAGAACTAAAATCATACAGGAGCTGCGATTTGTCAGCATCAAGTTGGATTTCTGTTGCATGGTATCGTTTTGTCAGTCATATGACTTACTTTATCTTTTGTTTTTTTTTTTGAATAATTATAGTAGTTTTTTTAGCATGCAAATACCTGATCTGGAGTTCTTTCTACTGGATCTTATAAAAAGGTACCCCATATACAGAATTCCTACTGGTCCGACCCTCCAGAACTTGGATTCCTGCTTTTTGACTTTTCACTCCCTCTCAACACCTTTACGTGGTATGTCTAATTGGTTATTAGATTTGGTACTACTGATAATATTATCATATCCTGAACTGTGCCTGATTGGACCACATCCCCCATGTTTACAGGTGGACAGAGTGAGTGGCAAAGTCAATATGGTTCATGTCCAAGGGAGCTTCAAAATGGCTTCAATATGGGTCTTAAGATGCCATTGCCAATTTTCGGAATGGCCTCTTACAAGTTCAAAATCTCGGTCTGGGATCAAAATGGAGTTGATGAATGTCAGAGGGCCAACTCCCTGTTGCGAGCTGCTGATGAGTGGCTCCGGCTTCTGAATGTAAGTCATCCTGATTACAAGTTTTTCGTCTCTCACAAGTACAACTGGAGATGAGAGCAGGGGGAGGTTGATGAAAGAGAGTTAATAGCTGACTCTTCACAGCTCAGCTGACTATAAGTATTTTAAATTTGTTGGCTGAGCATTGCAGAATCCCCCTATCGCCTTTCTGTTCCTCGATCTGCAACTCTGGTTTTGCAATTACTTGTATTTTCTGAGGAAATTTAGAAACGTCAGCTTTTTGGTAACTTGCAAGCTCAACTGGCGGGGAGGATCAAGCTTGTCCATGTAATTTGCTAAATAACTTGCTGTACCAAAACTTTCTGATGTGAATCGGTTGTTTATGAGGATGGAATTCTGAGAATTCCTAGGCCTCTTTGAAGGTATATGGGCTTTTGTTTGCCAGTGTATGATTAGGCTACTTTGTCATCGTAATGAGACAGAAAGAGTAGATAATATATGAGCAAGCTATTATTTGTACACATACGTGCTTTGCTTGGAATGGATGAGTTTCTGGTCATCACTTGTGCAAGCTTTCAGGTTTGCTCTCTTACACTTCTCAAACAGAGCAAGTATTTAAGAAGATTTCAGATGATTGATTTTCTTATACAATGAGAAAATAATGTTGAACTTGTGAAATTTGAACTTGAATACTGAAGTGTGACATTTGAATTTGGAGGAAGTATATGTTGCAGAAAGCAAAGCATTCATGGACTTTAGGGATTAGCACAATTGTCCACCTTTGCTCAATAGCAGTAAATATACTCATAGTAGTAACAATGAACATGAGGAATCAAATTTAGTGAAAGTGTTTCACTGGTTAAATAATTCCAATAATATGTCTGATGGTACCAACTACCAAGGAGATGTTAAATTGGTAATATCACTATTGGTTAATTGGACTCTAAGCCTTTGTCAAAAAAAAAAAAAAATTGGAGTCTAATTATTAGTATCTGGGCAAACCTACAACGGTAGTCAGCTAAAAACGGATCCTGGGTAGATTCATTACCCACTGACATCCCTACTTCCACCCACTCAAAAATCATCCCACCCTACCACCCTAACCAACTACGAAACCGCCACCACCTCCACCCACCAAAAAATTGACCCACCCAAATACTAACCAACTACGAAACCACCACCACCTCGTAATGGTGGTTAGGAGAGAGAAGAAGATCGCAAGGGTAGTGAGTTTTGTAAGGTTTTGGTGGTGGCGGTGGTGGGGATTAATGGAAGGTAATAAGGTAATTTTCACATGCCACTAACGGAACAAAACTAACGATTTTGCATAAATCTATAAAGTGGTAGTTATTTCAAGAAATGATAAAAAATTGGTATTTATATAAAATTTCAGACAACCTAGGTATTTATTTTAAAAAAAAATGCTCAAAATATGGTATTTATTAACATAATTTCCTATATTTAATGCAGCCACCTTACTTTATAGCTATCACTAGAATTGATTAATCTTGAGTTTCAATTTGACAAGGTTAAGGCCAATAAGATGCATGTTTAAAGTTTGAGCAAAAGATGTAGTGACTACTGAGTAGACCATTGGCGTTGCCGAAGTAAAGATGTACTAACAAGAAATCCCTTTGAGAAAAATGACCAATAGACTAATTTCAGGAGATGCTAATTTTGCAACGACTTCTAGGGAGGCCAATTTGGAGACAAAATTGCTTGCACAAGTCCCTTCAAAAACTTCTGGCAATATTTTGTAGCAAATTTGGATAGAAAGTTGTCAAATTTGTCTAATAGCATATATTGGCAAGTTAACTAGCTCTAGTTAATGCTGGTCAAGTCAAAAGACATGCTTAATAAACCCCAACAACCAGTATAAAGTCCTTAAAGAATTTTTTATTCTCTTGAGAGAGCTCATGGAAGATATAACTGAATGTAAATCAAACTGAAGCCATGTATATTTATTACTCCATCCGTCCCATAATATAGTGCTCACTTCTCAGTTCTCACGGGAATTAAGAAAAATAGATGTAGTAGTAGAATTTCTCAAAAAAAATATTTAAGAAAGTGTTTATTGTTACTTTTGTCTTGGAACTAGCTCTTTATTTTATTTTTCCTTTTAAAAGAATAAAAAAGCAATAAATGTTTCTTGGAATGGTGTAAAACAATAAATAGGGGCACATATTTTGAAAGAAAAGTAGGGATATTTTGGAAAATTTGTGTAGATATTGAGGATAATTTAATCCAAGCAAATTAATAAAAAAGAAAACAAACACATCACTTTGGGACACCCAAAAAAGAATGTGAGCACTATATTATGGGACGGAGGGAGTACTTAGGATAGTATAGAATAAAACAATATACTAAATACTTTGCACAAGCTAAAAGTCATGCTCAATGAACTCCCTTATTGCCTTTCTTTAGGTTATTTCTCCTTCCACACTCATAAATATAGGCTGATATCACTTACATCTATAACTACCTCCGGTTTCTATTATTTGCAACGATTAGACATTTTCCCTCTCTACTTTATGTCAAATCGTTGCAAATAATAAAAATCGGAGGTAGTATATATATCTAAAACCCAAGATAAACAAATGTCATGCTGTCACATGTACTCTCCCCTCCTCCACACAATTAAATGAGACATTAAACAATAAAAATGTGTGTTTCAAGACTCGAACACATGACCTCTCATTTGATATGCTAATGCACTAACCAATTACACTACAATGCTCATATTGGTCTTTGTTGGGGGAAAGATCATTTAAAGACATATATTTCTATTTTTGAAGACCTCAAATACACGACAGTAAATAATGCGGGGCGTATGGCCCGAGACAAGAACTAGTTATAAAGTAAAACTCAATGATTTTTTGTAACCAGGGGCGGGGCCACCATTACTGGGGCCCTACTCAAATTCTTATACTTAGGGCCCTTAACTCATAAGGATAAAAATTTCACAATTTTTTTAACCAAAAACTTCATTTCAATTTTAACCTTTAGTCTCCTACAAGTCTACAACCTTATACAGACAAAACAATTAAAGTTTCATTTTTTTATCAACCAGAATAGAAGATTGATGCGTTTGAAGGAGGGGAAAAAAAAAAGAGAAAGTGAATGTGATTATGACTGACTTTTGGCTGTCAAAAATAAAAAGAGGGAATCTTTTGTATTCTGTAGGATTCGAACCCTATATCCAAGGTTAAAAAGGCCCATCATCTTACCAACTTCTCCATATTAATTAGTTGCTAATATATATGCAGTACATAAATAAGTTTAAAATTTCGAGGCCCCTCTAATACCGGGCCCTATGCGTTCGCCCAGCCCGCATGGGCCAAGAACCGCCCCTGTTTGTAGTGGTATGTTAATCTCTAACATAATCATCATCTAATGATATTTATCAGTCGGACTCTTGTCAACTTTCGAATTTGCCCTAATCACGTTTTCATTAACTTTTATATTATTTTATTCAACTTTACATCAAACTCATTCGGATATTATTTTATTCAACTTTACATCAAACTCATTTGGACTTAACACTTCAATCGTCCAACTCATTTCAAACTTAAAAAACAAGTATGCCATAAAACACAAACAAAAAATATAGAAGCTTAGAACAGGTACAAGTTGGGCATTTGGAAGTCTTAACTTGAATCATTGGTTTCAAAGTCTCTACAAAAGACTTTCCCTAAGACTGTACTTCAAAGGTAGAAAATCTGCAATCTTAATTCAAGACTTTACTTAGAACTCATACTCAAAGTACTAATAGACCTCCCTAAGTCACATCCCATGTTGTAATCCCCATATATTTTTTTTGATAAGCGGAAAAAACTTAAGCAAGAGCCCTAATCAGAAGGCCAACCTAAAACAATCGTAACCCCCCATATGCATACGAAAATAGTAGGTTGATAATGAATATTGTGCAGTAATAATCTTTTAGCAAAAAAATTTTTTGGTGCCCCATACAAATTGATCGAGATGATAATGTAGGTTAGATGGCACATGCCTAAATTCGAATTTGGAGAAGAAATGTTAGAATTTGGAAAAACACGTTTTGTGAACTTGTTAGTTGAGACTATAAGAAGAGAGTTGAAGGAAGTTGAGGAAGGAGCAAGGACTAGAAGCAAGCGAGACGATTACATAAATATTATTCCGCCTTTCCAATATTGCACTTGCATAAGCCGTCTAAATACAACAAGATTACAAGAAATACAACACTAACTTCAGACATTACCCTGATATCTAACATATTCTCTCTCTCTTTCTCTCTGAACATTGGCCTGAATCCTCTTGGCTTTCTCATTCCTCCAACGGCTCACGACGTCTCCAAGCTTGGCATCTGGCTTATAAAATGTCGTCAAGCATAGTGGAGAGCAGCAATCCTCGGACAAATTCGCACTTCTTAGCCTTCTCCTCGTGCTCCTTTTCAGAGAGCACAGAATGCTGGCTACTGTATTACATGCACATCATTAGCATATAAATCATTCACATGTCCATCCACTTCAGATAACTCGCAACTTTTCGAGAATTCAGAAATTAAAATTAACTGGCCACAGATGGCAAAACCCCTATAAGATTACACGACTGATGAGCTCTGTGTACTTCTAGGTCACGTACTAGTACACGACTACACGTACCCGTATGTACCCGATACAATATATTCCCTCTATGGGTAAGCGTACAGATTCTTAAAATTTCGAAATCTTGTCGTTTTCCATCCCGTACCCGAATTCGAACCTAGTCTCTGTGCAACTTATCTGATCAGGGTTCAAAATGATGAGAATTGAACCCCAATCATGTGGCAGTCCTAGTACGGAGCTGAGAGCTCTACCATTGAGCTTAATAAGCAATGTAGCAAGCATGTTATACTAGAAGGACGGACAAAAGATGATCAATTTTTCATTTGGTAAATACGAGTTACAACCATCAATATATCATTCTTACGGCAAAAAGCCAGAAATACTACCTCAAAAAAAAAGTCCCTAACAATAATAAACACATCAACATGCACAATGACAGCAGTGCATAGCTAAAAGCAATGGAACATGTTACTTTGCCCCACCTTATTTATTGAGCAAAAGTGGAAAAGCTGGGTTAACCAACTGCAAGAAGTTCTATGCAGCCACATAGTGTTTTTCTCTCTTTTACCAAAAGAAAGTGTTGCACAGTACACATCATGGGTCCTCAAGAAAACCTTGTTAAACAAACATTTGGCAAAATAATATGGTGATTTCCAAAGTAGATGCAAGTGCGTAATCCAAAACAATGCAAAGATTTTGCATAAAAGATGGTCTTTTCAGTTCTCAGTTCTCACCAACAAAACAAACTTCTTTCATGATTCATTTCTCAAGAAAACTGAAAGATTGGGGGGTCCACGTAATTACATGACGATTTTTCAGAGCTTGAAGTAGAAAACCAAGAATAATAATCATTGCCTAAAAATTCTATATGGTAATTCAGTGCTAAAAAAGATTAATTTCCGACAAGAAAACAATCACACAAGATGGGTTTAATATTACCTTTCATTTTTCTCCTCCACAGCTGGTGGAAGTGAGGCTGCTTCCTTAGGAGGTTCTACCTTCCCAAGTTCTTCAGCAGTGGATGAGCTGTATATAAATGACGACAACAGCGGATCAGGATCTGGATTTGAGGAAGATAGTGCGAAAGAGGACCCTCCGAAAAGGGATTGCCTATTTCCTTCTCGCAATTCCTTCCTCAATATGCTGAACATTGAATTTGGAACGCCTCTGCGCAATCTCCTCCTACGCTGAACGTAATCTTTTAGTCAAGGAAACAAAATAAATTATACATCAACTTATGCAAGGGACATCAGACAAGGTAGCACTCAATAGCAGCTATAGAGACAGCCCAGACCAGTTAATTAAGGCAAATACCAGATAAATGAGTAAAGAAATTAATAAAGCTAATGAAATAGCAAAATTAGAAGGTTAAGATTTGATACATCTTGAATATGAGAAAATCTACAACCACCACCAACAAAGGTCAAAGCTTTAATTAAAAAAGATGGGGTCGCAACTCGCAAGTATGAAAACTCCTGCAGTCAACTAGAAAGCTCCTCTAGACTCATTTTCTCCATATCATTTTTAACACCCTCCATCAAAGTCATTCTCGGGCTCTATGAGCTTCTTCTAAAATCCTCATAATCCCTAACTCCCTACTTCCTTTACCGGAGCATCCTCCAGTCAACATTCAACATTACACGTGCTCAAACCAATTCTCTCTCATCTTATCATCAATATGAGACTCCGTTCCTTTAAATATCTTTATTTCCCATCACTCGGGACATTTTCCACACATCAATCTCAATGTACACATCTAATCTACAATCATCAATTTAATATGATTTTTTCTAAACACCCAACATTGTAACTGATAACATCTATAGAATTTACCCTTTATCATACCTTCACACAATACCCAAGTAGCTACTCTTCATCTGAGCCACAAACACTTCATCCCATGACATCAATCTCGATATACACATCTAAACTACAATTATCAATTTAATATGATCTTTCCTAAACGCCCAACATTCTAACTCATAACATCTATAGAATTTTCCCTTCATCATACATACACACAATACCCACGTAGCTACTCTTTATCTGAGCCACCACCACTTCATCCCATGAGTCACATCTTGGTCAATACCTTCATTACTCTGAAAAATCAACCTGAGGTACTCAAAACATTCACTTAGGGCACCTCGTAACCATCATAGCCCACCAAAGCCTTTGTTCACCCCCTCATATACTAAACTGGCACTCCATGTACACAAACTTGACATAACCCCTGCTCTAGTCCCATCCATGATCCACCAATATAGTTTGCAAACAACACGCACCGCAACACGTATCCTCATCTTGAATAGACCATGTTCATCTATTACTGTTGCAAAGAGAATAATCTAATATCTAAAATTATTCATAATCTGACACGTAAAATGATATGCAAAACATAGCAGCATCGGTAGGCTATGTATAGAGATCTAGGCTACATTGCTACAATCAGTTTCTCAATACATTTTGTAGTCATCAATCGTGGTAGACCGGAGACCTGAAAGATGGGAATTTATAGACTATCACCTCATCTCCACCTATAAAAAGAGTGAACAGACTTCTACTACACCAAATAGAGTTAAGTTACTGAGAGACTAGGGCCACACATCACATAGAATGTTAATGAAACAGCCGGTGGGATTCAAGAATTTCAATCTATAAAATTTAACTTCCCAAAGCTATAAAAAAGGATATCTTCAATATATTTCCATGCTGCATTGTAATATGCCCGACCATATCCATTCCAACCCTCTTTGCACAAACAGGGCAAACCTGCAAGAAGTGACGCACATCAATTTAGCGATCATTTTTGCCCGTTCAAGTTGGATATTTTCACAAGGCAAGACAGAATTCCTCATCTACAAATATCCAACTAAAAGCTCCAGGATGAAGAATAAGGAGGAAAATGGAACACCCGAACCTAATAATCCAAAAAACTTTTAATAAAGAGATTCTGGATCAGTCCAGCAACACATTGGTGTAGCATAACAATGTAAGAGGAGAAAAGACAGAGAAGAAAGCGTCTCAACATATGACTGTAAAAATATTTCTCATTTACACAAAAAAAAAAAGACCTAAAATGTCATATATAAACAACAGGGAAAAAAATCTTGCAATAAATGAAGTCAGCAAACTCCAGTATCTAATATGTCACTTCATCCACAAACATGATCTAATAATGTTACACAACATTCAGCACTAATCATATGTATGGATAGAGGAGGAAGACACAAATATAGAAACAAAAATCAAAAAGAGACAAACTGGGCAAAAATCTGTAGAAAGCATCATTAACCAAATATTTCTCCTTCACTAAAGAAAAAAGGCCTAGAATTTTGTCATATGCAACAGAACAGTATATCTCACAATAAATGAAGTTAACGAGCTCCAGTATCAAAGATGTTGCCAAATGACCTAATATTATTGATTGTCATACAACAATCCAACACATTTCACATCTAAAGGAACTTATATCATGTCAATGCACAATTCCAATGATAGACAAACAAAATCATCTAAACCCAGGATCCTAGGTATCTTCAGGGAAAACAGATCCATGTGCTCAGATTACGCTGCCCAAGACCTCATAAACCTTTCCTTTCCCCATCAGCAAAAATGCTAAGAATGTCATATAACAGCCAACTCTAAGCAACTCTTCTGATCAAGATGCACATGCAGAGTGCAATGCACACAATCAAAAGCTTCAAAATCCATGCTAGCAAACTAAACTAATATCTACAATGGATGAGCAAGTCCACAATAATTAGATTGATATACTTCTAGACAATTCTGCACAATAGAACCTGAGTAAATGTTATACTACTATGATAAGGTAAAGAAAATTACCCCATTTTTCAATTCCACTTGATGTTCTTCATCCATATGGCAAAACAACCCCACAATATCAAACTCCTCCGGGCAAAATGGGCATGAAAACTCTTGTTTGTAATCATCCTCCACCTCTAAATCATCTCCTCCCAAGTAAGCCTCTGTTTAATGCCAAATTCCCAAAATTTCATTCCATCAGACCATCATATTCATACTAATTCACCCAAACCCAGAAAACCCTTTACAAAAATTACCCCCAAATGATGAAAAGATACGATTTTTACAAGCAAAATTTCCAATTATAACAATATTTCACCTGAATCACCCCCTTTTCTCACCCAAATTAAATCCTTTTTCAGAAATTACGCAAACCAAACACAAAGATAAGATTTTCACGAGATTGGTTCCCAATTTTAACAAAAATCCACCTCATATCTCACTTTTTTCTAAGATGGGTTTCCCTCAAATTAACCAAAAGTTCATCATTTCTCACATTCCAAAGCAAACCCCCAAAAAAAAGGAAAAAAAGAACATCAAAAAAATTAAAAATTAAATAAAAATCTAACCAGATCGTAGTTGGTAGCGCCTGAAAGAGGAAGAAGAAGACAGACGAGAACTCCATGGATCACTACCCTCCATTATATGATCTTGATGAAGATGAAGATGAAGATGATAATCCTGAAAAATCACTTGAAATTTTCCTCAGAAAAATCAAGGTAGTAGCTTTTATTGCACGTGATTTCTGGACTAAATATAAAATCAACAAAAAGTCACCTTGGAAAAAAAAAAATTGCTTTTTTTTTTCTCAACTTTGTGGGGAAACCCTAAAAGAAGGTAAGAAGGAAAGAAAGAGTATTATTTTGCAGAGAGAAATGTCCAGGAAATTGAGGAGGAGGAGAGAGAAAATGATAAAAATGAGAGAGAGATTTAGAGCAGAGATAACACTCTCTACCGACCTTTCTCCCTTGTATGATGTACACATATTATATACACTCATGTTTTTATGCAAATTAAGCCTTTAACTTTGGGTTTATTTACTTCTTTTTGACATTAACCGCCTTTGCTTGTTTTGTGTGCCTATATTATTGTGTTTGAGATAGTAAATGAATTTATTTAGAGATAATGGGTGTGTCTTGCTTTCATAGCTCAGTTGGTTAGAGCACCCGTTTAGTAAGCGGGAGGTCTTGAGTTCGACTCTCAATGAAAGCATTTTGGTAGGTTTTTTTTTTTTACTTTTTTGTATGGATTTTTATTGATAGCATAAATTTCAAGTTTGGGTATTTTCTAGTGGTTAATATTTAGTATGAATAGTATGATATTAGATAATTTTATTTCTCAAAATAAAATATTTTAGATAATCTTTGAGACTAGTCTTCTGTTTTTCAATAATGATTAAGGTTAAGAGCATATTTGGTTCTTGAGGGGGAAGGGAAGGTAACAAATTAGGGAAATCTGTTCTCCTTATCTTATTAAAATAAGTTTCAGTAAAAATAAGTTAAGTTCGGCAAAAATAAGTTAAGCTCAACAAAAAAATCTACTCTTGGTTTTAGCAAAAATAAGTTCAACAAAAATAGGTTAAGTTCGCTTTCTTTTTATCTAGTTCAACCTCTTCTTAATTCATTATTATCACTTAGGCTCTATTCTCTTCAACTTATTTTTGCTTAGATTAACTTATTTTTGCTTAGATTAACTTATTTTTACTTAACTTATTTTTGCTGAATTTTAGTTGTTTTTGTTGAACTTAACCTATTTTTGTTGAACAAAAAAATAAGTTCAATAAGGTAAGAAGAGGTTAATATAAGCAAAAATAAGTTGAAGAGAATAGAGCCTAAGTGATAATAATGAATTAAGAAGAGGTTGAACCAGATAAAAAGAAAAAGAAAAGGAATTTGATTTCGTTTCTTAGAAACCAAACATGATAAACTAACATGTTCTTAGAGTACCGAAGACTAGTCTTTCCTCTTTCTAACCATTTTATCCTCAAAAGACCCACCCGACACCCCTATTTAGTATCTATGATCTGATCTTACTACTTAACCTCCACCAAAACTATCAGCTTAAGCTAGTCCTTATCTCTCTAATAGTCCCCTCCCACTCTCACTTGCTCTTCGTAGATAATTTCTCAAGCTCTCGCATTCCTTATTCGAGGTTGTAAAATGACATGTAGATAGGGGGGAAAAACTTATCCACACATGACACAACTTTGTTTATCTTGTTTCAAATTGTTTTTTGTTCCTCTACACCCTTCTACTTTTTGAAGTATGTTCATTTATCATGACATTTCCTGTCATTATTTCTTTTACATATTACTAATAACCTTTCTTATAATCAATTATAGGTTGTGGAAGAATACTTATTCTTGCATATCCTCAGGGATATTCTCCCTCTTTAAATTGTAATTTTTACAAAAACTCCTTTTGATTAGTTTTTTTGAACTATAGTCCTTAATCTATTGTTCGTATATAAACTTTTCTAAAGCGTAGATTATTAAGTTTCCTCTCATTGGGAGGGTGTATTCCGATAGAGTATAAAACTATTCCTGGGGCCTCAACCATCAGCTTAAGATTTAGGTTGAGTTAGTCATTTGACATGGTACTAGAGCCAGTGTGACATAAAGGTCACGGGTTCAAATCTCATCTACCCCTTCTTTCTAAGTGGAATATTTAGCGCCAGCCGCCAGGTATGAGGGAGGCCTGTGCTGCATCCATACTTCAAGCCCAATGAGCTCTTGCTTGAGGGGGCGTGATAGAGTATAAAACTATTCTCCTGTTATCATAATTTGGTACGTGCAAGATTAAAATTGTGAAAAATTAACCATTCTTTTTCGCATAAATCACTATACTTGATGTTCATTTTTAGTTCTCTTTGTATTTGTAAGCATCTTCACTACGTCAAGTATTTACTTTATTACTAGCTAGTTTATTCACCATGCTACACCTTGGTTTCATCTAAAAAATATAAATCGCAATGATTTTAATTTTATATGATTTATTCCTACTATTAAGATGGAGCTTCCATTAACAAGTTTGTGAAGCTACTATGTGCCGAAATTTCTTACGTAGGACTGTAGGAGTACATCAAAAGATGGCATGCATTAGTCATTACCAACTTTTCTTCACATCCACAAATTGGACAACTTTGCTCCTCCGCCACATGATGATAGTAATGTAGCTTCTCCTTTAGAGTTCAGAGCTAAGCTGCTTTACTAGACTGCTGCCAAATAACATAAGTTCATAACACTAACTTTCTTCGGTCTAAGGTCGTATAGGGTACGTATGACCCTATAACATTGTTTGTAACATACTAACAGTAACAGGAATCGGTATTATTGCAAAGTCTCCTTCCTTTCTTAGCTTAGGACGCCTAATATAAGCATTTCAGGTCCCAAAATCCTATTCATTTCCCTATCGATTTGAAAAGACAATGTCTCAATAGTCTCCCTTATTCCTTCAAATGCATCGGCACACTTTCTAAAAGCCACCTCGATTCATTGAGATTGACCATTTGATTAGATGATCTATCGTATGCAAAGCGTGGATTATGCACTAGGGTGCACAATCTTTCGTGTGCACTAGGTGCACAATCTCTTCGTGTCTTACTCAAAAAAAACATACCATTTATATAAAAGAACACGAGGTTTTTTTCAACAACTTTTCTACTTTAAAAAAGAACACACGACTTAAAAATTAAAGAAATAGTAAATCCATATTTATAAAATAACATAGGTTATAATGAAAAGAACATATAGTAAATGAACATCTACGCTTAAGGTAAAAGAACATGTACCTTTTAAATTTAAATTTGAAGAAGGAATCTTTAGTTGCAAAATTTAAGGAAACAAATAACAACAATTTTTTAAAATTATACTCTAAAAATGATAAAACGACATAGTTTAGAAGAGGGTGCACCATGCTCTACGTGCACTTGGGTGCATGTACTTATTTGCGTATCGTATGTACTTGTAACATTAGCAATTTTAGTGCATTCCTCAACACTAAGATTTAGCTAATGAAATGGTTGCCCCTTTACTACTTTTTACCCTCCACGGTAATCCCTCTCATGAAGCCTTGGCATAGAAAGAGTAATAGGCAAAAAGAAATTGGATCATCTTAATGTAATCCTCTATCTGGAAATGGAATCACTGAGTTGGTATTTCTCCGGTTGAATTTAATGAAGAAGAAACACTCAATAAGCGACTCCTAGTTCTTCAAACCCATTTCCAACTAGATTCCATCCATCTTGTACATTACTCGATCTAGCAAGGAAACCCCACTCCATTATCTCATAATAGTATGTTTTACTTATATTCAACTTTGATATAAAAGAGTCATACTCCCTTCGTTCTTTTTTTAATCACTACTTTGATATTTGCGATCAAACTTTGAGAAATTTCACTTTTAATATATTAAAGTTATAAGGATTCATTTTATAAAGTCATTAGTAAATGATGTCTTCAAAAATATTTTAAATAACTTATACTTCCTCCTTTCTGAATTAAGTGAAACTTTTCTTACAAAAACTCTCAAAAAAGAGAAGTGTTCACTTATTTCGAACGGATGAAGTTCATAGACAATGATAATGGAAACTATTATAAGAAAAAAAATTGGGAAACAAAAACATGGAAGTAGTTTTTTTTTTTTTTTTTTGCTATTATGTTAGTATTTAAAACCCAATATTCTACATTTTCTAGAAATGAATATAAGTAGCAAAAAACAGTCTAGTGTAACTGGGCTATAGCTGCTGGTTTTGGGGACACCGGACGTTTCTCCAACTAATGTCGAAGTTTCAATGGTAGTTTTGGGCCGCCAGACCCACTTTCTTTACTCGTTTGAGCAAGGTACCCATAAGTCCAAAACAAATACATAAAAAAATAGTAATGGGAAAAATAAAGAAGAAATGTCAAGGAGTCCAAAGTATATACTACTATATGTTTTATTTCAAAAAAAAAAAAAAAAAAAAATATGTTTGGTATCACATCTCGGTCTAATGTGCATCTGAAAACTGGAAAAGTAAAACTTGCTTAAGTAAAGGATTAGCCAGACTATGCTCCCTTTGACATACTACTATTATTTTAATGTAGCAGACCAGAAGCACCTAAAAATTAAACAATGTGAGAGATATTCTGTGGCATTTTGTACTTAATTAGTCTACATGTACGTCATTTAATTAGACTTAAGACTATATACCCGTCCGTCATTATTCCATCAAGATAGCATTATCATCAAGTAAGGCTTATGTTAGAATAGAAAGAATATATGATAATATATTCTGATTTTATGTATATATCCTTATTTGCAAAGTATATCTTTAGTGCCTATTATAGCTAGTCAGTTACCTTAATCTTAGGCTAATTATGCTCTTGTATAATATATATATTCTCACATATGATAATGAGAAAGGCAAGCATTCAAACTCTTTCATGGTATCAGTTAGGCTTCGATCCTAATTCCCTAACAACACCTCTTCCTTTTTTTTATTATTTTATTTTTTCTTTCTGCTGCACATACTCCATGGCCGATTCACCCAAAGTTCATCCTGCTTTGACAATCACCAATGTTAAGTCCTTTATTCTCATTACATTGGATGCGGAGTATGGTATGTATCACTCTTGGGCGGCTTTATTCAAGGTTCTTGTTAAGGTTCATGATTTGCACCACCACATCATTCCTCCTAAGAAGGAAACGGAGGTCGCCGCCTATGCCGCATCCAAAGCCAAAGACCCAGCCTTATGGAAGCGCCTAGATGCAGCTGTTCTTCAATATATATACGGGACTATATCAACTGACCTCCTTCATGCTATCTTGCTCAAAGACGATACTGCTCATGGTGCGTGGGCTCGTCTCGAATCAATGTTTCAGGACAACAAAGCTTCTCGAGCCACTCATCTCGAAGAGGAACTTGCTACCCTTGATTTTTCGTCTATTGATCACTATTGTAATCACATAAAGTCGTTAGCCGATCGACTTGCCGATGTTGATTCCCCTCTCTCAAACAACAGGTTGGTTCTTAAACTCACGAGTGGATTGCCTGAGGCCTACTCCGGCACAGTAGATTACATACAGAATTAACAACCTCTCCCCTCATTTAAGAGTTGTCGTTCTCATCTGAAGCTTGCTGAACGAACTATAAAAAATCGTTTGGCCAAGGAAGGGGATTCTAGTAACTGCACGCAAGCGGCTCTTGTCACAAGCTCCGGCGGCAACTATAGTCCGGATCACCCCTCTATATCCTCTTCATCATCACGCATGCACTCCAAAAACAACAAGCAGAAGAAGTCTCACTCTAAAGGTTCTGGAAAAGGGCGCAACAATAATGGGCAGGCAACCCCACAACAAATTGGGCCCACGTCTTTTTGGCAGCAGCAGCAGCCTTGGGCCTCTTGGGCTCCATGGCCTACTCAGTGGCCTAGGCCACCACCCTTCCCTTAACCCGCTGCTTCTTGGGCCCCAAGGCCTGCTGCTCAGAACCAGACTTCAAGGCCTGCTGGGCCAGGAATTATGGGTGCTCGTCAGCAAGCCTATAATGTCGTGGCTCCCTTCTACAGTTACACTCCCACGGACATTGAAGCCGCTATGCATGCTCTCTATTTTCCTCAACCGGACGGAAATTATTACATGGACACTAGTGTTACATCTCACATGACTGCGAAGCAATGTATTCTTTCTTCTTATGTCAATTCGAGCATTAAGATTAATAACATTGTTGTTGGTAGTGGTCATTTAATTCTGATTGTTGGTCACGGTAGTACTACGTTGCCATCCCCATATCCTCCTTTTACCTTGAACAATGTGTTACATGCTCCTAAATTGATTAAGAATTTAATATCCATCCGTAAATTCACCACTGATAATTCGGTTTCCATTGAATTTGATCCCTTTGGTTTTTCTGTGAATGATTTACATACGGGTACCAGACTAGTGAAATGTGACAGTACCGGTGACCTTTATCCCATTTTCTCAAACACTCAAGCCACTTCTCCAGTCAATAATTCTGCTTTTACTGCTATTTCCTCAGATCATTGGCATAATCGCTTAGGACATCCTGGTGTTGCTGTTCTTAGATCACTAAGTAGTACAATTTTATTGATTGTAATAAGGCTTGTAACTCTTATTGTTTTTCATGTCCCCTTGGGAAACACTCTAAATTACCATTTTATGATTGTTTGTCGTACACTACTCATAGACATCTCCCGTTATGAGTTCTTCTGGCCACTGTTATTATGTTCTGTTTCTTGATGATTATAGCAAATTTTTGTGGACGTTTCCTATTACAGAAATCACAAGTCAAACACTTGTTTAAATCTTTTCATACCCTCATTCGTACTCAATTTGAGCGTAACATTAAAAATTTTCAATGTGACAATGGCACATAATATATTAATGGCACATTTAAAGAGTTCTTTGATCACCATGGCATGCTTTTCCGTATTTCTTGTCCCCACACTTCTCATCAAAACGGAAAAGCCGAACGACACATAAAATCCAAAAATAACATCATTCGGACCTTACTTGCTCATGCTTATTTGCCCATGTCCTTTTGGCATCATGCTTTAGAAATGGCCACATATCTCTTAAACATTCTTCCAACCAAAGTCCTAGGATTTAAGTCCTCACTCAAATTCTATATCAATGTGATCCTATATATTCGGATTTACGTGTTTTTGGCTGTCTATGTTTTCCTCTCTTTTCGTCCACTTCTATCCACAAATTGCAAGAAAGGTCCACTCCTTGTGTCTATCTTGATCCCGCCCCCAATCATCGGGGTCTAAATGCTATGATATGTCTAGTGGAAAAATAATTATTTGTCGTCATGTGCAATTTGTTGAAACCGGATTTCCATTCTCTAAGCTTCACGCCCCTCACATAGATGAAAATTATTTCCTGGATTCCAATCCAATTCTCCACTACTTACATCATCAAACAAGCGTCCCCTCTGCCACTTTAGAGCAGCCCACTGATCCAGCCTCTCCCATTGGGCAGCTTGAGTCTGCTGGGCCCACAAGCCCTTCTCTTTCCTCACCCGGTACTGTCACCATCCGTGACCTTGTCCAGCAGCCCAGTTCGCCTATTTCTTCCCCCATGCGGATTGGGCCAGCTTCTCACCTACCCTCTGCATCAGCCCATGACCCACCTACATCATCTCACACCTCTCTGCCAGGCCTACACCCCACCAAATGTCCACAAGAGAAAAAAAAATGGCATCTTCAAACCAAATTCAAAATATTCTTCCAATTTTAATACCATGACCGCCCCTAACATATCCCCTCTTCCCAAGGATCCCGTTAGTCCTATTCGTGACCCAAATTGGAAAAATGCGATGTTAGATGAATTTAATGCTCTTATTGATAATAAAACATGGGAATTGGTACCCCGGCCACAGGATGTGAATGTCATTAGGTCTATGTGGATTTTTCGTCATAAACAGAAATCTGATGGTTCGTTTGAGCGGCATAAAGCCCGTCTTGTAGGTGATGGGAAAACTCAACAGCAGGGTATTGATTGTGATGAGACTTTTAGCCCAGTTGTAAAACAGGCCACTATTCGTACTGTTCTCAGCATTGCTCTTTCTAAGTCTTGGCCTATTCACCAGTTGGATGTCAAGAATACTTTTTTACATGGTTATCTCAATGAAACAATATATATGCATCAGCCCATGGGTTTTCGCAACCCGAATCGCCCTGATCATGTGTGTTTACTGAAGAAATCTCTCTATGGCCTAAAATAGGCTCCTCGAGCCTGGTATCAGCGTTTTGCAGATTTTGTTGCCATTATTGGTTTTTCTCACAGTATATTTGATCATTCATTGTTTATTCATAGACAGGGCTCAGATATAGCTTATATTCTGTTATATGTTGATGATATCATTCTTACAGCATCGTCTGATCGATTGAGAAAGCATTTTATGACTCTTTTGGGTACTGGATTTGCTATGAAAGATTTGGGTCCTCTGAGTTTCTTTCGGGGGATTGCTGTACCCGCAATGCTACTGGCATGTTCTTATCTCAAAAACAGTATGCTATTGAGATTCTTGAAATAGCTGGCATGACTAACTGTAGCTCTTGTCCCACTCCTGTTGACACTAAACCTAAACTTAGTGCTTCTAAGGACTCAACTTATGATGATCCCACGAAGTATCGCAGTCTTGCTGGTGCACTCCAGTATCTTACATTCACTAGACCTGATATCTCTTATGCAGCTAAACAAGTTTGTCTTCACATGCATGATCCCAAGAAAGAGCATATGACTGCTCTTAAGCGTATTTTACGCTATCTGCAAGGTACATTGTCTTATGGTCTACACTTATATAAATCCTCTCTTAATAAGCTTATTTCTTATATTGATGCTGATTGGGGAGGATGCCTAGATACCAGAAGATCAACTTCAGGTTATTGTGTCTTTCTTGGTAACAACTTGCTTTCTTGGTCATCTATAAGACAACCAACATTGTCTCGCTCTAGTGCTGAAGCTGAATACAGGGGGGTAGCTAATGTCGTCGTTGATTCATGTTGCCTCAGGAACCTGGCCTGTTACTTGAACTACATTGTCCCATTCACAAAGCTACCCTAGTTTATTGTGACAATGTAAGTGCCATTTATTTATCCGGAAATCCGGTATAACATCAACGCACCAAGCAAATTGAGATGGACATTCACTTTGTACGTGAAAAGGTTGCTAAAGGCGAAGTACGAGTTCTCCATGTTCCCTCCCAATATCAAATTGCCAACATTTTTACGAAAGGTCTTCCACGTATCTTAAACTATATCTTTAGTGCCTATTATAGCTAGTCAGTTACCTTAATCTTAGGCTAATTATACTCTTATATAATGTATATATTCTCACATATGATAATGAGAAAGGCAAGCATTCAAACTCTTTCAGCTTAATTTGGTGGCAAATGTTTATACCTCATAATTATTAATTAGATTGTTGACTTAAATTCTAATGGAACTACTTTGAAAAGTAATCACCATGGTACATCATATATAGGGAACTTGTTATTTTACTCATTAAGCTAATATCATTGTTAGCTATAGAGTTGAATGAAAAAAGGAAGTTTTAAGGTTAGTGTTGTTTGGTTGAATAAGAAATGCAACTTTGTGTGAACTTCTACAATCGATGAAGTTTATTTAGGCCCTGTTCTTTTGAATTGAGAGAACCTGAACTGAACTGAACTGAACTGAATTGAATTGAATTGAATTGAATTGAACTGAGAGAAACTGAAATGCATAGAGTAACTTATTGAGGATAAAATAGTCATTTTTGCTTACCTTCTGTCCTAGTATTGAGTACTGATTCCTACTGTTATTCTCCTTGTACAGTTTTGCTGTTGTCATTCTAGAATTTGTTGTAATAACAGGCTGTCAACGAGTCACTATCATTTGTCTGTTTCTTAGACTCTATATAGGCTGCAAAAGGATCTCCATTTAGACTCAGCAATACAAAAATATCTAGCTACATTTCTCTGCTCCTCTCTTTTTTTGTGAATGTTCTTTATTCCTCTACATTGTGGAATTATTCTCTTATTATTTCAGTCATCATGGTATCAGAGCAAACTCAATGCTGAGAGGATTTCAAAAAAAAATGTGTCTTTCATATATTTGAGAGATTTTTTCTAGTATTGCTCAAATCTGAAAATCTTTCTTCTTTTGTACCTCTTCTTATGCTATTTCTTTCTTCCTCTCATCTCCTCTTCTTAAATTTGTATCTCTCCTTCTTTTCTGAAGAATCATGTCAAGAATTTATATGCAAGACATGGCTAACCCTCTCTTCTTGCATCCTTCTGATGGAGCAAGTTCTATTCAAGTAGACAAACTACAAAGATCTTTTGATTACAGATCCTGGAGAAGGTCAATGGAAATCAACGAAAGCAAGGCTTTGTTACAGGATCATTGAAGAGATATGATGATGATGAGGTGAAAGCTGAAATGTGGGACGCTTGCAATGTTATGGTAATTGCTTGGCTCACTCATAATGTTTCTCCTACTATTAAGAAGTATATCATGTATATGACATCTGTTAGAGATATTTGGCTTAATTTAGAAAAAAGATTCTCACACACAAGCGGATCTAGAAAATACAAGCTGAATAAAGAAGTGTTTGAAGTAAAGCAGAACTTTATGAATGTGAATGAGTATTATACCACAATGAGAACCCTTTGGGAGGAACTGGACTCCTTGAATCTATTACCCATTGTATCTGCTCCTAACATTGAGGTTCAAGCTCTTTTAGAGGCTATAACCCTGCAAAATGAAAAGGTTAGGCTTTTCCAATTTCTGAAAGGCCTCAATGACTTTTACAATCATCAGAGGAGTCAGCTACTTATGCTGAGTCCTTTGCCTTCGGTTGAAACAGCATCTGCTGCTATAAAAGCACCAAGGGATGTGCTGCATTCTACTCAGGGTGAGCATGACATTTCTGCTATGTATAGTAGAACTCAAGCTGAAAAATTTCCCACTTGCAGTGTTTATGGAAAGAAAGGTCGCAATAAGGGAAAATGTTGGAGAGTTGCTGACTTTCCAAAAGAATAACCTAGATACAAGAACAATAACCAGATGTACAAACCTAAACCTTTCTCTCAAAACCCACCTAGATGGAACCCTGCACCAAAATATGAATCTTCCTATCCTAAAATGACAGCTTCATCTCAAACCTCTCACACTCCTTTTCATATACCTCCTGATAACCTAGGTCTTCTATTTTCACCACAACAACTGGAACAACTTGTAAAGTTGATACCCCATTTACAAAAACAACAGCTTCGGGGCACTGAAACTGATGAGGAACTTAATCAACATTTCTCTGGCATGATTTCAAACCATCTTCAGCTAGAATCTCCACATGAGTGGATAATAGATTATGGAGCTTCAGATCATATGACCCCCTTTGTATCAAGCCTGTGTGATACTTCACCAGTTTCCACTGCTCCCAAAATTAACCTTCCAAATGGTGATAAAGTTGTCATCACTCACACTGGGAAAATTCATCTTGCAACTGGTCTTACATTGGAAAATGTATTGTGTGTTCCATATTTCAAACATAACTTGTTGTCTGTACAAAAGTTGATCAAGGATAGCAAATGTGATGCGCAATTCTACCCTACTCACTACACTATACTTGACAGTGTGACCAAGAAGCTCATGGGCTTAGGTGAAGCCAAACATGGGATTTATTACCTTGTGAATCACTTGACTAAACAACCTCCTACTGAGTGGTTTAATTTGACAATGAAAAACCTATAACCTGTCTTGCTGCAACCAAACAACTCAACCAGCCTCAGAAACCTTGGATTTATGGCAATATAATAGGTTGGGCCATGCATCTATTACCAAACTCAAGCACATTGAATGTGTTCAACCATACACCACATGTACACCAAAAATCTGCATCACATATCCCCTAGCCAAATTCACAAAACAACCATTCTCTCTGAGCTGCTCCAAGGTCACTAAACCCTTTAAATTGATCCATCTAGATATTTAGGGGTCCTACAAAGAATGTACCAAGGAGAAATATAGGTACTTTCTCACTATAGTTGATGATCATTCAAGAAATACTTGGATATATTTGCTTGAATACAAATCTGACTCAATAGGAACACTTGAAATCTAACTTCAGTATGCTAAAACTCACTTTGGGAAGCAAATTAAATTCTTCAGATCTGACAATGCTCTAGAATTTGATGATGCACCATGTAGGTCATTCATTGTTGCTTATGGCATTGTTCATCAGACATCTTGTGTCAAAAGACCACAACAAAATGCAAGAGTAGAACGCAAACATAGGCACATCCTTGAGATCAGTAGAGCTTTGAGGTTCCATCTTGGATTACCTCTAAAGAGTTGGGGTGATTGTGCCTTTAATGCTATACACATCATCAATAGGTCGCCTACACCTAGATTACACCACAAAACACCTTTTGAAACACTCCACAAAAGACCCCCAACCTATGAACATCCCTCCACTCAAAAAGGTTATAGGTTGTTGAGCCTCCTCACCAAACAAACTTTCATATCTAGAGATGTGCATTTCCATGAGAGTGTTTTTGCCATTTCACTCCCACTCTACTCACGCATACATGGCTCCTCTACCCATACAACCATCTCCACCACTGCAGCACCTATCATTGATGATCTCTACTTTGAGCAACCTGAAAATACTACACCTACACCTTCCCCTACTGTCACACCTATCCCTTCTCCTCATCCTACCCCTCCACCTTCTCCACATCCCATGAGTCACTCACTTGTTCCCCCACCAGTGAGAAAGTCATCCAGAACTCATACCTTACCTGCCTAGCATCAGGATTTTGATCTTGGAAAATCCACAGTGACACATCACATATCCAACCTAGCCTTTACTGCAACTGAACCAATAAGTTTTTACTACTTTCTTGCTACACTGACTGCTGTAGCTGATCCTACTTCTTTTAAACAATTTGTGACTTCAGAACATTGGGTGCAAGCTATGAACATTGAGCTGGATGCTCTTGAATCCAACCATACCTGGCAAGTCACTTCTCTCCCACCTGGTAAACATGCCATTGGCTGTAAATGGCTCTATAAAACCAAGTACAATCCCAATGGTTCTATTGAAAGACACAAAGCAAGGCTTGTGATCCTTGGTTGGAGGCAGAAATTTGGGGCGGATTACTTTGAAACTTTTGCACCAGTTGCAAAAACGACCACCATTAGGACCTTGTTGGCAGTGGAAGCTATACATCAGTGGCATGCCTTTCATATGGATGTCACAAATGCCTTCTTACGTGGTGAGCTCTTTAAGGATGTTTACATGAAACTCCCTCAAGGTTACACTCCTTTGGTTGCAGAATTCACCTATCTACCACCCCTCCCTCCACATCCCTTGTTTACAAACTCCAAAAATCCCTCTATGGCCTTAAACAAGCCTCTAGACAATGGTTTTCTAAAGTCTCATCTACCCGACTCTCCATGGGCTTCATTCACTTCAAACCTGATTATAGCCTGTTCATTCATCACTCCACCACTGCCATCACTTTGATCCTCATTTATGTGGATGATTTGCTCATATGTGGTGATACTCTATCAAATATAAATCACCTTAAACCCATGCTCTCTGAAGTTTTTCACATGAAAGACCTAGGTTTCTTAAGATACTTTATGGGTCTTGAAATTGATAGATCTCCCTATGGCTTCTTCCTCTCACAACAAAAATACACTCACGACATCCTAAAGGAACATGGCATGCTTAATGCCAAACCTTTGCAGCTACCCATGGATAGCCATCTCAAACTCACCCCTGACAAAGGCACACCTTTACCTAATCCCACTGTCTATCAAAGACTTATAGGTCAACTCACTTACCATACCATAACTAGACCAGATATTGCTTTCTCAGTGCAATTACTAACCCAATACATGCATCAACCCACTTCTGTTCACCTACAAGCTGCAAATAAACGGCTGAGATACCTTGTAGGAACAATATCTCACGGCATACTTTTGGCCACTGCATCTGCTGCCAAACTCACAGCTTACTGTGACAGTGACTGGGCAAGCTGTGCAGTCACTAGAAGGTCAACAACAGGCTACTGTATATTCCTAGGACATTCTCCTGTGTCATGGAAAGCTAAGAAACAAGTTGTGGTTGCTAGATCATCTGCTGAAGCAGAGTATAGAGCCATTGCTCTCACCACCTGTGAAGTCACATGGCTTTCTTCCCTACTCAAGGACCTTGGCATTAAACATCTGCCACCTACAGTGCTCAAATGTGATAACCAAGCTACACTTACAATTGCAGCCAACTCTGTGTTACATGAAAGGACGAAATATGTGGAGATTGATTGCCACTATGTTAGGGATCAAATCAAAGTTGGGCACCTCTACATTGAACATGTCTCATCTGATGAACAAGTAGCTGACATTCCTACTAAAGTACTATATGTTAAACAACACCTTCATCACATCAACAAGCTAGGAGCTTCACCAAAGTTTCACTCTCTAGCTTGAGGGGGAGTATTGAGGATAAAATAATTTCTATTTAACTTATGTCCTAGTACTGAGTACTGATTCCTACTGTTATTCTCCTAGTACTATTTTGTTGCTGTCATTCTAGAATTTGCTGTAATAACAGGTTGTCAATGAGCCACTATCATTTGTCTGTTTCTTAGACTCTATATAGGCTGTAAAGGATCTCCATTTGGACTCAGTAATACAAAAATATATAACTACATTTCTCTGCTCCTGTCTTTCTGTGAATGTTCTTTCTTCCTCTGCATTGTGGAATTATTCTCTGATGATTTCAGTCATCATGGTATCAGAGCAAACTCAATGCTGAGAGGATTTCAAAAAAAAATTGTGTCCTTCATATATTTGAGAGATTTTTTCTAGTGTTGCTCAAATCTGAAAATCTTTTTTTTCTGGACCTCTTCTTATGCTATTTCGTTCTTCCTCTCATCTCCTCTTCTTATATTTGTATCTCTCCTTCTTTTATGAAGAATCATGTCAAGAATTTCTATGCAAGACATGGTTAACCTTCTCTTCTTGCATCCTTCTGATGGAGCAAGTTCTGTTCAAGTAGACAAACTGCAAGGATCTTCTGATTACAGATCCTGGAGAAGGTCAATGGAAATCAACCTATCATCAAAACGAAAGCAAGACTTTGTTACAGGATCATTGAAGAGATCTGATGATGATGAGGTGAAAGTTGAAATGTGGGACACCTGCAATGTTATGGTAATTGCTTGGCTCACTCATAATGTTATTTCAGTCCAGTGTTGTAGTCTGCATTGTGGAATTATTCTCTGATTATTCCAGTCATCATAACTGAACTGAACTGCACTAAGAGAAACTGAAATGCAGAGAGTAACTGAATTGAACTGAAAATAAGTCCAAAAGAACAGGGTTACTATCAAACATAAGAAGACTATAACACCGCACTTAGTCGCTCATCTACACACACACAAAAAACATAAGTGACACCATCATTTACATCGTATATTGTTGAAATGGTTGAATACACAATTTATAAAAGTGATAAACATATATTCATAGAATTTACAGATGCGGTCTTACTTATCGAATATACAATAGAGCATTTCTAATATCTTTTATTGGGTTACTCCCGGAGATTAATTAGCAGTCCTTCTTTTTTCTCGGAAAGAGAAAAAATATATATTTTCCAATATATTGGTATGTGTTGTTTTTGGTTGGGATGAGATAGTTAAAAAAAGGATTGGTTTACAATTTAACATTAATTGTTATCATCGTTGGGTGGGTGTGTTTTTTAATAAATGTTTGTCTTCTATAGGTCTAAAAGAATAGGTAAGTAAAGATAAAATTATTTCGTAAAAAATCAACTGAAGCAACATTAGTAAACGAAGAACTCAAATAGAGATGGCCACTGGTGCGGGCTGGGTGGGCTGGTCCGCGGGCCCTAGTGGGCCGGACTGAGATTTTACGGCCCAGGATCGGACCGTGAAATTCACGGTTTGGGCGGACTGGTCCACGGGCTGAAAAATCTTGGCCCACACCGGTCTGTTATCGGTTTTCACGGTTCGAACGACAGTTTTGGCGGTTTGTGGGCCTACCGGGCTAGCGGGCCGGCATGAGAATTTTTTTTTCAGAATTATTTAATCATTAGAATCATTTGTTATTGTTACATAAAACCTTTAAAATTAATTAAAATATATACAATTATTAATATTAATGAATAATTTCATTATTTTTGAATTTGATTGAATTATAATATATGAAATTTGATTAAATATATACAATTTGATTAAAATATACACAATTTGGTTGAATAATTACTTGGGCTGGGCTGGTCCGGTTCATGGGCCGGGCTGGACCGATTTCGTGGACCGGGTTGGGCGGATTTAGTAGCGGGCTTTCGTGGGTTGGGCCCAAAAAATCTGGCCCACGGCCCACCCACCAATTTCACGGTTTTGAGCTGGGCTGGACCGGGCTTTTCGTGGGCTCAGCCCACACGGCCCAAGAGGCGGGCTGGGCTGGATGGGCTGGATTGGCCCGCACTGTTGGCCATCTCTAAACTCAAAGATACAAAAGATTGAAAGAAGAGCCTTTTAGCAATTAATAGAAAGTTGCCCAAACTCCACGAGAGTTAAGCAAATTACATAAAAAGTTACTATATATCATTGTCCAAGTATTAATTTAGCGACGGATGATAATTTTCGTCCTTAATCTCTTGGTTTGATGAATGTGTTTTGGATTAGACCTTATGATTAGAGGCGTATTATACAACTAAAAGTAGCAGACAATTGACGTTTGTTTGCTGAATGAAATCTAGTTGAAGTTAAAATGATCTCTCCGAGGGTTGAACAAGCTCGCCGGCGCACGTAATGCTTGTTATTGTTGTTCTAATATCATGAATAATTAACATAAATATCTGTATGCCATCAACTACATAGTACGAATAAGTTTTATTATACACATTTTATATTGAACATGATTATTGAATTAATTACTGTGCTTTTCTTTGAAATAGTCAGAAGTACTTGTAAGGATTTTTTATTTCAAGAATACCCAAAACACATGATCAATAATTTAATTGATGAAGCAACTCTTCTTTGGCGCTAGCTGTTCAACATTTCTTTGGCTACGACGACACCTTCATCCTTATGTCTATACATAGAATTGGTATTAAATTAGTTTTTGACCTTTTTTTTGGTACATCAGGTTGGCCCCACTTTAGTTACCTATCTTAATTCTTAGGAATCTCTGTAGCAGAGCAGGTACTTCTTCTAGGTCACGTACTCGTATCCGATACGATACCTTTTTTTTTTTTTTTTTGATGGGGAGAAAAAAACCTTAAGCTAACCTCCTTAACCAGGGGGCCAGCCTAAAACATCCTTTCAAATGATAAGGGAGAAATCAATACAATAAGGGGGGACCAAATGAAAACATCAGAATAACGATGACCCTTGTGAGCCATGAAATATGCCGCTCGATTGGCTTCCCTGAAGCAATGTCGAATCTCTACTTCCTCAAATTGTCCCAAAATAAAACCTGCATCCAAAATGATATTAAAAATAGAACAGGGAACTAAAGAGATTTTCTTGATAACATTAATGACCGTAATATTGTCTCCTTCAATGACAATGTTCCTATACTGGAGCGAAAGGGCTCCTTTTAGGCTCTCAAGAAGACCCATAGCTTCTGCCATGAGGATAGAAGGATACTCACCCACCGACTTGGCACTAGCCATTAAAACTTCTCCTTCAGAATTTCTAATAACAAAACCGTAAGAAGCTTGGCCATTATCAAGTTTAGAGCCATCAAAATTTACTTTGACCACATCCTGAGGAGGGGGAGTCCAAACAAGGTTATTGCCAGAACGAGGAGGAAGCTTGGAGGTTTGAGGAAGAGAATTACTAAATGTCGGAATCAGAAAATAGCTTTTTGTCCCATTTTAAAATAAAGGAGTTGATGATATGACTAGCTTGGGAGAAAGAAATACTTTCATTGTTAAAAATAAGTTTATTTCTAAAGTACCAAATGTGCCACCAAACCACAGCAAGCTGAGTAAGATAGGCTATATCTAAATTATGATGGCAAGTTTCTAAAATCGAACTAAAAGAGGTGAGCTGCAAGGGAGAAAACCAAAGAGGGGGGATATTCCATTGGAAATTATTCTTCAAATGAGAGTAAATATCCAACACAAAAGGGCATTTAAAACATAGATGACACATCGTCTCAGAAGGATAATCACAAAAGCAACAGTTTTGAGGAACAAAAATATGGCTCCTCTCCAACCTACTAGTAGTAGCCAAACCGTCATTACAAGCTTTCCACAAAAAAAAATTAATTTTGGAGGGAACCCCAAATCCAATTATATTCAACTTTCTCATTGCTACATCCGTTGGTACTTTGGATTAAGGACACCCCTGATTTGACAGAGTACTGGCCATCCGGGGTTAACCCCCACACCAACTTATCTTTTTGAGGCGAAGAGGGAATAAACACAGAAGAGATTAACTTTACCATACTAGGAGGCACTAGTGAAAGAAGCTTGGAGCAATCCCAAACACCAGAGTCATCAATACACTCTGCTACTGTGAATAGTTTAGAGCCAATAGTAGGATGAAATTTAGAACTTAGCGGGAACTGAAAGATCCAATTATCAGACCAAAATGAAATGTCTTTACCATTGCCCACTAACCATCTAAGACCTTGTTTAAAAATTGGACGATGACGCAAAAGGTTCTTCCATTGCCAAGAGGCATTAATTGGAGTATTGCATAAGAAGATATATTTTTCCTTCAAATACTTTTTGTTGACTAATTTGACCCAGATATTATCCTTGTTTACTATTATTTTCCATAAGAGTTTCATTTGGAGCGCCACATTAGTAACTTCCGCTTTTCTAAACCCAATTCCCCCTATAGCCTTTGGTTGACAAACTTTATTCCATCCTATTAATTTGGCAGTTTTAGAGATAGGGTCTTTAGTCCAAAAAAAAATTCGATACGAGGCATCCAATTTAATTAGAATTTTTTTTGGGAGAGAAAAACTCTGCATTTGGAAGCTCGCTTTAGAAGCTAGGTTGGATTGAATGAGAACCGTTCTACCTGCTTGTGAAAGCGAGTTAGCTTTCCATTTGGGGAGCTGTTGAACAGTTTTATTGATCACCCCTGAGAACGTATCATTTGTAACCCGAGAATTAATGATGGGACACCCCAGATAGTCAACTAGCTCCGACGTTTCTTACATCCCTAAAATAGCAGCAAAGTTTACTTTATCTATATCTTGAACATTAGGAGAACATTGGAAAGCTGACTTATGGTAGTTAACTAATTGTCCCGGCATCGAACAATAATTATCTAAAATTTGTCTAATTTTCATGCAGCTATCATCAGAGGCCTTAGCAAAAATCATAGTGTCGTCAGCAAAGGTAAGGAAGGGAATTCTAGCTCTCGACCTGCCAATAGGATTTAGGAACACCAGTAAGTTTCCCCGGATCATTACATGCTTTGGAGAATTCTCTAGCTAGCAACTCAGCACACAGATTAAAAAGGTAGGGGGAGAGAGGGTCCCCTTGTCTAATCCCACGAGTGGGGAAGAATCTATCACCAGGGATACCGTTAACTAATACTGAGAAGGAAGTAGAAGAAATACAACTACGAATCCAACCAATCCATTTTGCATTAAAGCCCAACTTATCTAGGGTGGTACAAATGTAGTTCCATTCCAATCTTTCATACGCCTTTTCCATGTCAAGTTTGATGGCAATCCAACCCTTTTTTTCAGTTTTATTCTTAAAAGAATGAAAAACCTCATGAGCAATACGGATATTATCTTGAATCAAACGTTCCGGAACAAAAGCACCTTGAAGCGGATGAATAATTTTCCCCATAGTGAGCTTAAGTCTATTAGTAATAATTTTAGAAATTATCTTGTAAATAGTTGGGCAAAGACTAATAGGCCGGAAATAATTTGCATTAACTGGTTTGCCAATTTTGGGATTAAAGCAAGAAAAGTATGATTTGTTTCCCTTAACATATGACCAGAATGAAAGAAGCTTGAACTGCACGGCAGACAGACTTCTCAACTAAGGACCAATAATTTTGGAAGAAAAAAGGAGGGAATCCATCCGGACCGGGGGACTTGTCAGAAGCAAGGTCAAAGGTTGCATCTTTTATTTCTTCAAATGAGACAAGTGAAACAAGGATATTATTATCTTCCTCTGTGACTATTGGAGATAGAAGTTTATAATCTTCGTCCGCGTTGAAACTACATAGAGGGTTAGTAATAAACCTTTTTGTAAAAGATGTTATTTCTTTTTCAATTTGATTTGGTTGTGTAATAGAGTGGCCATCCTCTGTAGTAAATTCCTTAATTTGGTTGCAATAAACATTCA
This sequence comes from Beta lomatogona, assembly GCA_947646795.1. Lineage (NCBI taxonomy): Eukaryota > Viridiplantae > Streptophyta > Magnoliopsida > Caryophyllales > Amaranthaceae > Beta > Beta lomatogona. Next base: position 388,082 of record CANSNZ010000134.1, on the reverse strand, counting down.
TAAAATTTTGAAATCTTGCCAAATTTAAACCCGTACTCATACCCGTCTATGTGCAACTTAGTTAGGAACTAAGGGAATATCACCCCTTTGGAGGAGGAGGGAGGAGACTTGAATACAGGTGGAGAGATCCTTTGCTCATTATTTTTTTTTTAAGGTAAGATGAAGGGGACTCACTTAAGGAGATAATGAGAAATCATCAAATGAGTCCATGAGGTTTGATCCCTAAACCCCGAAATATGAGGTGGAAACGATGCCACTCACTGCCTCAACCTCCCTTTGCTCATTAATTAGTTATTAGTCTTATAGACTTATATGATGTTGGGTGTATTTATGTTTGAGCTTTAAGTTCTTGGTTTGTCACTCGTAGCTCCTAAGATCTAATCTATGACATTAGTTTTTCCTTTTTGAGGGGAGATATTAGTTTTATTCAATGAAATAAGATTTAAGCAGTAGAAGTCAAGTTTTTGCTTAAGAGTTTTTGTTGCATATTTTATCTCACCCATTTCCCTTAGCATTTCTTAGTGTTGTTTTTATATTGTGGACATTTGGCCCCATTTTTCATGCCTAACGTAGTCTTTATCTTTCTATTAATTTATCTTGATATATGTGTTGGCTTATTCAAATTGAGACTTATTGGGAGGAACTGGGCTTATGACAACCATGTGGCTATAAGGGTGTAGCCGTGTAGGGTATAAAGTAATCGTATAAAAGGTCCCCTAATTATGATTTTCTTGTTTTGTCCCTATATATACATATATACGTCAACAGAGGACATTTGAGTCCAATGATATGCTCCTTCTCCCATATGGAAGATCGAGGTTTAAATCTTGGTGGAAAGAAATTTCAATGTTGTGAAGAGGGTGGGGATTGGGGATTGTTGGGCCTCATGGTGAGTGACCCTGTGCAAGGGCAGCCCAGAGAAAAATTCTTCAGCGACCCTGTACAAGGGCAGCCCAGAGAAAAATTCTTCTTATCAATGGGTTCCCGAAAGGGAGTCCCAAAATATATATATATATATATATATATATATATATATATATATATATATATATATATATATATATATATATATATATATATATATATATATATATATATATATCGCGTTAATAGTTACTACAAACGATTATACATTTTGAAATGTTTGAAAAAAAGATAGCGTTCTTTTTTAATGTAGTAGTGATTTATGATTAAAAGTTCTCAATATGGTCCCTCGGGACATTTATCATAGGTTATGTACGTGTAGCAAATCTTATTTCACCCCCTATGATTCCTTGGGACATTTATTTCATAACGTTTTTGTTTATTTATTAGACATTTTACCCATCTTTCATGCATTACGTGTTTCAATTAGTTTCACTTGATTTTTGTATTGATTTGACAAAATTGAGGCTTCCTTTCAAAGATTTGAACTTGTGATGACCATGAAGAGGATCCAAAAGGTAGAAATCGATTCTTGAGAGCTCGTAAGAGAGACACGAGCCATTAGGGGAAGGAAAGGAGCGAAACCAAGCTAGAACGTTGAGCCACGCTTGCACCTAGGCGAACTTTGCCCAAGTTAATCCTGTTTCCACTCCACAAGTTCAATAGAGATCCTTTAGAGATCTATCCACGTGGGTCGTTTGAATGACCTATCTGAACTTCATATATTTTGCTAAATCCTAATTTGTTTAAGCCTAATTGTACAAGAACTTCTTTGTAAATTATTAGGCATGTAAAGGAAATTTTGAGGTGGGACTATCTAAGTCCTACTATTTAAGCTCTAAGACCAACCCCAGTCGTTGCCCTTCTAGTGGGTTAAGAAAAGATAGGGTATAAATGTAATATTAGTTTATTAGGAGAGAATAATTTTGGCCTAAAAATTGATGTTCAGCTTTTCATGATCGACCAAGAAAAAGAGGAGCAAAGAAGGAATTGGAGGAGAGAGAAAACGTGGTGGGGTAGGTGAAAGAGTGAGGAAATAATAAAATAATTAATGACCACAAACTATAAGGCAACTTGCATAAAAAAAAACTACTCCCTCCGTCCCATATTATAGTGCTTGATTCTGTTTTTCTACTGGTATTAAGGTAAATAGAATCTAAGAAAAATGTATAGAGTGTTTGTATATTGAAAATAAATGGTATGGGGAAAAAGCTGATTTTAGGAGAGAGAAAGATAATAAGTGGTGAAAGAGCATTAAATACATGACTAATTCAAACAAAGCAAAATACTATTTTCAAGAAGCAAATAACTAATGGTGGCACAATTTTTCTAAGAAAATCATAAAAAGGTGTGAAATAAAAATGGAAACAAGAATTATATTTTGAGACATTTTAAAAGGAAAGAAGCACTATAATATGGGACGGAGGTAGTATAAGGCAACCATTGGGTATGCTCTGGGGTTTGGGTTTAAGTTGATTAGTTCAACTATAATTTTGCCGAAAATGGAGCATGTGAGTCATTAACTAACTATATGTATAATATTAATTTTGCCGAAGATTAGGTTGTGATATGCACTCGCCAATTACAAAAAAAATTAGTAAATTTTTATATTCACATATTTTGTTAGAAAAAGAACAAACAAGGGAACCGGATATCCACTCCAAGGCACGGAAACTACGCTTTCCTATTAGTTTAATTTCGCCCCTCTAGGATCACCGGGTTAACACGAAATAACTAATGAGATACAATGGAGAAAACAATTCACTAGATGATCTTCTAAGTGAACCAACAAGAACTTTGTGTTTGATGTTTGTGAAGAACACTAAAGAGAAAGTTGCAAGTTTTCTCTCAAGCAAAGCAAGTAGATTAGAATATGAAAAACTAATTTTCTCTCTCTCTTAACTCATATACATAACAAGGGTGATGAATAATCTTCCCTCTTGATTAGAGCTGTTACAGCATTCATCTCCCTTTAATCCCCTGATTAAACATACTTAATCATCATTAAAAGGAAAACGAATGCCATACAACGGTTATAAACCGTCCACGCAAAATTACACGCCCCAAAACAGACTCCTCGTCGCGACTCGTGATACAGATCGCGAGTCGCGAAGGGCGCTGGTCGCGACCCGCGACGGCCTCCTGGTCGCGACCCGCGACCAGTCCACTGTCTTGCTTGATTTAATCCACGAGATTTTGCGCATTCTAATCTTAACATACTAGACCTTCTCCTCTTCTAGTATATACTCATATGAGCTAACAAAACCCATTACCCTATAAATATTCCAACAATCCTCCTCCCATTTATAGGGTAATGTTGAAAAGTTTTCAACTTGCTATAAATCACAAACAAAACATGCTCATGCATCATGGAAATATCTTACGATTGAATCTCCACTTAGTAAAAGTAACTTTACAACAATTTCGATCATAATGATAGACAAAGCTTTGAATTATATAACCACCACAAATCATTGAAGATACTAATACACATAAGCATAAAACATAGTTCTTAACCTCCGACACCTATGAAGCCTTGGTGTCCATATCCATTCATAAGCGTTTCAAGTCAAGCCTTTAGACTTGGTGAAGCGGCCAAACCTCTAGCTTATATAGGTAAATCTTTACGAACATGCTCCTACAATTGAGCACTTATCAAAGATTTATTAAGAAATAAATTCAACCTCTTAACATTGTAGAAACAAGCACTAACCTTGGGATGTTTTAAACAAGTGCTCCCAACCTTCTAGAGAAGTACTTTCCTCATTGAATTTGAGATCTAATGTTGTATTAGACATCAAATTGAGTTTTCCTTCACTATAGGTTGTTCAATAGGCTTAAGACCCATCCCTTTATTCATTTTGTTCACTAGTTCCCTTGACAACGGTTTAGTAAACGTATCCGCCAAGTTCAAACTAGACCGAACAAAATTAATAGTTATACATCTATTCCTTATCATTTCACGCACATAGCTATGTCTAACTCCAATGTGCCTTGACTTGCCATTGTAGACTTCACTATAAGCTTTAGCTATGGTTGATGCACTATCACAATGAATAGTAAGAGGTGACATAGGTTTGACCCACAAGTCAACCTCACTCAACACATTCCTTAGCCATTCCGCTTCTTGGCAACAAGATGCCAATGCAATGAATTCCGATGCCATAGTGGAATCCGTTATACATGTTTGCTTCTTGGATGCCCATGAAATAGCACCTCCTCCAAGAAGAAACACCCATCCACTTGTGGATGAATAATCTTCCTTGTTGGAAATCCAACTAGCATCCGAGTAACCTTCTAGGATAGAAGGTTCTCCTTTGTAAGTTATGACATAATCCAAGGTTTTATTCAAATACCTTAACACTCTTCTCAGTGCTTGCCAATGCAACATACTAGGATTACTAGTATACCTACTGAGTTTACCAATAGCAAAAGCTATATCCGGTCGAGTGCTAGTCATAGCATACATCAAGCTTCCAATTAAGCTTGCATACTCCAATTGTGAAATATGAGTACCACTACTCGGAACCAAGTGAACACTAGGATCCATCGGAGTAGCAAAATGAGTCGAATTCGATTCATTAACCCTCTTAATCACTTTCTCAATATAATGAGATTGTGATAAAGAAATTGACCCTTTACCTCTCATTATTCTAATACCTAGAATAACATCCGCTTCACCCAAATCTTTCATGGAGAAGCTAGAAGAGAGAAAAACTTTGGTTTTTTCCACTTGTTCCAAATCAGTCCCAAAGATAAGCATATCATCAACATATAAGCAAATTATTACTCCATTACCGTTATTATCAAATTTACTATATACACACTTATCGGACTGATTTATTTTGAACCCACTAGACAAAATGACCTCATCAAATTTTTGATGCCATTGCTTAGGTGCTTGTTTAAGACCATACAAAGATCGAACTAATTTGGAAACCTTAGTCTCTTGACCTTTAACCACAAAACCTTCAGGTTGATTCATGTACACTTCCTCCTCCAATTCACCATTAAGGAAGGGAGTTTTAACATCCATTTGGTGAATTACTAGACCATGAATCGCAGCTAATGCTATCAAAAGTCTAATGGTAGCTATTCTAGCAACCGGAGCATAAGTGTCAAAATAATCGATACCATATCTTTGTCTAAAACCTTGGACCACTAACCGGGCCTTATGTTTTAGTATGGTTCCATCGATCTTCCTTTTCCTTACGAAAATCCACTTACAACCTAAAGGTTTGCATCCGGGGGGTAAATTAGCTAAAATCCAAGTATAATTTCCCATTATTGAATCCATTGCATCATTCACCGCCCTCTTTCCGAAAAGCGAGAATCATGAGACTTCATAGCCTCATCAAAGGTCCTAGGATCCTCCTCCATATTGTAACAATATGAAAATTGAGTCACAATAGACTCCCTTGACCCTTCAACTAAATATAGTTGAAAATCCGGCCCAAAAGATTTCTCTTTTCTAATTCTTTTACTTTTCCTAATTTCCGGTGTTGTAGTATCATGATCATTGTTAATGTCATCCACAACATTGGAACTAGTACTAGGTAATATGTCCTTTGGTCTTGGAATCGATGAGAATCTAGTCTCATCAAATATTGCATCCCTTGACTCTATCACAGAATGGATAGAGACAACATCATTTGGCTCAATGACATAAAACCTATAGGCTTTGCTATGTACCGCATAGCCTGTAAAAGTGCAATCAATTCCTTTTTCACCTACAGTTTTCCTTTTAGGTTCCGTCAATTTGACAATTGCCCTACAACCCCATACCTTAAGGTAATTGACATTAGGCTTTTTGTTACACCAAAGTTCATAAGGGGTAGTCTTATTCCTTTTATTATGAACTCGATTTAATATATAACATGCAGTTAAAATTGCATCACCCCAAAAACCGTCATTTAGACCCGAATTAGAAAGCATGGTGTTAACCATTTCTTTTAGAACCCTATTTTTCCTTTCCGCTATACCATTACTTTGATGTGAGTATGGGGCGGTTGTTTCATGAAGTACACCAATGGAACTAAAATAGCTAGGATTATAGTATTCACCACCCCTATCCGTCCGAAGTCTTTTAACTTTTTCATTAAGTTGAAGTTCCACTTCGGTCTTAAAAATCTTAAACTTTTCTAGTGCTTCATCTTTAGTAAATAATAAATATATGTAACAAAACCTTGAATAATCATCAATAAAAGTCACAATATATTTTTTATTTCCCAAAGAAGGTGAACTATGAAAATCACACAAGTCACTATGCACCAATTCAAGCAATACCGTTTGTCTAGTCACACTAGGATAAGGATTCTTTGTAATCTTATTTAGCATGCATGTCTTACACTTCTCTAACTTTAAATCGAAAGAAGGTATTAAACCTAGCTTAGACATGTCATATAATCTACGATAGTTTACATGACATAAACGATTGTGCCATAGAGAAGAAACATCAAGCATGTAAATAGAACTAGTATCAATTTCAATATAAATACTAAATTTAAACATTCCATTACAATAAATCCTTGTCCAACAGAAATACCACCCTTGGAAACTATAAACTTATCCGATTCAAATACAACTTTAAAACCAAATTTATTCAAAAGACCCCCCGACACAAGATTCTTCCTAACTTCCGGTACATAAACAACATCCCGGAGAGTTAAAGTCTTTCCCGAGGTTAACAACAATTCTACTTGGCCTATTCCCTTGGCCTTTACCGTAGAATCATTCCCCATATACAAGATTGGACCATCATCCAATTCTTCCAAAGACTTGAAGAAGTGCTTATTATTGCACACATGTCTAGAGGCCCCCGAATCTATCCACCAAGAATCATCAACCCGCACAAACATAATTTCGAAATCATAGCCACAAAATTCATTTCTTCAATTACATGTTCATGTGCAATTTTACCTTGGTTTTGAACAACACTAGGTTGTCCATTTTTTGTCTTCTTCTTCTTAGAAGGACAATCCCTCTTGAGATGAGGTCCATTGCATACCCAACAAGTGATGCTCTTCCTCTTCTTGTTTGCAAAGTTGGTTTTAGAGTTGTTATTGTTGGATTTCTTGGTCCCACTAGACCCACCAACCTCTACCATATTCACGGTAGACTTAGGAATACTAGGAGTAGTATCCTTAACCCCATCTTGAGCCCGGATACCCTCTTCAATACGAAGATGAGTTCCTAATTGCTCCATGGAAATATCTTCCTTCCTATGTTTCAAGGAATGCTTAGTTTCTTTCCAAGAATTTGGTAATTTATCAATGATTGAGGCTACGACAATAGCCTCATCCATCACCATACCATGTGATCTAATTTGGTTCAAAATATGATGAACTTCATGAAATTGCTCTATAATAGGCCGATCATTAGTCATTTTAAATGAATTAAAATTACTAACAAGAAATTTCTTACTTGAAGCATCTTCAGAAATATACTTGGCCTCAAGAGTATCCCAAAGTTCCTTTGCACTATCCACATTTTGATAGAGATCGAACAAAGGGTCGGTAAGAGAGTTGAGGATGTGACCCCGGCAAATGTAGTCATCATTCTCCCACTTTGTCCTCTTCCTTGTAGTCTCCACGGACTCTTCCTCTCCATCTTTCGGGAATGGTGGCATGGGTGTTGATAGAATATACACCACATTCAAAGTTGTCAACAAGAAGTGCATCTTCTTTTGCCATCTTCGATAACCCACCCCCTCAAACTTGTCCAACTTTTGGAAGTTCATAGTCATGTCCTTGAGTGATTGAGCCATATCCGAAATGAAAAGGAAATTAAACTAATAGATTGTTAGAAAAAGAACAAACAAGGGAACCAGATATCCACTCCAAGGCACGGAAACTACGCTTTCCTATTAGTTTAATTTCGCCCCTCTAGGATCACCGGGTTAACACGAAATAACTAATGAGATACAATGGAGAAAACAATTCACTAGATGATCTTCTAAGTGAATCAACAAGAACTTTGTGTTTGATGTTTGTGAAGAACACTAAAGAGAAAGTTGCAAGTTTTCTCTCAAGCAAAGCAAGTAGATTAGAATATGAAAAACTAATTTTCTCTCTCTCTTAACTCATATACATAACAAGGGTGATGAATAATCTTCCCTCTTGATTAGAGCTGTTACAGCATTCATCTCCATTTAATCCCCTGATTAAACATACTTAATCATCATTAAAAGGAAAACGAATGCCATACAACGGTTATAAACCGTCCACGCAAAATTACACGCCCCAAAACAGACTCCTCGTCGCGACTCGTGATACAGATCGCGAGTCGCGAAGGGCGCTGGTCGCGACCCGCGAAGGGCCCACTGTCTTGCTTGATTTAATCCACGAGATTTTGCGCATTCTAATCTTAACATACTAGACCTCCTCCTCTTCTAGTATATACTCATATGAGCTAACAAAACCCATTACCCTATAAATGTTCCAACATATTTTTATATCTTATTAGGGTCCGTACTTTTTCTATACCAAATTGACAAATATTCCTATTTTTTTTATATTGATGTAATTTATTTCACTTAAATGAAGATTTTAATTTTACACTACACACAACACTCTAGATATAGTCATATAGCCCAAACACAAAATATTTAATCAGACGAGTGTACAATTATTTTTGCACAATGGGTCGCTCATATAAAAGTGACTCGTTTAAGATATAAAGTTACTTGTCAGACGGGGTAACTTTTGGCGGGGTAACTTTTGGCCCTAAAATGAGTCACTTCTACTTATATAGAAGTGATTCAATTAAGGTTAAAAGTTACTCTTTCTTTAAACTGTTGAATGAAAATTGATTCGTTTTGACTTAAAAGGTGATCCATTTTGGCTAAAAGTGAACTAGTCTGCCAATAAATTTATTATACCCCGATATATTTTAAATATCGCTGAAACCATTGTAGTTATTCTTGCATATGAGAAAAACTTATATGCTTGAATTTTTGTTTTGATGTGTACACATTTTGAACTTAACTTTTTTTTGAGGAAATTTTGAACTGAACTTAACCAATGAGTAAAAGAATTGCAGAAATTTAATTAAATGAAAAAATAAAAATACACGTGTCAAAATGGGGTAACAGATACTTGAAGATAGAGTGAAAAAATGAAGAGAAGAAACAAACTTGAGCAAATTCATTGGTTTATCTTCAGTCCTTCACGGGAATCAACGAGGTCATGAGAAAAGGCTAAAGGTTATTATTTCCTTTTTAAAAATAATTGCTCCATTTTATAAATAGTTTATTAAAATAAAAAAGTGAAATTACTGATGCTTTTCTCCTGGAAAACCCAAAAAGTGCTGGAATCAAAAGCTTAAAAAAGCTTTATCCAATGCAAAATTTATGATATTATATGATAAAAGTGTGCCTAAACAAGAAGTCACGTACCCAAGGCCTACTAAAACTACTGCTACAATATGCGTTATATCATTAAAATCCATTTGATTCAAGGTTTTCTATGGTTCACCTTTTGAAAGTGGGAGATAATCCCTTTTTTCTTGGGTAGAGGAAATTAGGAAAGAGTATTAATAATTTGTTATTACATCATCACAACGCCGAAATCTAATTTTATAGGATGTAACTAGGGTATTCGCAGTTTGGGTTGGTGCGGTTTAGGATGTAACCCAACTCAAACCGCAAATATACGGTTTGACATTTTCCCAACCCAAATCGCACCACACTTTTGCCCAAACCAAACCGCGGAAAACGGTTTGGTGCGGTTTGGTTTGCGGTTTAACCATTTTTTCCTCCGCGACATTAATTTTGTAATTTAAGAGTAAAAAAAAAATTGTCAATAAATATAAAGAGTCCAAATAAATATGAAGTTAACTTCATAATTAAACATAAATAATAATTTATCAAAAGTGTCCAAATTCTTTACATCAAACTTGTTTTTTCAGTTGTATACTTGTATGCCACCTTATCAAGTGTATTTAAAAAAAATCAAAATAGATATTTTTTTTTTAAAAATCATATAAAATTGCGGTTTACGGTGCGGTTTCGGTTTACAAAAATTAAAACCCAACCCAAACCGCAAACCGCGAAAAAACGGTTTGGGTTGCGGTTTGGTGCGGTCCATACTGCACTCTGAACAGCCCTAGTCAAAGTTATTAAAATCGCGATTCAAATCTTAAAATCTTACGATTTTACGATTCAAAATATGGTAGACGATTCGATTCACGATTCTACACGATTCTATACATTTCTTTTGACTAGCGAAAACCTCGCAAATTTAAATCATGCTAACAAAAAAAATAATAGATATATATTGTTAGTTATTGCCGATATATTGGGTAAACAACTATTTTTTCCAATTTTTAGGTTTTTTAACTTTAATTTTTGTACATTAAATGAAGATTGAGTGCAATATCTTGATTATACGTGTTTGTAGAATCTTACGATTCTACGATTCGATTTTACGATTCGATTCTAAAGGTCGATTTCGATTCAAACTAGAATCTCGATTTTAACAACTTTGGCCCTAGATGTAACTAGCTTTTAATTCGGCTAATTCTCTGAGTTTCATCTGTAATATGATATTAATATGCATAAAAATCTAATTTTGTGCTCGTAAGTTAGTATTGATTTCTTTAATGCCAAATCAGTTGTGATTTTATGAGATCCGTCATACTTTCTCCGTTCCTTAATAATTGCAACATTTGAATTTTCACACTTGTTATTGTACAACTTTAACCATTATTATATTTAATTACCTTTTAGTACAAAAATGTTGATAACTGAAAGTATATATTCGAGATGAATTTAACAACAACACATATAACTATATTTTTCCATACGTAAAAATCACAATTGATAGTGATAGGGTTGTGTGTGAATAGTATAAAAATCCAACTGTTGCGATTAAAAACGGAAGAAGTATATTATATGTGAAATGGAGTATAATTAAGCATAAAGTATATAGTTAAAACAATTTAATATTTAGGCTGTAAATCATTGGTCACATATTTAAATCTTCTAGTTAAGTTTATTTTATTGAGTAGGTTGCTATTTTGTGGAAAGCCCCCAAATGCATGAGGAGACATCACGTTCCATCTATCTTATTAACAAATTATGTGGCAATATATGGTGTGAATCGAAATGTTTTGGCCATATTGCTTTTTCATAATAATATATAGATATATATACCATAATCGAAATTAATTAATTACATAATTAAGTTGAAATTTCCACTTTAAGGAATAGATGACCTTATCTGATAAACAAAGGATTGAGCATAAATTAGAGGTTTAGGTTTTAACTTTGTGTAATATTCTAACATTGATGTTTATAAACAGAGGATTGAAAAATCAATTAGACCCAAAATGCTAATGGCGAGGGAAGCTGTTTAAGGAGAGATTATTAGATATCTTAGATTGAGATGATAAACATGCTAAAATACAAAAAGTTATCAGGTACTCACCAAACAATTATATACAAATAACTAATATAATAAGTTACTAGCTATACAACCATCTATTAGCTAATGAAATTTAAGTCCACTACCCCTCAAAAAAAAAAAATTTAAGTCCACTAACATCACCTACAGGAAAATTAGTAGTTAGCTAATCTGCTTAGGCACACTACTTGCGAAACAAGTGACATACCTTTCACCATCAGAGAGGTTAATATTGTACTAACGAAAATTATAAGAAGCCTGTATACTAGTGATTTCTTTTAAAAGGTAAGTTGAAGTCCCTTACGAGCAATAGGTGATAGGCTAGTGGTGTTGGCATCATCTCCGATCCAAGAGATCCTGGGATCGAGTCTCACCCCTTGCAAGGAGGGATCCCCAATTTCTCCCTTTCCTTGCAAGGGACTTCATCTTACCTTCAAAAAAAAAAGTTGAAGTCCCTTACAATGAGGGGAGGGAAATTGGGGATCCCTCATGCAAGGGTGAGGCTCGATCTCGGTACCTTTGGAATCGGACTAGGCTATCACATGTTGCTCACTAAACTAGTTAATTAATATATATGGTCATTTTATACGAAGAACACGCTGGAACAATATACCGAGATCTTACGTCAAAACAAGTATATAAGTGAGAACTTATGGTAAAAATTTGTGGACCTTATCTGTGAAGTAGAGGTGATCAACATGGGTTCGGACCGGCCCGAAAATGGGTGGGTTCTGGGCACGATTTTTTTGACTCGTGGTTCGTGCACAACCCGATTTTTAGGCAAAAAACCGGGCCATGGACAACTTAAATATGGGAAATTATGCTAAATATTGGCCCGGCCAGAAAATGGCATGAAAAACCAGATTGATCCGGCCCGAATTAGTGGATTTTGGCGACGGGAATCTCGGCCCAAGGCTTTGGCCCAAAACGGACGACTTTTTGTTGGCCAAAGCCCGGCTCATGATCAAATCTACTTTGAAGGCAATCCTTTAGGAGAAGAATAAACTACTCCAATTAGTTTGTCTAGCCTTTGTTTGCCTCAAAGAAGAAAAAATTCGTATTTTTTGTTTACTTTTCTAGAGCTTTTGATAATTTTTGTACAAGCTTGCTAAAAAGAAGTTAACCCTCTCATTTAAATGAAATGTGTTATTAGATTGCAATTGGATTCATAAAATGATTCACGATTACAAATTTACAACTACTAATGGTCTTAATAATTAACATGTACCATGCAATCAAGGTAAAATGGTGTAAATTAGCCAAGTCAACTAGTGGACCATCATGGTGAGTTCCCATTATCTCCAAGCATGATGTTATAATCAAATAGTATTAAAACCAAGATAAGTACTGAAATTCAAAACCTCTTGAATTTTATATACAAACTCGATTGTCATTTAAACATCACCATACATATGCATAATCAAAAGTCATTGTTTTAAACTTATATACCACAAATCCTATACGATATCTTCGATCATAAATTTATCATGATTTTGTCTTCTATCAATGTCACGTTAAAAAAAACGAGATCTTATCATAACTAGACCCCTTCAATTCAAGTAAATAACCAAACTTAATTATTATTTTTTCCATTTTGATATTAAACATTACCATGTTGAGTGCACCTCTCTTTGGTAAATTATATGACATCAAAATTTAAACTTTATTTCATGAGAAAGAAATCATTACATTAGGATCTTCTTTAAAATGGGAAACTAAAGATTTTCAACTCCCAAGCATAACCCAAGACAGCAAGTTGCTAGATAACATAGTCGGCAAATATAATTTGAAAAAATTACCCTAAAATTTTTGTAATGAAATTTTTTATTTTTTTGAGTGATGAGAAATTATTCAATTTTTGCATAAGCCTATAAAAAACCTTCATTTCACTTTCTATCTCCTACTACCTCCTATAACAAAATACTCCTAACATGACTAATGTGATGAGATTTGTTATTTTTAGTTCCGTATGTTTGTGAGCTGGATCCACACTCATCAAACAGACCCACTTTCAATTAAAATATTTCAGACCATTATTTTAATTTAATTTAATTTAATTTAGTTTTTTCTTCTCTCTCTAACAATTTATTTTATTTTTTTTAACCCAGAAGTGTTGAACTTGCAGCGCAGCAAAAGGTGAAGCCATGTCTTCAACCTCATAATTTTCATTTCTTTATTTATTTTATACTTTGGTTTTTCTTACATTAAACACATCAATTTATTCCTCTTATGCTTTTATCTTTCTTTCATTTTCTCTCTCCTCCCTTCAACTTCACTTTCTCTCTCTATTTTTCTCCCTCTTCTTCTCAGATTTTCGCAAAGATCTCAACTGGGTTTCCTCAATTTCCTGAATTTCGAATTGGGTCTCTTCAGTTTCCTACAAAAGTCTCTCAAAATCTAATCTTTCACTTCCAATATTTTCATACTCAAATCAGTTAAAAAAAAAAAAAAAAAAAAACCCAATAGAATCTTATACTGGGTTTAATTTTTTTTTTTTCCCCAAGATTCCATTCAACTTCAATTTTTGAGTGGGATTTGCTTTAAATTAGTCCATGCATAAATTAATTACGTGATAAAATTTGATCCTTTATATTATTCTTCCCCAAATTATTTTTGGTGGGTCAAACCCCTTTAATTTTTCTCTAATCTTGTATTAATTATAGGGTGTTTTTTATAAAGTTTAGATGAGATGAATTTGGTTGGTGGAGTAGTGGGATCCATGACTTTGTCGGGTTCTACGGTTAACCGGAAAATGGCGGATTCTTCCGGTGACCAGTTTCCGGTGGGTCTTCGAGTACTTGTGGTTGATGATGATCCAACTTGTCTCACCATCTTAGAGAAGATGCTTCGTACTTGTCGGTATGAAGGTAAAAAAAAATTAACTTTTACTGTAATTTTTTTACTTGAGTTTGAACTTCAATTATTGGGTTGAATTTTAGTTGATCCAACTGTTATGTATGTAATATCCTTTTTGTAGTTTTCTTATTTTGTTGCTCTTTTAATTAAGAATTACTGTTGGCGGGTTAATTTGGTCAATTGGGTGTTTATGGGTATATTTTGATTTATGTTGGTTTGGAATTTGTATGTTGGACTTTTGATTTATTGGTTTTGGTCTAATAATATGGTAACTCCTTAATCTCTATGGAATACTTAATTATTGACTATGTCTTTGAGAATGGACTATACTAGATTTGTTGAATCATGATTTTTTGTTGTGTGTGTTTTGGAACTTTGATGTAGCACTGATCTAGGATTATGTACAAGGTTTGACTTGTAGATGGTGGATGAATCTCCTTGTTCTAGAGGTCTTTGCTATTGAGATCGTTGTCGATTAGTTCTGTTCGATTGATTTGGATAGTGAATTTGTGTATATTTATGTTTCAGTTACCAAGACGAATAGAGCTGAGGTTGCGTTGTCCTGGCTCCGAGAGAACAGGAACGGGTTTGATATCGTTATAAGCGATGTACATATGCCCGATATGGATGGGTTCAAACTCCTTGAACATGTTGGTTTGGAAATGGACTTGCCTGTTATCAGTGAGCATCTTTGACCTGAAAAATGATTTTGTAATCCTTTTGATTTTGGTTTGCTTTCAAATCCTTACATGTATTCAATGAAACAGTGATGTCTGCTGATGATAGCAAAGGAGTTGTGATGAAGGGAGTTACACATGGAGCTTGTGATTATTTGATCAAACCTGTGAGAATTGAGGCACTTAAAAACATATGGCAGCATGTGGTGAGGAAGAAGAAGAATGAGTATAAAGATGTTGAGCAATCAGGGAGTTGGGATGAAGGGGATCGGCAGCTAAAACAAGACGATGCAGTCTCATCCCCTGCAAATGAAGGAAATTGGAAGAATGCGAAGAGGAAAAGTGGCGAAGATGACGAGTCGGAGGATAAGGATGATACGACTACACTTAAGAAACCTCGGGTTGTTTGGTCAGTTGAGCTTCACCAACAGTTTGTGGCTGCTGTCAATCAGCTTGGCATTGACAGTAAGAAACCTTTTCATTTAATTCTTTAACTTATTGCTGACAAATTTTATTCTTGTAACTCTGGCTTACATGTTCGTCAAGGCATCCGATTCTTGAAGAAATGTATCATTGTGTTGGTGGTAGTTTTAGAGCTTGACTTAGTTTTGGGATTAATTAAAGCTAAATAAACTTAATAGTTTGTTCTGGAAGCATGGAGATGTACCTGACTATTGACTTAATGTGGGACAAATAAAAAGGTCAGCGAAGGGAAAAGATAAACAATTTAGTTCTGGGACCTCTAGATATATATATCTCTTCGCTATTATATTCAAATGAACCTGTGATTTCTTATTAGTTGTTTGAATGTGGCTGCTATGTTGAAATGCTTGCTTTGCTCTTGATGGTTCATTCTTCATCCATTTAAAAGATTGCCTTAGATATTTGGCAACTGTTCTGCTGATATACGTAGCAATTTTTTTTGGTTGTTTGAACATTTTCAAGAGAGTTTTTTGTCAACATGTTTATAAACTAGAAATTATCTACTTCTGTTAAATTTTCTAAGCTTGTGTTTTCTGTTGGATCTATGTTCCAGAAGCTGTTCCAAAGAAAATTCTGGAGCTGATGAATGTTCCGGGGCTTACAAGAGAAAATGTCGCTAGCCATCTTCAGGTATCTATCTATCAATGTATATATACATACTACTACTATAAAGCTCCAGGTCCTTCTCTGCTCTCTCTACTCCATTTATGTGGACTCACATATTATGTTGCCTGGTGCAGAAATATCGCTTATATCTGAGAAGGCTGAGTGGAGTGTCACAGCACCAAGGTGGATTAAACAACTCATTTATGCCCCAGGACCCCAGTTTCAGCACAATATCACAACTTGGTGGTATTGATCTCCAAACCCTTGCGGCCACTGGTCAACTTTCAGCTCAGACTCTAGCAGCATATACAAGACTCCCTCCAAGCATCAAACCTGGCATGTCCATGCCATTTGTTGACCAGAGAAACCTTTTTAGCTTTGAAAACTCCAAGTTAAGATATGGAGAGGGACAGCAATCACAAATTAGCAATGCTAATAAGCAAATGAACCTGCTACATGGGATCCCGACAACAATGGAACCAAAGCAACTTGCCGGCTTGAATCAATCTGCACAAACCCTTGGCAGCATGAACATGCAAGCTACCGCTTCAAGTAGCCATCAGAATAGCTCTTTGCTGATGCACCCGATGGTCCCACAACAATCAAGGGGACATATATCAAAATGAAAGTGTCAGCAGTCAAGTTTCACGGATTCAGCCCTCTATCGGGCAGCCATTGCATTCAAATGGGACTGCTAGTGCAGTTCTATCTAGAAATAGTATGGGTTATGATCCTGTTTCTCAAGCAGGCCCAGTGGTAGATTTCTCTGTGAACCAAATTTCCGAACTACCGGGTAATAGTTTCCCTCTAGGGAGTACCCCAGGTATGACGTCTATCTCATCCAAGGGATTTAATCAAGAGGAAGTTAGCTCTGACATTAAAGTAACAAGAGGATTTGTTGGAAGTTATGATATGTTCAGTGAACTTCAGCACAAGTCTCAAGACTGGCAGTTGCAAAATCCTAACATGAGCTATGCTGGGTCCTCCCAACATGTAACATCTATTCAAAACGGTGTGAATGTAGCACCCTCCATTATGGTGAATCAGTCATATGTTCCCTCTCAGAAGAATGAACAGAATGGGCATGCCATGTCTGGGAAGCTGATGTATTCAACTGGATTAGAAAATCAACACGTGGGTATGCAAAATATGAATCATAATCTCAACAGCGTACTTACTCACAGTTCTTCAAGAGTGAAGGCGGAGAGTGTTTCTGATGTGGTGAATCCGGGGGCTAACCTCTTCTCGGAGCCCTATGGTCAGGAAGATTTGATGAGTGCACTACTGAAGCAGGTAAGGAATAGGTCTTAGTTTTGCTTTGTTAATACAGAACACGATTGAGGAAATAATTACTATTGGATTTTAGTTTTTAGTTTCTTACATTTCGATCTCCTATTTTACTTTTACAGTATATATTCTTTCAAAACATTGGTAATTCTTTCTTGTCCAAAATAACCAAAAAAAAGAGAAAGATTGAGTCATCACGTGCCGATGTCTTAACACATATCACCATTTCAAGTCATTATGAAAGTCCTGTGGTTATGGCATCTTAAAGCATGTCTCATAAAATAAAAATGATATTTGACGATATTGGTATATCATTGAAGTATAGACAAGTTTTTTAAGGAAATAATCTCCGCAATACCAGAAATAGAATTGATATTGCTTCAAAATGACTAGAAGAAACTTTCCAATGTTGAAAACACTTTTATTGGAAAATATTTGTCTGGATAGCATACACTGCACTATTTTGCCTTGGCAGTCCATCATATTATTCAATCGTTTGTCTGCACTTTTGTTCTCCAAAGAAGTTAGTTACATCTTTTTGGCATTTATTGTTCTCATTATTTTGTTTTTGGGGGAGAAATTTTCATACCTTTGAATGTACTCCTAATATGAGGCTCCCTCCACCTGTGACCATTAACTTAAAACTCATCTGAAGTTGTTTGCTTTCTAGCAGCAAGAAGGCATTGGCTCTGGTGAGTTCGACTTCGATGGTTACACCTTGGATAATATTCCTGTGAATATGTGAGAGTAACCTTTTAAGGCCCCGTGACATTATCAATGTACATACCAGTCCATAGCTGCTGCTGCAATTCGGGAGGAAAGGAACTCTCTATTCGTCAAAATTTTAAACCAGCTTCTGGACCACCATATTCAGCTAGAGATCGCCTTTCTTGGCTGGTATAGATTTTAGTTAAATTCACATATTTGCTACTTTTTCGAAAAAAGTTTTGAATGTTTTTTCAGCAGCCTGGGCTTATCAAGAAGTGACTATTCATTTTAAGGCCACATATTCACCTTTCTTTTAAGGGTGTTCGTCGTGACTGCATTGCTTGTTAATATGAAAGGGTGGGAGAATTCTGCCGATTGCTGGGAGTTTTTATTTTTTCTTCCTTTAGTTTCCTTTTTCTACTCTTGTTCTAACTTGAATAACAAAATGTTGATTGTCTAGTGTTTAGACTGTTTTGTATAAATCTCATTTGATTTTTTTGGGTCCTCGTTTGGTTCTTTGTGTACTTAGAAGTTTGAGGTTCTTTTTATGCAGAATTGCTTTTTGATGAATGACTCTCAGTTTTAATACTTTGTGTACATTTTTGTAGGCTTTAATCCCACTTGAGCTTTTTGATCTTTCTTGTTTTTGGTTAATTTTATTCATAGAATGAAAAGGTTAGAATTCTCAACTTAAGAGTCTGTTCCTTATGGTTGTTTGTGGAATAAGTGAAACAGAAATATAGAGAAACTAGTTTCTAATTTATTTTGGTTGTCGATTTTCCGAAATAAACATGATCATACGATTTTTTAAACCAAAAACTAGAAACTGGTAGCGATAAACTCTTTTTTTTTTTTGGTGTGAACTGTGAATGAGCCACAAGGGAAGGGATGAGAATCGACCCAAGGGTCACTCGGAACCGGGAGGGAAGCTCTAACCAACCGAGCTATCCCCCACTCTCAGCGATAAATTCTATTTAACTCCCTCAGTTATATCCGAGCAAGCTGTTGTTACCCACCCTATTTTAAAAGGGTAAAGGGGCCCTTGCATTGGTTGAAAATTGTAGTTAGTAGTGGTATCCAGGTTGTGTTGACAATGGAACGCAATCTACATGGTTGAGATACCACATGTATACTTGAAGCTTTTTGATTTGCTCCCTCTTTTTTTATTTGAGAAAAGGTATTCATTTTGATGAATTTAGTACCAAGATGCTGAGCTCATACTGTTTTGTGTCCCTGTCTTTGCTCTGAATAGCCTTAGGGAATCCTGTTCTGTTTTACCACGGCTAAGACAAGAATCATTGAAAATGAACCTCCATTGCACCTACATCAATATCGCGCTCTTGCGGTTGATTCTCCGAACGAGTGATCGAGTATGAAACGAATGATCGAGTATGAAACGAAAATGAAGAAATTTGGGATGGTTTAGTTGATCGTGAACTAATACTCAAATTTGACAGGATAGATGCTGATAAACTTGGAAACCCTCTTAACACTTTGGCATGTTAAAGTACAATATTTCGTTTTTGTAAAATCAATATAGATTAGTAAGAGTTTTTAAATAAGCAAAAAATTAATCTTGATCAGCAAAATTCAGTAATTGTGTTGATGTAATGTATATATCACTGAACACATTAAAAAGTACTTAGTTTGTAAGCGAAAAATCTATTTTTGATCAATGATCAATTTGGATGAGTTAAAATCAGTTTTAATCAAGAAAACGAAATTTTTAGCCTTCTTTGTGAATTCACAAAGTGTTTTAGAAAGGTCATATATTTAACCGTTCATCATAAAGTAAGACATTTTTATCCTTTGTTAATTACCTATTAATGTACCTCTTTGTTTAATGGAGAGTGATTAGATTACTCTTAAGCAAAATCTTAGAAAATTCAGTTGAGTTTTTTCATATGGTGTAAATACAAATAATGTCATAATACAAAAGGACAGAAGTATCACAGATACATCGGATATTTATGCAGTACAATCCCTTTCTTTACATATGAGATAAAGTTCCATATCCACTTTAGAAGTCCTTTGCATGCTTTGTGAGACAGAAGGGGTTAATAATTTGGATAAGTGGTAAAAAAAAAACTCAAGTACATTTGCAGCAAGCCAGTGAACACGCGTTTTTACAGTGTAGAAATTAGAATTACATTTGCATACCCTTATCTGTTTTTTACAGATATTGCCAAAGTTATATGGATAATGGATTGTGAAGTGGACAAAGTTGTTATTTAGACTATAGAGAGTAGGACTAGATGTACTTTATTGAAGGCATTTTGGAGCAGTCATTGCCCATTGGGTAATTATACTCTTGCAAAAGATGGGTGTTGATAACATCGTGGGATAATTATTGTTGGTGGACTTGTTTTTGTTCAACCTTGATATTATTGAGAAAAGTTGTTCCTAATCATTGCAAAATCTCAACAATCTTGTTACACATAATATAACCAATTGCTTATTGACAAACAAGGTATTAAAGCTTTTTTATTTAATTTGTTCAACATTGTATATAAGAAAATATATAGCTATTATGATATGAACTTTTATGTTTGTTAACATACAACTTTAGTTAGACCTAGTTAAGATAATTGGTCGTCTCGATTTTGAGTTGGTTGATTAAAAGTTTATGAGATAGACGTGTTTTATGGTACGAATGTGCAATGTGATTTTGTGATATTCATTTAACTTTTGTCAGTTTTTCATCAAGTTAACTCAATTTTTTTGGCACATGGGCGTTTTTACACTATTTATCGTGAATTGGTAAGGTTTGGTTTGATTAGTCTCAATTTTCAGGACGCTATTCTAGCTATTATAGAGTTGGTAATGAACATCCCGAAAACCCCGAAAATAATCGGGTCTATAGTCTCAATTTTTGAGACCCTATTTATTGTCTTAGTGTGATTTCGTAATATTCATTAACGCATGTTCACAACATAAGGTACTCAGAATGGTCTCTTTAATTACTTGGGTCAAGTTTGGCAATGAACATCCTGAAAATGATAGGTGCTCATAATCGCAATAAAAAAAGAAAAAGACCTCTTTTGATATGATCTCATCGGGTTCGGTTTTTAGTTTATTTGAATTTTTTTTGCCACAAAATATTTTTATTACCAAAATGAGCAGTATTACAAGCTCACAAACATTCATAATTCATTTCAAGCTTCTCTAATTGCATCCGCATTTCTCATTACTCACCTTCTTGGATGGGTTAACTAAAGTTCGACCATATCTTTATACTAATATATAATAAAATTCATATTTACTCGCTATTATATTGGATTTGTCTCAACGTGTGTTTTCTAAAAATTCAATTTCGATACTTTTTTATCAATATAAATTAATTATACTTAGTATACAGTAAATATAAATTAAAAGGTCTAATCTACTTGATCTTAATTTTTAATTTGATCAAATTATGAAGAAGCATAAATAACAAGTTTTTCGAAAAGGAATTTAGTCATACGTATTTAAAGGTTGAGTGTTGTGGATGTCAACTAACCTTAGTTAGTTAAAAGATCATGGAAGGAACGTTCAAGACCTAGGATCAAATCCTATCTACTTCATTTGGCCTATGACTCTTTTTACACAAAAAGGGAAAAAAAAAAAAAAAAAAAAGAGAGGCTGGGTGCTATTAAGATATTCATTCATTGCCATTATGAGCACTTGTGTTTAGAAGATCCGCGTATCGAATCTAGGCTCTTCAGTCCTCATTAGTCATTTCCCCTCGTGCTGGGAAATAATGACTTGTGAGGTTACTTAGTTGGGGCTATTATTTTGAGTTAAAGAGAAGTTAAATTGTGTTACCTGGGACTTACTACTATGTAATTGCTTTAGGTTTGGCAAGTTCATTTGATATAACCAAGGATGTTCGCTAATTGTGTAAGATTGAGCGTAACGTTAACGAATGTCATGCGTCAATCCTCCCTTCTATCGTATGGATCAAAAAAAAAAAAAAGTTCCATTTGATATGGGTTTAATTTGAAGTTGAGCTACTTTATCGACTATAGGTTTATATATGTTAGGATCTATTTTATGGTGCATATCATTGTTATAATACGATCCGGTAAAAATGATACAAACATTTGAAGGTATGACAAAGAAGCTTTTAAGAAATGGCGCAGATAAACTATTATTTATTGTAAATTTATTTTGTCATATTTATTATGTGTCATTTTTCAAGCATTGTGCGTCATTTTTCAAGCTTTCTTTGTTTATTTTTGTGAGTCTTAATATGAATTTCTATTATTTTAAGTTTTATGTCGAATGTCGTTTGTCATTGTATAACGTGATAATGTCGTTATTCAAAATTTTGATTTCAAGTTCTATGTCATTTCATAACACTGTGTTTGGTGCCATTTCTATAAACTGTATATGTTATTCATCAAAATTCTAGTGCCATTTTAAGAATTTTGTGTCATTTTTATGAGTAGTTTTGTATCATTTTTCATGCATTTGATGTCCTATATATGCAATATTAGTGCCATTCTTCTTTATTAGGTCTTGAATTGAGGAAGATGTCATTAGTGGCCGTCAAATTTAAGCGATCCCATGACAGAATAGTGGGGATTTCATAATCTACTTTCGGAAATGTGAAAGTAATTTTCAGGCATCAAAAAATACTACTATATGTGACTATTACTTCTGAAACGAGGAAGCAAATTGGCAAGAAGTCAAGAACAATCAAGAAATGGTACATGAAAACCCAAAATTAAAATTATAGCAATATGTTTAACATGTTTGTACACAAATATACCAAAATATTATGTACTACAGTAATCTAATTTACTAGCAATCAGTAATACCGCACATATACTCTTTATCAACCGAGCCTGCTACTCATCAGCAATCTGCACATAAAACTGTGGATGCAGTTCAGTCACATAGGCCAACAGTCAGCATATATTGACCGAATCACAAAAGAATGAAAGAATTAGCAGGCAGCAGTAGCAGCTACAAAATCAGAGCCGACCCCAATGTTAGTTCAGTCATTGCTCAATAAAGATGAGAACCACAACCGCGATAAGAACAGATATTACTGTCACTGGACCCTTCTTATACGCACTGTTGATCGGAAAGATCTTTGGGATCGAGCATTCTTCCCCGTTGAAATATAGTTTGGTAGGGAAACCATCACCCTCTGCCACTCTGATTCCTGGGGTAGTTTTCTTGGTAAAGGAAAGAACCGATTGTTGTTTACCAGGAACCCGGGGATCTAATGGTTTGCTGCCATTAGTCTCTCCCATAAGATAGTTCAATCCCTCAAGACCTTGCATGAAAATGGTGTCGTTCACATCAGTCATAAGTGTGCCATTGAATGAGTAAGCCTTCTCAAAACCTGGGGCCGCATTTTTCATTTCAACAGCAACAAACCAGTCTGCAAAGGTTGTTTCATCCCAATTGAAAACTGTTACTCTTGCACTCCATCCCTTGTTGTAATCCGTGAATACATGCCAGTTGATGCTGATACCACAGTTGTCTGAACATGGAAGTGGGTTCGATATAGGTCGGTGGTTTATTTGAGCCCAAGCAAGGGCTAGCTTAGTACGGTTATCAAATGGGACTAGTTGAGCCTCAGGGGAAGAAACATAGCTGGAGCAGTTGTGCTACAGGTCTGACTAGTGGTTTCAGGACAACCACAAGCACATGTTTTGCAAGGGACAATAGACTCGTTGAAGAATGCTGAGAACGAGACACAGCATTTAGGAGCAGCGTTCTTAGGCTTGGTGATGTTGCACACAACCTGCCAGCTGGCAAAAACAGTTGCGTTTACTGGTACACCAGATGTGCTAGGGAACTCACTTGGGCTGACTCGCACAGGCGGCCCACATTTGTAAGTCGGGTTGAGAATGCCCTTAATCTGCCAGTTCTGAGGCGGGTCTATTAAAGATTGGTTAAGCTTTGGCGGCATTTTATTAACTTGGATCAGGAAAGAGGAGAGCTGATTTGCTTTCATCCATTCCCCGGGGTAAGATCGTACTCATTACGACAACAATATGGGATCTTTCCAAGATTAGTGTCATTGGCTAACTGTGGTGGAAGATCAATGATTGTTGGCCTTCTTTGACAATTCAATACAGTGGACCAATCAAGGCCTGGGTATTGCGCAGCCTGAGGGCCATTAATACAATCATTTGCATCAACGATATCAGTATAAGCTCCTTTCATGGCAACAATGAATTCATCTTGCATCCAGTCCCAGTTCAAATTCCAATAATCAAGACGGCCAAGTGGGTTATGGTTAGTCATGGTCACTTGAGCCCAATAATTCCCTTCGTAAGATTTGGTCACATCATACATGATCGTTAGATCACCCTTTCGCCGAGGCAAAAACTCATCACTTATAGTCATGTTAGGTTTAAAATCTGGATCTCGGGAGCAACACGTGTTCAAGGTGAAGTTTCCTGCAATATAGGAAGTGGCAAAAATCAAATTGTGTAACTAATATGGTGCGATGTATGCAAAATAGATGAAGAATCAGCTTTATGGAACAGAACAATTTGAACATAGTTCAAATCTGAAAGAAGTTTCCAAAGTATGAAGGACAACACAATCACAATCAATTGGTAGAACAGAAAGTAATAAGCTCACAGATACTGTATTGATCTTATAAGTTAGTATACCCTAAGGTTACCTGCGATAATTTGATTTACAAGTAGGATATCCTCAGGCATATTGAGCTTGAGGCGTGAATCCAACTTGAATACATGGAAGGTTGTGAAGATTTTGTTTACAGAGGTTTGATAGTGAATTCAATTAGATTAATCACTAGCACAGCATAACTATTATAGCAAAAAGGATGTCAAAATGCAACCCATACAAAGAGTAACTTCCTATAAGAGTTTAAAATGGTAATTTAGCAGTTCTAGTAACTTGGTATCAGAAGAACAAAACATATCCAGTGATAAGCTACATAGGACTATAGGAGAATACAGCATTTGGGAGGTAAATATAAACACTTTCTTGGAAGAAAAGTTCAGGAGCAGAACTTTCATTACAAGTCACTGATATCTGTTATGTCTACATCTAATGCAACTAACAGCTAAAAGCAACTAAAGTCTTTTTCAGTATGCTTGGCAACAGAAGAGCATATGACATACTACAGTAATACAAAAGAGGTAATCGAAATCCATGAAATCGTGCAATATGACCTCAAAGATATCATACTCATCTCTAGTTCAATGGTGGTTTGATGCTTATCATTCCAATGGCTAGCATGACATGTACATACATTATGCTTAATATAGGACTCCTATTGCATAGAGAGTATTTGATCAAAAGCACGCGAACAACATCTGAAAGAAACTAAACTCAAGGATAGTAGATTATCTATCATTGTTAAAAAAACATCGTTCAGATGCAATCCTAAGCTCAGATACATTGTTAGGTTGTCCAACATCATCGCCACGAAATCACTATGCATCCATGCACAAATAATCTACAATTACAACCACCCTCCATAAGAACCACCGAGGGGGGGGTTCCAATCAAGATGTGTACATTCTTATTCCTAAGTCCTAACTAGTCAACTTTAATACAGAGGTTATTTGCCTAGAGCACTTAATCAATCTACACTCAAACTCGAACGTGCTAGACGAATTTGCCACCATGAACGCACTTAGCCAAAGAATCAACTACAACTCATAAAAGTATAAACGAAATGAACTTCGCACACCAGGAATCAACTTAACATAAAAAACAAATCCAATTGCCAACATGAACGCACTTAGCCACTTAGTTCAACTAAGCTTTATGGTTTCAAATTGATACCATCATCATAATCACAAACACCAATACAATCATCTCACTTATCATCTAAACAGAAAACAATCTACCAAAGAACAACACTAAAATTCCCAACATCTCGTGGCTCAATTCTAACAATTCAATACAAATGAATCCAAGCACCAGAATCAAATTCCAATCTGAAATCAGACATTTTGACCAACAAACAAACAAAAACACCATCCCATGATCACCCTCTAAAACCTGGACAACACCACAACATTCCATCAAAACTCCCAACTTAATTAGTAAAGTCTTATAGGGGCGGTACCCATTATCAAACACCTATGATTGAATCCCGTCCACGTCACTCCGCTCACTCGCTCTCCAAAACCTAGACAACACCACAACATTCCATCAAAACTCCCAACTTAATTAGTAAAGTCTTATGGGGGCAGTTCCATTATCAAACAAACACGTGTGATCGAATCCTATCTACACCACTCCACTCACTCGCTCTCTAAAGCCTAGACAACACCACAACATTCCATCAAAAATCCCAACTTAATTACTAAAGTCTTGTGGGGGCAGTACCAATTATCAAACAAACACCTGCAATCGAATCCCGTCTACATCACTGCGCTCACTCGCTCTCTACCACCAAAACAAACAACAAAAACCAAAAAGAGGAGAGAGAAAAAACATACCACTTCTAGAAGGCTTAGGACAGATATAACCATCATTAACAATAGAAACATTAGTAGGCAAAGGAACATTAGGAGGAGCAACACCAAATTGAGTCCCTTGAAATTCAACTTTAACAGTAATTTGTTCTTCATCACCAGCAGTTTGAATCCCAGTTTTAAGATCTGATTGAGGGTACCCAGCAAAAACAACTCCATCTTCTCCAACTACACTAGGAAGATTCGAACCATCGGCGGTGATAGCATTAGAAGCAGACACCAAGATCTCATTGTGCTGAAATCCCACAAATACCCTCCATGATTTAAGCTCTATTTCGTCGTTGTTTAAGATTGTTAGCGTTGATTTGAAGCTAAAGGGTTGTTTGGATGGAGTTTTTAAAAAAGGGTGGAGTTTTTTTCCTGAGGTGTAGGTGTATGTTAGCCATACGCCGTTGCAGGCGTCGGAAGAAGGTGGTGGTGGTGGTTGTTGTGCGGAGGAGAGAGAGAGGAGAGAGAAAATGAGGAGGGAGAGAGAAAGTAGTGGACGCCATTGATGAGTGCTTGAGAAGAAGAGGAGAGAGAATGAAAGAGGTGATATACTTGAGGGGAGACGACGCGTTGTGATGTGTGAACAGCTGAGTGGAAGCTGTAAGGAGTAGAGGGGTATTTTGGGGATTTCACTTTGATGTTGTTTTGAATTTGAAAATTTTGGGTTACTCGTTTGAGAGGAATGTTCTTTAAAGTTTCGCTTTCTTTAGTTTCTTTTCTTTTTTGAATTATGTGGGCCGTGAATTGTGCCGTTGAATGCTGAAGAAAACGTTCATGAAAACAATGGGGAGCTTACTCATTGCATGAAGTTGGGCTTGTTCATGTGGGAAGGTATTATTAGGTGGGGTGATAGACTGATATCCATTAATGTAGTAGTCTTTTTTTCAAGGTAAATGAGCGACTAGGTATAGTGATGTAGATGAGATCCGATTCCAAATATTACAAGATTTTACCAACTAAATTATATTGTATTTACTAATATAGTAGTCCTTTCGTATTGGAGCACTTTGCCTATTGTGTTTATCAAAGTCAAAATTTTCCCATTATTTTCGTTAGAAGTCTCACTCTGTCTTTTTTTGAGGTACTACATTTTGCTATTTTCGGGTGTCTCAATCTCCTTGCTACATTTGCTAAATATATCTACTATTAGTATATTAAATTTGTCTTCATTACACATAAAGACAACTACTTTATGCTTTATTGCTCTACATTTCAATGGTCCTCACATGTTTCTTTGGCAATTGTGTAAAAGTAAATGTAGCAACTCAAAAAAGACGGAGGGAGTATATAGTAAGAAATCATATTATCATGTGTGATATCAATTTCTCATTAGATTTTTTTTTTCAATGTGTCTTGTTAGATTATCGAAAATTATTGTTAGTCATATATGTTTATTGATTGAACACTGTAAGAAAGTAAATTGGACAAGTATTGTAAGGCGGAGTGAATAACTAGTACATGAAATGATGAAATTTGTTATGAGAGTAATAGATCAAATGTGTTGTTATATACTTATGACCATATATAGGTTATACTAGGAGTCTTCGTCCTATTACATTCCTTATATCGTCTCAATGTACTCTACATCTCCTTCTACCCTTTGCATCCCCACCTTCTATACATCAAGCTCCTTCCTAATCTATTCAAATCTTTCGAATGATCCAATCCTATTGGCTTGTGAATATACGTCTTATAGAAGAAATCGGATCGGATCTGATTCACCTTAATCTTAACTCAAAACTTTTGTAGCATCACAACGTCTCTTTTATTCACTATATTAGAGCTGGTTATGATTTCGCATGAATTTTCTAAAGTTGTTTGCAATCATATGCTGCTAGCTAGATTAATTGTGAGACACCGTTGGTGACAAATTTGTTTGGGTGCGTGTGAAAGTCTCACAAGCATGTTTATGGAAGTAATCCCAAAGCTTAGTGGTGGTTGATGATATGTCCTATGGCGGGCTAGAAAGTGAAGAAAGCTAACAAGGGTTATAAATTTCCCATCCTTCAGTAAGGACAGATGATCCATTTCCTTGCTTGCTTAGTAACAAATTAAACGCTTTTCTTTTGAAAGATCTTTTTTATAAGAAAAGGTTATCTTTATGAGACAATGTAACCCTCTCACAACCCTGATAAAATTGGGGAATATGGGTGAATTGATCTAAACTAAAATGGATCATTGAAGCAGACTTAGCCCATAGGCTAGTAGTATACTCTTAAGAATCAAGATCATCACTCTTTTGACCCCTACAATATATTGACCTAAATTCCCTTACAAATACTAAAATTTTCACATATTTGGTAAGAAAAAGATTAAATGGTATACCATTTGTTAGCAAACAAGAGACTGAAAAGATAAATAAATAATTTCACCTACAGATCCCAATCACATTTCCCATCTCATGTTCGCTAACAAACAGTTTGCTATTTATACATACTCATTTTACACCCCAACAAGGCAACAAAACAGAGACGTAATAAATGAAAGAGTATAAGAAACGTACCAACTTGAAAAGGTTCAGGACAGATATAACCATCATTAACAAGAGTAATATTATGAGGCAAAGGAACAGCAGGAGGAGCAACACCAAATTGTGTCCCTTCAAACTCAATCTTAACTTTCATCTGTTCCAAATCCCCAGCAGTCTGAATCCCAGTCTTAAGATCCTCAACCGGGTACCCCGAAAACACGGTCCCTTGGCCAACGAGGGCAGGGAGACTGGAACCATTAGTGATAAGAACATCGCTAGCAGAAACAAGAAGCTCTTCATTTTGAAACCCTACATAGACCTTCCATGACTTGAGCTCCACGTAATCATTGTTAAGGATAGTAAGGTCTGATTTAAAGCTATAAGGCTGTTTAGGGAGAACCTTAAGAGGGTGGAGTTTCTTGCCGGACCGCCAACGATACGAAAGCCATATACCATTGCAGATGTTCGAGGAGGGTGCTGGTGCTGGTGCTGGTGCGGGTACTAGGGAGATGCCTGAAGAAGGAGTGTCGTCTAGGATTGTTGGGGTGAGTTGAGCGGAGGTGAGATAGAGAAGAGAATATGTGAGGGAGAGGAAGAAAATGCCATAGGTTGCCATGGTAGATTGATGAGAAAGAGAGAAGAGAGAAAGAAGAGTTGACATAAAAATTGAAGAGATATGCACGTTGAAAGGTAGTGGAGATGAACAAGCTCGTATGTTTAAGCTGCATTAGGCATAGGTGTACATTATGCCGGCTTCAAACTCGACGTGGGTATCACGTCGTGGTTCTTAATATCTTTTTTTTCTCACTCTCGTTGATTACAATATACTAAAGCGTTAATCAGAGATGATGCGTGCCACTGTTTAATTAATCGTTTTATCTTTTTCGCCTAAATTATTTATAAGATATTATAGGAAGGAAATAAAATCTTCCATATAAAAATAATCTTCTTAACGGAAAATTTTAGATAATCTTCTTACATTGATAATCTAATTTTACGTAAATTTAATTCAAATTAAATTTAAAATTTAATCCATTGAAATTTTCCAATATGAAGTACTATTACATAGACCTAGGCATGGGCCCGGCTTGAGGAAATGGTGGGCCGAGCCCGAGCCCGTGAATGGCGGGATGTGCCATGCCGGGCCCGAAATTTCCGAGATCTTGTCCACGGCCTGGCCCACGGGACCGTCGGCCGGGCTCGTGCCTCCTGCAGGCCTGGCCCGTATTTTATGTTTTTTTTTTTTGGATTTTTGGCAGTTTTAGGCTAAAGGGGCGTTCGACCCGCAGACCAAATAGGCGGGCTTGTGCTGGTGCGGGCCAGAAATAAAATTTCATAATCGTGGCAGGCCCACGGAGCGGCCAACAAGTCGGGCCTCGAGCGGGCTCGGATCGGGTCCGGCCCATGCCCACCTCTACTATTACATATGCCAAGTTAAGCTCAAGCCAGAAACTAATGATAAAGCATAAAGCTAAACGGACAAGTTCAGTTATGAATTGTCCACCCTTTAAGTGGTGTGTACCTAGGAATAGGATAAACAAAGAAGTTTAGAGAACTGGACTAAACGTACTAACATCAACGTAGTTCATGATCTAGATAAGCCCAACTATCTACCTAACACAAATTGGAACCATAAGGCCCATAAAATAATATAATCAACAAATCATATAACCCAAACATAAAACCCATTTATACTTTGAGAGTAAGATAAAATGAAAAAAAAAAAGGATACGTAACAAGTAACAGCTTTTTTTGTTTCTTCTCCCATGAGGCACATGAAACAAAACAAGACTTGCCATTTGATTTTGAACCAAAACCAAACCCACATGATTCTAAGATGATTTCCACATGCTCATAGGATAAGATTATAGCAACATCAATCACTATGCTAAGATAAATACTTCCTATTCTAACCTCATAGTCTTCTTAATTGGTAGACTCATGATTTATGATTTACCGTTTAATTACAATAAGTTATCAAAATTTGAAAGTTACCCCCCTCAAATATATAAAAGTTACTATAAAACGATCAAAAGTTAGCCTTCATGGTATCAAAGTTACCTTATCATAATATTACCATTGAAGCCTTAACGTTTTTCAATAGCTTTGTCTATATAGTTGGATCGAGTTGATTCATATAAGATTTTGATTCCATATACAAGTATTTTTCACAACCTAACAAAATTACACCGAAGTTAAGAAAATGGTAAAGTAACCCACCTGCAAAAATTGGATAGCTTTCTTAAAATTTAAGTTGGTCTTATGTTCAACTTAGAAAATGGTAAAATGTATGATGAAAACACGGCATAATCACCGTTGGAGTAAAGTATAAGTACAATGTTTGGCTAGATTCACCCAGTTTGTAACTTGTGAATTGTGATTTATATATGAACAATGGAATGCGTCAGATAACTGGATAAGTAGCAAAATATAAAGTTAACACTATCTCTTAAGAAACGTGTGGAACTCAATAAGTAAAGTACAAGTATAATCTGTTTTCCGATTTACATGCCTGTTCTATTTTGGATGTTGTGGTGGAATTATTAATAGTTTTATCTCAATGACAAAAAAAAAAAAGGAGATTCAATTATGGCCATCTATACTAATATATTAAAAAGCGTTCCTAAGAAAGTCTATGTGTCACGTGTCACCAGTGGCGGAGCCAGGATTTCAAAATCGGGAGGTCACAAAATAAGACAAAAGATATTCAATATTAAAAAGTCTACAACGCAAAAATTAGGAGGAGAAAGAAAGCCTAACATACATAGTAATGGGCGGATCTAGGATTTTAATTTCGGAGGCCCGAAATAATCGACCGAGTAGTATACGAGAATTCAAAATTTTTGAAAACACATAAAATTACTCAGATTAAATATTTTATTTAAATTACAATGCAACAATTATTTTAATTAAACTATTAAGTCAACTATTAATATGTACATTCATATTTTTAATTATGTATTACTAAAAAAATATAAAAGTTTAATTTTTGTAATGCAACGAATAAAACAAGACCCAATATTTTGAAGAGTCCACATGACTAATTGGCTATGTTTTTTCTTTTATTTGGAAAGAATTCAGAAGAATTTTTTTTTTTTTTTACTTATAAATATTGCCAAGATTAGCGTTTAACAGATGGAGGAAGTAGAGTACAACAATGAACAATTACCATAAAATCTTCCATAAAACATCAATTAAAACAATAAAGATTAAATAGACTGACTTTGGTGTTGAGTCCGTAGACATGGGCCTACACGTGTCGTCTCGGGAGTGGATACAACGAGAACTTGCGCCATGTGGCGGGCCGAAGAGTGGGCGAATGCGGTGTTGCGGTGCGGAGACATCTTCTACAATACATGCTGCAATCATTGATAGTTTTTTTTTTTTTTTTTTAAGACAAAAATCCTTAAAAATAATTTTTAAATTCGCGGGGTCACGTGACCCCGCGTGCCCTATGCTGGCTCCGCCAGTGCGTGTCACTCCTCCCTTTTTTCTTGCATTATGTTATTATCCATTGAGCTAACAATCAAAATGCATGGAGGGGGATTCAAACACTAGACTTCCTAAGTTGAAAATCTCACTCATTACCATCTTAACTACAATGAGTTGTGAGATATCTCTCCATATTAATATGTAAATCCCTCATTTAAATATGAAAAATTAATGAAAAAAACAGAAAAACGAGTTTGAACCTTTCTCAATGCGAAATAAAAAATAAAGATTCTGATGTATGGGCAGAGGCGTCCGGCCACACACTAGTTAATTATGTAAAAACTCGAACATATTGATATAAGCTAGATTGAGAAACTCTAAAGTTTTACTACTACATTACAGACTTACCGTGCGTGTTTAGAGCTAGTAAATACTCCACCTCCAGGTAGTAATATTAGTAATTTCATTTCCATAGGTAGCAGTGAACCAGGCTGGAGAGGGGTAGGTGGTCGGCATTCGGCAATCGTAATATGCGGAGGATGTGCGTAAGGATTCTGTTAAATCTTAAATCTACATGTAACGGTTTTTTGCCTTTTACTTTTGGCTGAAACGGAATTTTATATTCGACCAAATCTTTTTCTGTCAGTTTTTGATACAAAAATCAATGAGTATTTTTGCAACGTTGTATTAATGGACGAATAGAGTTTACAGTAAAATTTATCTTATTGAGAAACTACTAATTTATCATTGTGATGTACAAATTGTGTTTAAACATATCTATAAATTTTAGGAAATATCTGAGAGTTAAACTTTAAAACCCTCTATAATTTTAGGCTTGTGAGTTCACGCACTAGTCAAATTGAACTCAAGTTCCACTTTTGCAAGCTCGAGCAGTTGAGCTTAGCCAAACCCAAACTCGACTTCTGTAAATCATCAATGACTATATATTTACAAACCGAATCAATGTATTACTTTGTGCATATCGATGAATTCCTATAATTTATTGCCCATTTTCTTTTTATGGTAATTCCACTTATTTTACACTCACATACTTATAATGTAGGAACTCCCATGATCTATAAGTTTTATCCCGCATATGGTCCAGCCTTGAGTCTAGCTATTTAGTGCATTGTCCACTTGTTGATCTTGTGCCACTATGAGCATGTTCACATTAGCCTGTCCGAGTGTTGTAGTCTAGTGTGTAGTGGGTGGCGATCAATGAATGGGGCTCCTTGACGTTTGCAAATTGCAATTTGAAGTCTTACGTGGTATACTAATGCTTTTGAATCATCAAAAAGAACATTTCTTATTGGATGAAATTCGTACAAAATTACCATGAACTCAATAAAAATTAGATCGATTATTATAATATTAAACTTGAGCACATGTAAGCAGCTAGGGATGCTAGTTGTATGATCATTTTAAATCACCATTCAATCCTATTAAATTAAACTTACTTGTGTACCTGCAACATTTTTTTTCAAGTATAAGGATATGTTGGAATATCTAGGAATGACTATTTTACATAGCGATTTAATTTCATTTAAGAAAGTGTATGAGAATAATAATGACGCCAAATAGAAGATTCTATATTCCCCGTTACTTTAACAATAATATCCTGCCCATTACGAGTATGATCATTTCTCTATTAGGATTAACTCGTTATATGGCCCATAGGCCCTAAGCGGCTCATTTACTCCGTTTAAACTAACAAGTCACCATTATAGATACCCAACTAAGGGTCAAGGTAAAGGGAGATCTCTCCACTCTCTACAAATCACTCTATTTTCTCTATGATATTTATCCATCTTTGGGTACTGACTTGAGCGTCGGAGGCTCCGCCATGGGGACCCCACCCCATGTTTGGAGTTCATTTTACCGGCGAGATTCAAGGACTTTTATAGATGGAGGCCTCGTAATATCAGGTACCCTTTTGTTCAATACCGAAACAATTGGCGCTAGAAGGATGGGCAATAATTAACTATTGCTCCGGGAACCTAGGGGAGAAATAACAGGGAGATTGGTGGACGATGATACGTTGAATACATGCTCATCTATGGGAAATTCTCACGCTAGTAATTAATTACAGTTTTTACCACTCATAATAAACTACTCTAAAAATTGAAAACTTGGGAACCATCAATAATCATCACCATGATTAGTGAAATCTGGAGTTGTTCCCAGGCCAAGCAATGGGTTCATTATTTTATCAAAATTCACGATTACCCATTGAAATTGGATAGAAATCCATGGGAAATTTTGACTAAAAGCGGAGCTTTTTACCTACTACACAAACAAATAAGGAGTATCTTTATATCTGCTTGGCTTCGCTATATCATCATGATTTCGAGATGATTTATTGCTTCAAGTTTTTTTTTTAAAAAAAAAGAGAAAAAAGAAGAGAGGCGTAACAACAACAAATTTCGTTTGATTTTCAATGGCTTCACTCCTTAGCAAGAATCAATTACTTCACAAACAAAGAGAAAGAATCAAAAACTTCCCAAACAAAGGGCAAGAATTCAATGAAAAGATAAGTTCTCTATCTTTGCCATAGTTGTTGATAACTTGATATACAAGTTAGAACTTGAAATTGTATGCAATGACTTGAATATTTGTCTGCCTTGGTTGAGATCAATGTATCTTTACATCAAATGAATACACCTTTATCAGTTTGGGGTTAGATTAATCAATGAATATTATGTAGGCAACCACATATCAATAACGCACATAAAGTGTTTGACAATATGATTCTATGAAATCAAAACATCAAGCTAGTGTTATGCGTGCCTCATTGACCCCACTATTCTATTGAAATCAATATGGTATTAATGTGATAGGATGATTTGAGTTCACCTACTATTCTATTGAATAAGAATAACTGAACCAAGACACATTGGTCTCTAGGAATTCCAATCACAACATATTGAATTTCAATCTAACATTATTTTTTTTATATATCCTTATTATTTGATGGGATCAAGCATTTACTTGGACCTGGTAATATTATTATCTGTTTGCACACTAATCATTCGACAAACTGCTCAGGAGAAATTCATTTGCTATTTAGGCACCCATGATTAGTGCACTATCTAAGCAACTATGTGTCTCCAGGAGCAAATGCATTCAGAAATATGTGAACAGCAAGCCAGGGAAGTTTCATTATTTTACTCGATTTTTGTTTGGATTATGTAAGTTCCATCTACTTGGAGTTACTCAATTTAATCTAGCATAATTAAAGCTGAGGAAAATACCTGCATCCCTCTTATGGGCTATGGCAGCTTGTAGCTGAGCAGACCCATCAATCATGGCTTACAGACCTTGCTGCAGACCACACCTCACATACCCCATATGCCAGACTATGTCTCAGTAAACTCATGTGCAGACCATGGTGGGAAGACTCCACTTCTTTTAGCAAAAAAGTAAGGGTGAAGTTGCAATCACAAGGTGAAACCAACTCAATTTCGCCAAACATCTCTTCGTCTTCAACAATAAGCTAAGTATTTATACAGTTCGGGCATAAACTCCAACTAATTGGGTCATCTGCCCAACTTCTCTCTAAACGAGACCTTGTTGTGGACAAGAATCAAGTGAAGGAAAATATTTTCAGAACATGGCTTGCATACCTTATTGCAGACCTCATTTGGAGAGTTGAATCACGGATTCTTAACAGTGGAGTTATAATGCCAATGTGCAGAGGCACCTCCCACACATCTATATCTTCTCTTTTGAGTTCAAGACTCACAAACTATAATGCTCTTTATTTGGGCAAATCATGTTGAACCGAGTATATGGGAACATCTATCAACAGAGTCGAAGTTGCAAGATCGAGAGTTAGTCAACAACAAGGCTGAACTCAGAAGCTTTCATTTGCACATCCATGAAACTCTTTATTTGAGCAGATGTGCACACTCATGAAGCTCTTTATTTGAGCAGATGTATATATCACCGAGTGATTGTCATCATTTGAGCTATATCTGCACATCTACGTAATAAAGGCAAACATGCATATTTCATGAATCTGGAGATCTCTTCCATCAAGGTCATGGGGGGACCAGATCTTATCTTTTCACTCTATCAGATGAAAAATAAGCTCCTGCTCACAGCGCACTCTAAATGTTCAAACAAAATGCTTGAAAATAGTCTGACACCGCCGGGAAGAGCCACTTATTTTAATAAGATGAACATCTTCTTAATATTTCAGAGATTTTTATTAGTATGTTTTTGGTTCATCTCAACTAACGATATGTGCATTAACAACTAATCGTCTAGGAGAAGCAAGACCAAGTTCCTTGACGGTCAATGACCTACGTGGATCTGCCGTCAAGAGAAACTAAAACGAAGCAAGACAAAGTTCCTTGACGGTCAATGACCTACGTGGATCTGCCGTCAAGAGAAACAAAAGCGAAGCAAGGCAAAGTTCTTTGACGGTAAATGACCTACGTGGATCTGCCGTCAAGAGAAACTAAAAATCTGCAAGAGCCAACGCAAGTGATGTCCCATGTCGGTCAATGACCTTCTTGGATCTGCCGACAGGAAACGGTCCCTACAGCTCCCTTTCTGGTCGATGGCTTGATACGAATCTGCAGGCAAAAAAGAGTGTACAAGGGCTAATTCCTCCCCTAATCGGTCAACGACCTAAGTTAATCCGCCGTTGAGTGAGAAGCATAATATACAGATTATTTGTCTGAAATTCCACAGACATTCACAGAGGATGGTGCATGCAAACCTTAGCCGAGCATACTTGTCTTGTATACATGCAGATCTCCAAATGCAGAACAAGAGATATTATCAAGATCATGATTTCTTGAAGCTATGCTCTTTATTTGAGCTCGAATATGGCCTATGTATTTCAATAAGGCAGATCACAGACTCAACTTCTCCCATTAGAGGAGCATAGCTAAGTCCTTCTTCCTATATCATTTATGTGAGCACAACTTATGTCTCATTGTGAAATTGTCTGCATTGCTCAAGCTTTGTCTTATAAATTATGGTTCAATGCATTAAAGTGGCCAAATTTAAATTGGGCATAAGTAGAGGTCTAAAATTGGCACAAACTACCCAATGAACATGTCTTTATTTCATTAAAGGAGCATACATACACAAAACATATGCATTAAATGACTTTGTTTCTCATATCCATAGCAAATTTTATGAATGTCATACCATTCTACTCTTAATCCGACTCAAACTCAACTTAAGAGTAAGGGGCTAGTAAGTATGTCATAATAGATGGATAAAGTCATATAAACTCATACAAATGTTACCTCATAAAAAAAATATTGATGTTACTCTTAAGCTGACACAATTCAAGAGTGGGGGCTAGCGATTATAAATCTTTAGAAAAACGTTTGAGTATTAATTATTCAAAATAATCATAGAAATGTAAAGTTAACAAAGTGACCCAGTTGTTAATTGTTTAACCATATAAAGTCTCTAGGCACATTCTACAGCTAAATTATGAAGCATCCAACTCAAGTTCAATCTCTTTTGAACTTAGACCTGTGGGGCTAGTTGTATGAGAATAATAATGACGCCAAATAGAGCGTTCTATATTCCCCGTTACTTTAACAATAATATACCGGCCCAATACGAGTATGATCATTTCTCTATTAGAATTAACTCGTTATATGGCCCATAGGCCCTAAGCGGCTCATTTACTCCGTTTAACCTAACAAGTCACCATTATAAATACCCAACTAAGGGTCAAGGTAAAGGGAGATCTCTCCACTCTCTACAAATTACCCTACTTTCTCTATGATATTTATCCATCTTTGGGTACTGACTTGAGCGTTGGAGGCTCCGCCATGGGGACCCCACCCCATGTTTGGAGTTCATCTTGCAGGCACATCTTACCGGCGAGGTTCAAGGACTTTTATAGATGGAGGCCTCTTAATATCAGGTACCCTTTTGTTCAATACCGAAACAGAAAGGGTAGCAAGTTTGTGATAATGTGGAGAAAGAAAAGTAGCGTTGTTCGAAGCTACATAGATAGTATACTCATAAACAAGTTTGAGAATAATGCAAAATAGAATACTTGTTTAAGAAAATAATCATTCCTACATTCGGATTAAATAAGTTGTTAAAAAAGGCGAGGAAAAAAAATAAAATTATGTGAAAAATAAATGTGATAAATTGTTGGGATGAAAATTCAGCTTGACAAAGGCCCGTAATTGAAGGTAATTTTTTTATTGAGCAACCATCTCTTGTCCTCTTCCTCTCCCTACAGGTTACTAATATGTTAATTTACTTAATTATGTAAAGAATTTCTCAAAAAATGATTTTCTTTTTTTTACTGAATTACGTGATACACGTGGACCGTGGTAGTCAGAAAATTCTAAGATAAATCGGTCAGAAAATAGTACTACTAGAAAAACAAAAAAAGAAAACACACTAATTATGGTAGAAGGTGGACGGCTAAGATTCACAGTACAGTGTACAAAGTAGAGACTTATTACCAACTCACCACGTTCTTTTCACTTTTTTAATTTTTTTTTTCTATATTTCCACGTTATTATTTTTGTTTTTCATGACGTTTCATTTTGTCATTTTTTTTCTCTTCAATGTCAACACAAACTAACTAATCACTTTCTACCATGTAGCTTCACATTTCTGGAAGAAGCCAACTCCATCCATGATCCTTACTTTTTGTCTTAACAATTGTTTTGCTCATGAAAAAAAAAAATTTACATAAAAGCCTAAAAGAGTATCTCTTCTCTTTTTTTCTTTCTAAATTAAGGCAAAGTTGATAGTATTACTAGAATACTAGTTAATACTACCTCCATTCTTTTATCGTAACAATGAGTTTGGCCACAAGAAAGTGGAAGAAATAGGTAGTTTAGCATAAAAGTACCCTTTTAATTAACTAAAGTATGAGATAAATTAATTCTTAATAAAGTAAAAGCAACTTTATGAGGCAAAGTGAGCAATATTATCAACTGAAGTTTTTTTTTTACTAAAAGTGAAATTGTGACTATAGATGTGAAACTACCCAAAATAATAATTGTTGCAATAGAAAAAGAACGGATGAAGTAGAAGTATAGAGGCTTCTTTCAAATGTAATTTTGAACTAAACCTAACGTTTTAGATAAACGTGTGATCGAAGTTCATAACAAATCATAAGATAAGATTCTATTTGCCTAGTTGGCTAGTTCATTTTGACATGATTCTCTATGTTTTCTTACTTTTGCTTGTCTAGTTTAGTCTACTATATACCGTTGGTAAAAGTATATACAATAATCTATAATCTTAGTTTTCTTGACTTAGTCATTAATCATTACTAACGTACTATATTGATATCGTAATAGTATTTTTTTGAAGGGTGATATCTTAAGTTAGATTTTATATAGCAATAAATAATAAGAAAATAAATTTTGAGATGAATCTAACAATATTTCACTTAGCCATGTTAAACTTTATATAAAAGCGAGAAAATAGAGTTAAAGTTAATTAATAAGGCAAAAGCTTATAAGCGCCCCAGGGTGTTAGATAAGATAGCTAAAAACGGAAATATCAAATGAATCTAAATATTAGTTACATCGATTGATGCGTGATTTTGGCATGCATCCCAAGATTTATACCATTTCAAGAAATATATTTAGTGCTTATCAACGCCCCGGGGCGTTCGTTAGCAAGATCCAATTGATAAATAGTGTCAATTTACTTAATGTAACACTTTTTTAGAAATGGATCAGAAAGCATAACATATGTCAAGCTAAACTCGGGCCAATAATTATATAGTATTATTTCCCTCACTAGCCAAAAACAGCATATACTTTTTATGTAGATAGCTAATTTGATCCCCTTGAAAAGACGAAAGAACATGATCAATAAAGAAACCGAAAACACAGAAAGAAAGTAGTAACAGTAGCATCTCTCATTCTACCTCTTTTGGTAAAAATTAAACTCCTAAAGTCAAAAAAAATGAAAAACATGTCGGTGTCTTTTGACTCTCCTTTAACACACTCATACACCAATCCTTTTATATATCCCCCCTATACTTTTCATTTCACCTTCCTTCTTTCCTTCCTTCACTTCACTCCCACATACACTCTCTCAATAAAAACCATCTCCACTCTCTCTCTCACCCTCACTCACCTCAATCTCCACCCATGGAAATCCACCGCCAAACACTCCCTCTCCTCTCCCTCCTCCTCCTCAACCTCCTCGCTCTAGCCTCCGCCAACTTCCGCTTAGCCAAAAACTACGAAGTCGCCTGTACAATGTGCGACACATGCCAACCGTGCAACCCTCCGACCTACTCTCCGCCGCCTCCGTCACCACCTCCGCCGTCACAACCACCTCCCGCCACCACCGTCGGTTGTCCTCCGCCGCCTGCGCCGCCTTCTACTGGCGGCGGTGGCGGCGGTGGGAGTTACTACTACTCTTCTCCGCCTCCGCCTTCCCAACCTTCTTATGTCTATCCTCCACCGTCTACCGGCGGCGGTGGCGGAGGTGGTGGCGGATACTATTATGCGCCGCCGTATCATTATGGGCCCGTACCACCTCCTCCTAATCCAATTGTCCCGTATTTTCCTTATTATTATCATACCCCACCTCCTGGAAATTACGGTTCTACCCTTGGTCGAAATTCTATATTTTCTTCAATTTTGTTTCCCTTATTATTCTTCTTCTTCCTATAAATAGAAACATTATTATAAGAAAAAAGGGAAAAAAAATAACAACTGCAAAGTTTTACAGATCTGATGATTTGAAATGACGAGAATATCCTTGAT
This sequence comes from Beta lomatogona, assembly GCA_947646795.1. Lineage (NCBI taxonomy): Eukaryota > Viridiplantae > Streptophyta > Magnoliopsida > Caryophyllales > Amaranthaceae > Beta > Beta lomatogona. Next base: position 347,051 of record CANSNZ010000134.1, on the reverse strand, counting down.
GGTCGGCGGGATCTACGGTGAAAAGAGCTAACTTGCTGGAGGCTACACTGGTAAAAAAAGAAAAAAGGGTAGTGATATTTTTCTCTATCTTTTTTTTTTTTTTGTTTTCCTCTTTTCTCTCACTCATTCACATGGTCTGTACCAGTGTAATTTTATGTACGATTAATATTTAATTAATTACTATCCATATTGCATAATTTAATATAGTGATAATTGACTTTTTGTTTAGTAGTTATTTCCATTATCAAAGAAAATCTTTGAAAGCTGTATAACTCTTTGATTAATTATTATTTATTTTCCTCTTTTTTGTGACATTGATTGATGTGTATTACATAGTAGTTGGAATCTAAGAGAACAATTAAACATGGTTTCTCTCATCTTTTACTTTTTGTTCTTTTTGTTGGTGTTAGTTTTTCCTTCTTAATATCTGATGGCGTCTTTGATCATTAATATTTTTATTATAATATATTAATATAATTTCACTTTAAGATGAAATAACAAATATTTTACATGTTTAGTGAAAGTATGTGGTCAAATTTAAAAAAAATTAACCTTTAACAATAAAATACTCCCTCTCTTTCTATTTACTTTTCTTGGTTAGAATCTTTTTAAGCGAGAAAAAAAGCCGAAGTAGGAAAAACCTATAGGAATGGAAGGAATAACAACTAAAAATGTTAATCTTATAAGGAAACATACATTTTAACAAGTGGAAAATTATGCAATTTAATGGGGTTTTTGGACGTACACTAGGTTGGCCATAAAACGCTCTTTCTAGTTGTAATTTATTGGTTTATTTACTACTCCCTCCGTCCCATAATATAGTGCCTACTTCATTTTTGGTGGGTCAAACTTTAAGATCTTTGACCGAATATTCTCGTTTGTATATACTTCCTCCGTTTCAAATTACTCGCTACACTTTTCATATAGGGAAGTTTCATATTACTTGCTACACTTCCTTTTTTGGCAATAAACTCTCTCTATCTCTCTCCTATCACATGGGTCTCTTTTCTTTTTACTCTCTACATCTCTCTTCTCCAAAAATTGCCTAGGAGTCCGTGAATTGAGAAGTGTAGCAAGTAAAATGAAACGGAGGAAGTATAAAAAAACATATTCATATGGGTTCTTGTTAGATTCATCTCAATGTGTAGTTTCATAATATCAACTTTCTATATTTTTTATCAATACGGAATTGAAGATATTAAAGGTCAAAGTTACGTCTTGGAGACCGTGTAAAAAAGAAACAAGCACTATATTATGGGACGGAGGGAGTATTTGCCAAAACAGAAGTGGGGTCTTTTGCATGAATGTCAATTGTCATTTGTCACCCCCCATTATCTATGGTAGCCTTTTCTCTTTTAGCAAATGCGTAACATATCCTTAGCCACTCATTTCTGTTTTATGTATCTATTACTGTAACAAAAGCTCTTGTACTTTTGTAGTAATATCTTTTTTGTGTATAACAACAACAGTATAGAATTGTAGATGTAGTGTATGTAACCAATTTGTGGAGACTTTATGATGAAAAAGGAAAAAGCAATGCTTTAAACTTTAATCAAGCTTGAAAAGCTAGTAAAAAGCAAGTGCTAGTCACATTCATGCGCCTAAACTCTATTAACCTTAATCATTGTACAAAGATTGTTTAGTATAATGCTAATTGAACTTTACGTTACGAATTTCAAAGTAGTTGGGCACGAGCAGGACACGTGATGGGCCTGGTGTAGGCTAGGGAGAAATCGTGTTGTGTCGAGCTCATGTTGATTTTTCATAAGAAGGGTTCGTGCAAATCCTCGGCTGACTACTTGGAATTATGTTGTTCTTTGTAAATTATGTTAATGCATGACCTTGTTGCCTCGAGTCGTGTTGGACCCAACTTGTGATGACCCGTTGGCTCGGCCTGGCTCATGTTGAGCTCTACATTAAACCACCATGCACTAAATGTCATTTTAAATGATGTATTACATGCATCAGTTTGAGTTTGAGTGTGTATATATAGACAATATTCGAATGCATCAGGAGAATCAAGGTTGGCCTAGTGGTTGTGAGACCCTCCTTCCACCCCTTTGACAGCCTGACAGGAGTTCGATTCTCACCCCTTGTAAGAATGATCCCCAATTTCTCCCCCTTCTTGCAAGGGAATTCTCCTTACCAAAACAAAAAATCAAATGCATCGGAAACTTTATGAGTAATTAGTCGTTGCACAGGTAGACAAAAGTTTAATTAAAGGGAAAAAGTGTACAAGTGATTGTTGTGGCTTATGCAATAATATTTGGCCAGGTCAATTTTAACATATAATAAACCAAGCCATTATGAATTCTCAATCAAGTTTGAAAAAAAAAGTCTTTTTCCATGTAACGATATTGTCCATAGAGATTTGGCTCCTTGAATTTGACGTTTTGATACTCCGCTCCTATGAAAATCCTGTCACTAACAAATTAATTAGCAATGATTCTCTCAACTCTTAGTATCCTTATCTACTATGATAACATTTGGAGACTCTGATATTTGGTACTACCTACTAATAACTATACAAGATGAGGTTGAGATGGTGAAGTAGTGGCATCACTCCTTACCTCTTATCCCTGAGTTTTAGGGATCAAACTTCATGGGACTCATTTGAGGAATTCCCCTTCTCCCCTCAATTGGAACCTCTTCATCTTATCTTAAAAAAGAAACTAACAACTATACAAGATTCTAAACGAAAAAGGGGGGAAAGAAAAAAGTACTACTTTAAACTAAACAATAATTTTTTTAAGAAACAAAATGCAAAGATAATTCTTTTAATTTTTTATATGCTTTCGCACGCATTGCGTGCATATAAGGCTAGTAGAGTATAGTGATAAGTAACTGAGAAGTGCCTGGATCACTTTAGAATGTTCCATTCTTACCTTGATTAGATACAGTCTTTTCCCAATTTCTGTGTTTTTGTCCGTGGGATTTGCAATCTTCCCTATTGCAATAATCAATTTTAATTTGGCTAGTAATTAGGGGAACACTAGCTACACTTTTCTTCAATGAGGGTGAAGTCTTGAAACTTAAACAAGAACAAAAGAGCAATCAATTACTTTAAGAAACATTTTTTATAGCCCATTTCCCTCAAAAATATTAACTTAAGGAAATCACCTAAATAAGCAATTTCAAAAACAAAAACAAAAATGCAATCAAGTAAATTCAAAATGTATGTTCTTTTACATTTTATGTTATACTATACTACTACTTGTTATAATTTATTTTAGGTCCATCTGAAATGATATGAAGTATATTCTTTTAGTTCTTGTTCCATATTATTTTATATGTTGTTATTTAGACATTTTTTTTTAAGGTAAGATGAAATGGACTCACTTGAGGGGGATAAGGGGAAATCCTCAAATGAGTCCCATGAGGTTTGATCCATAGACCTCAGGGATATGAGGTGGAAAGCGATGTCACTACTCCACCACCTCAACCTCACGTTGTCATTTAGACTTGTGAACAGTAAACTCAATATATATATATATATATATATATATATATATATATATATATATATATATATATATATCGCAACAATGTATCTTACTAACCATTCGATAGTAGGTAAAAGAGCCTTATTATTAACTTCAGCTTATTTTTACTAAATTGAAACTATAGCTAGAAGTAGAACTGTAGAAGTGAACCGGTTGGAGTTTCGCAAAGATGAAGTTTTGGAATGTAAAACAAATTAGAGTTTTGTAGCTTGTTTTCACATAATTCAAGTTTCAACCCACTACAGGGAAAAAGTGGGGCCCAAAAGGCAAAACCTTTATATTTTGGTTCAACTTTGGTAAACTTTTGTCCTTGATTTCGTCCACCACGTGAACAAGATGGCCTACCTTCTATCTTTTCTCATTCTTTCTTTCCTTCCTTCCTTCCTACTCCCTCCGTCCCATAATATAGTGCTTGTTTCTTTTTTACACGGTCTCCAAGATAAACATTTGACCTTCAATATCTTCAATTCCTTAATAATAAAAAATATATAAAGTTGATATTATGAAACTACATACTAAGGCGAATCTAGCAAGATCTCACATGAATATATTTTTTATATATACAAATGAGAATATATGGTCAAAGATTTTAAAGTTTGACATCAAGAGAGAGAAACAAGCACTATATTATGGGACGGAGGGAGTAATTCCTATCATTTCCTTCGCGAAATTGCTTCCAGCCTTCTTGACCTCTTGTAGTGTAGTAGTAGAATTAGAACTTCGAAGTGTGTATTCTCATTAGTCACTACTCACTACTAGGAATGGCAACGGGTCGGACTTGGACCGGATTATGCATAATCCGACTCCGACCCTACAAGAAGTCGGATTTTAAATCTGACTCCGACTCCGACATCCGACTCCGATAATCCGAATCCGATCCGACTTAAAATCCGGACATCCGACTCCGATCCGACTCCGATCCGACTCCGATAATCCGAACATCCGACTTTTTTTTTTGCACGATTTTATATTGTAAAAAAAAACTTGTATAAAATCGTGCAAAAAAAAAAGTTTGTATTCTTTGTAGGAAAAATTAATTTCAATCATCTAGCCTTTGGTTAAATGTTGGGATTATTAAGAATGAAAAGTTTAATAACAAATTGAGCATATATAGATTAGATCTTGTCTAATAAAAGTATACAATTATTGTTGTACACACATAACTACACTATATATTATATTAGAGTTTTATACTAGATTTAACTATTTACATAGGTCATAAGTCTCATAACTCATAAGGTTTATAGGGTATTACCGTATTAGACTATTAGGATGGCCCATCATCGAATTGAGTATATATAGGTTAGATCTTGTATTCTTGTCTAATAAAAGTATACAATATTTTTAAATGATATCATAATTCATAAGCATATGTATTATAAGTTTGATAAGAGTGTAAACTGTCATATGACAGTATGAGTGTATGACACATACATACTACATTGGAGAGTGTCATGTCATGTGCCACCAACCCATCTTTCCTTTGATAGAAACGTCTTTGAATATAAACTAAGACCAATTGCTTTGAAAGTTAAAATCAAAGTTAAAGTATACATATGTAATACATTAATATATAAAAAATAAGACTAATTGCCTCAAAGTCGGAGTCGGAGTCGGAGTCGGATTATGTCGGAGTCGGAGTCGGAGTCGGAGTCGGAGTCGGATTATGTCGGAGTCGGATCGGAGGTGTCGGATTTTTTATGAGATCCGACTCCGACCCTACTCCGACTCGGAGTCGGATTTTTTAAACGGAGTCGGATGCGGATTTTTTTTTTCTCGGAGTCGGCTCGGATTTTTTCTCGGACTCGGAGTCGGACTAGGGTCGGATCCGGACTGGATTGCCATCCTTACTCACTACTCACTACTCACTACTCTATAGCATACTTAATAAATTAATAGTGTATTCACTATAAAAACCAGAGATAAGCTAAGTCGTGTCCACATTCTATTCTCTATTACATATTCCTTCATGGGCCTTGAATTATTGTTATTATAATATAGGATAACTTTTTCCAAATACTTGAGGTGACAAATCTTAGCCCAACACAAAGTTATAGAAATGGTACCGCATCAAATAGTTGGAATATATATATACTAGTATTTTTTGCACGCGCACGCAGTGATATTGTACATGTTTCTTTTATTTTCAAAAATCAGGAAGTTACTTTCACTAAAAAAAAATGTGGTAGTTTTTTAGGGGGGAAATATGACAGTTACATTAGAGCTTTTTTTTAAAAAGTTATATGACTTTTTTGCCCTCATTAGTTATCTTGGAAGAATAAAAACATAAAGGGTATTTTAGGGAACTCAAGTGGACACCAAACTCCTCAAGAGTTCCCATATATATATATATATATATATATATATATATATATATATATATATATATATATATATATATATATATATATATATATATATATATATTGTTGGAACTCAAGGTGACACTCAAGAAGGGGGTTGAATTGAGTGGCTAAAACTAATCGGTTTTCGCAAAAACACTCTTATGGCACAATGTTGTGCACTTGTGTTATTCACTCGTAAATTCTCCGATTGATGTTTTTGCTCGAACGAAATTGTATCAAACAATAAAACAATGAAATCAAATAATAAGACACAGGAATTTAACGTGGTTCAATCTCACCTCTGAGATCTACGTCCACACAAACTACTCTTTTATTATTTGAATCGTAAAATACCAAACGCTTGATACAATTCGATTCCCCCACTACTAACTCTAGTAGTGCTCCCCAACACTTAACCCTAAGTGTTGCTACTCTTTATGATATGAAAGAATACAAAAAGAAAGATTCCTCACAAGCATGCTTCTTATTCAAGCAAATAGAGGATCGTTACAATCGTTGTTTAAAAACGTTAACTTACTAGAACTCTGTGCTGTACACTGTGCTGTGGGAGTCCGTTTTCAGCTCTCAAAATCTTATTCTCACCAAATCTGAAAACGTGGTTTGCAATAATGATTTATATCCCTTATATAATTCAATCAACTGAATAAGAATCCTTTTCCAAGATGTATTATCTTAATGAACAATTTTTATTCCTAAAATAAAGGGATAGAATTCTTTTCCTATTCAAAATCCAATTTTATCTTTTATAAAAACTGATTTTTTCTTTTCCTTATAAGATAAGGATTCCTCCATATCTTATGCCGACTATTAATCAGATTTTAAATCAATTTTTATCCAAAAATCTTTGTCAAAATCGTTTTCTTTAAAAATCAGTTTTTCTTTTTATAAAACTTTTTATCCGAAAATCTTTACAATAAATATTTTCCTTTCAAAACTAATTTTCGAAATTAAAAACTCCCCTTTTTATATTCTTTAAATATAGACACATGAAATTAATATAATTACCTATTTTCTTAACTCTAAGAAAATAGTTAACCATCCTAATTTCATATTTCTAATTTAGCACAAAGTTCCGATACGTTAATTATATTGCATAAACATGACTAAGGGTCCGTTCTGTTCAACTTATTTTAACTTATATAAGATTTTATAAGATAAGATAAGATCAGATAAGATAAAATAAGATAAGATAAGATAAGATAAGATAAAATAAGATAAGATCAGATAAGATAAGATAAATAAGATGTTAGACACACACAATAAACTATCTTATAAGATAAAATAAGATAAGATAAGATAAGATCAGATAAGATAAGATAATATAAGATAAGATCAGATTTTATAAGATCTTATAAGATAAGATAAGATAATATAAGATAAGACAAAATAAGTTGAACAGAACAGACCCTACGAACATAACTAGACCTAAGCTTCCATATCTTCAAGTTCTTGATCTTTCATGAACATCCAATCTTGATAGCTTTCTTAGATCACTGTTACATACATACATGTTATAGCATAAAGCGTTTATAATCATCAAAATAACATTGACTTGAAGTCACAACATATATATATATATATATATATATATATATATATATATATATACACACTAGCATTTTTACACGCTATGTGTGCGTGTTATATTAACGCTACAAACAAAAAGATCGTACAAATTCATGACGTTGATCATGATTCTAATAACATTGGAGGAACTGGATGTTGGAGAAGGATAACTAAAAAGAACAAAGATTATGGAGAGTCGTAAGTGAGTGACAAATTTTATTAATTTCTATGCCTTTTCCCTTTATTTACACCTTTTTTTCGCAGATAAAAAATTTCTTAGTATTCTATTTCCAAAATACTGTGTATGATTTATGCTAATCAGGCGTTGAGCAATATAATTAAAAGAATGAAGGAAATCATACACTTTGGCTACGAGAAGTGTAAGCTAGCTAATTAATAATTATTTCCTCTGCTTTTTTAGTTGCATTATTTGACATTTGAACACTATTCATCAATCAATTTTGATTTGTAAAGAAGTGTATTGGAAATTGGAATACGTGAAAAAGCAAATGATGCAACTGAAAAATATAGAGAAAATATTTATCATATGTTAGGACATTTATGATCACATTTATGTTTTGAGAAAATTTTAAGAAGTATGCCACGATCAAGAGCAAAGAACAACCTTATGGTAGGTGAGTCATGACTCATGAGTGGTGCCTAAATGTTGATATTGCAGTACAAAAAAATTGGACTATTGGAGAATGGTGATCCAACCTAAATCAGATCACTAAGTTGGAAGGGTGTGTTTAATGTTTATGTTGGTGAGCTGTCCATTCATGTGTCTAGCTCATCGTTTCACTTTATCCTCCATATGCTGCCTATACTTTCTTGCATATTTTCATAGAATATGCTTGACGGGGCTTATAACATGAGCTACAAAATAATGTAAATAAGATAATCAAATATTTTCCGTCAAAAAAAGATAATCAAAATGTTATGAAAATTCTCAACATAAATCACAAGTTTGAGATGTCTTCTCATATTAATTCTAAGTTTAATGTATTTATGAATAATCCCAAAATTGGTGGTATTCTTTTCATATCGTCCAAATTGAAATTTGATCATTTTTTTAGGTAAAAAATATCCACGTAACGTGCTCTAATTAGTAATCTCAACCTAATGGGTGAAGAGAACAAGGAGAATGTAGAAGAATAAGAGTTTGGCCCCAAAAATAGCACTAGGGACCAATATAGGAAGGGTGTCACTGAACTTGGATTATTCATAAACAAATCAAATTTGAAATTAAAGTGGAAGGCTATGTTCAGTTCACCTTATTTTTGCTTATTTGAGATCAGATCAGACCATATCAGATCATATCAGATCAGATCAGAAAAAATAAGTTCAGATCATATTAGATCAGATCAGATAAGTTCAGATCAAATCAGATAAGTCCAGATTATGCTTATATTTAAAAACTTATTATTATTATTATTATTATTATTATTATTATTATTATTATTATTATTATTATTATTATCATCATCATCATGATTATTATGATTATTAGTATTACTAATGCTATTATTGTTATTGTAATAATAATAATAATAATTATTATTATTATTATTATTATTATTATTATTATTATTATTATTATTATTATTATTATTATTATTATTACTATTTACTAGTACATTTGTTCAAAAAGATTATTATTATTGTCGTTGTTGTACTTATTAATTATTAATATTGGTAATTATTATTAATGTCGTTGCTATTATTATAAATGTCATTGATATCACTATTTGAAGAAGAAGAATGTTCTTTTGGCATTTGTAAGTGTTCTTTTTTATATTTATTCTAATTAATAATTTTGATATGTGATGTTCTTTTTTATATTGTACATGTAACGAACATGACAATAGTCACTAGTAAAATAAATGCTCATTGTTGTGGTCATTAAGTGGCCTATTGCGGCGGTTTTGGCCGCGCAACAATAAAGGGCGCAGCAATAGGTAATTGCTGCGGTTCTTACCCAAAACCGCAGCAGTAGGTATTTTTTAAATTAAATAATTGAAGCCTATTGTTGCGGTTTTTTTGTAGAAACCGCAGCAATAGGTGCAAGTACAAAAAATATATATATTTTTTTTTTAGAAATTTAAATATTATAGTAGTTCTCAACAAAAATTACAACATAAAAATAACTCCAACAAACTACACATTGAATTCATATATTCAATAAACATGATAATGTTACAATAATTACCAAAAATATAACAAACATAAAAATCGATAAACTAAAATCTGCTACACTAGAATTTAAAATACAAAAAACTTGAAAAGAAATGAAAAATAATGAAGGATTAAGAGATCTGTCAAAAAAAAAATTCTGAAAAAAAACTAAAACTAAGAAATGCACTAACGAGTGAAGAAATCTAACAAAATCAGTCAAGAATGAAAAATGAACAACCCAACAACAACCTCTAATTACAAATTATCAAAACTGAAAATCTTTTCGTCTGGTGACTCGAGAACTGAAAATCTTGGTCTGGTGACTCGAGCGAAGAACGACGATGACGACGACGGTGAGAAACTAAATCTTCGACTGGTGACTCGAACGAAGAACACAGCGACATCGGACGAGCGAAGAAACTCGAGCCACGACAGCGCCGGAAAAGATTGTGCGACGACGAAGATTAATGGCGGCCAAAGCGAGCGACGGCGGTTGTTTGGTGGAGTGAGAGAGGGAGGAAGAGTGAAGTGAGAGAGGAGTGAAGTGCAACAGATTCAAAGAGTTTGAAGGAGGAGAGAAAGGACTAAAAACGGCGATGATGAAATGAGGAGTGCGGCCTAACCGCCAATCCTTGCCGCTTTTATTAAATCAAATGACATATTGTTGCGGTTCCCACAAAAACCGCAGCAATATATTAAAATTTTATAAAAAAAATAATATTTTAATCGGATTTTTCACCAGGTACCCCTGTGGTTTGATGAAATTCACCTGGTACCCTCGCGTTTTCAACAATTCACCTGGTGCCCCTAAGGTTTTGAAAAATCATCAGAATACCCTTAATGACTAACGGCCGTCAACTCCGTTAGTCATTAAGGCTAAATCAACGAAATTAACCCCTAACTACCCTAATTAATACTAATTAATCCTAATTAACTCTAATGAAACCTAATTAATACTTTTAACCCCTAATTAGCCTATCTCTCTCCCTAACCCCTAACCCACCACCCGACCCCACCACCCCACCACCCACTCCCACCCCAAAGAACACCCCCCACACTTCGTAGCCCCTGCCCCCACCCCCACCCCCTCGCAGCCGCCCCACCCCCTCTCGCCCCCCCCCCCCACCCTCGCGCAGCCCCGACCCCACCCCTCCCCTCCACCGTCGTAGCCCCCTCCCCCTTCCCACTGCCAGCTCGGCCCCCTCCCCTTCCCCTTCGATTTCTCTCCCCCGACGTACTCACGCCCGCGCACCACAAAAACAACAACACTGCGCGGGGCCTTGTAGGAAGGTGGCGCCAGCGGTGAACGGAGAAGGGCGGCAAAGTGATATGTAGATGCGAAAAAGAATCCCGGATCTAAAACCCAAAGCTTTTAACCCAAAGCCATCGTCGGAGATGCCGTAACTCGAAGCCGCCGTCTGGAGAAACCGGAACCCAAAGCCCGCCGTCGACGGAGTGAGAAAGACGAAATGGTGAGAGAGGCGAAATCGAACGGGAGGGGGGTGGGGGGGCTAGGTGTAACACCCCCGCCAACCCGAACCCTTTTTCATTTAATAAAACTCGAGATGGGGGAAAATCCACGAGGGTTCGAATCAACGGGCGTGCTACCGCCGCACTTATCTCCTTGGAAATAAATGCAAGGCTAGATTAAAGCATACTAAATTCACATAAATTAATCCTTACAACCAAGTAAATCGTTCATTAAATATTACTAATTATTTAAGTGTTTCGAGTTCCAACGGAGGCTAAATCATAAGCTAAGTGGATGACAACTCTAAGTGATCTCCCTTTTGTTCCCCCGTCGATCACCCACCCGCACAAATACATTGAAAAGAAACAAGAGAGACAAGCTCCCAAAAATCAGAAAAACTGAGTAATTCCAACTCCATCCCGTAAAAATACTTAAGTTGAAAATATATTGTAAAATAGTAGATTAATAGGGTTGAAAAGCATAGTACACATACACATGTATATCCAATGAATAATAGCATAATTAATTCAATTAATCAAATTATTTAAGGAGAGGAAAGAGAACGCCAAGAAGTCGGGTCAATCCCCGTAACCACTTACTTCAACATTGTAGGCCGGGGTCAATCCCCCGTAACCACCTACGAATAACATAATGGCCATAATAACAGAGTCCCTAGTGTGCACACCCCTTCTACTTGGATCACAACAAGATAGAAGGAAGACAAGAATGTAATAATCGCATAGTAACCGAGAGAACCCGTAGGGGCCGCCGAACCTCTCATACAGGGCAACCTGTTCATCATTTCCCTCCGATATTTCACTTTACGTGATTAACATCTTTTAATCAAGTCATCACATAAATTACGTACACATTTACGTCATCTTGTTCAATCTAGTGTGAACATATTCAATCCATCATAATCTCAATTCATTCATAGGGTTCCAATAACTCATTTCATAAACACAACCGTCACTTGAGTTCATTTATCACTTCGATTCATAATCATTTCATTATCACAAGTTCTTATCAATTCCAACTTTCATAAAGTCTCGATATTAATAATAACAATAATAATAATCATGATGATATATAGTAATAATAATAATAATAATAATCATAATCATAATAATAATAATAGTAATAATAATAACAATAATAATATTAATAACCATAATAAAGTTATAGTAAACATCTTTGTCATATCGTACATCGTCCATAGTCATGATTCATAATCGAAATCCATAGTCGTTGTTCATTTTGTCCTTCATATTCATAATTCGCTTTAAGTCGATAATCCATAATTATAGTCCATACTTATAAATTTTATAAGCACATAATCACGTAATCAATTCATTTTATACTAACGGGATCTATGTTTAGATGGACATCGGAGATTACCTCGTGATGCGTGCCCAAAAGTTAAGTTCACGAACGAATTAACACTCTTGATATTCCTCGTCTACGCAATCGGAATCTACATTAAACGTTAACGAGATCTAAGTTAGTTACCTAAATAACCCCTTTTTATAAGATAAACAAATTTAAATAATTCAAATAACTTAAATAAATTCTTAATTAATTTAAGAGAGTTTATAAATCAAAGTTTATGGTTTTTAAATCAATAATGAAATCATTTTAAGTAATCAAAGATTACTTCAACTTTATTTTTATTAGCTTAAACAACTATTTTAACATAGAAACCTAACTTCCTTATACTCATTTTATTTAAGAAACATTTTCAAGTTATAAAAGATTAACTTAAACTAAAATATACTAACTTAATTAAAGTAGGCTAGTTTAGGAAAGTCATGGGTTTTAGTTTAAAAAATAAAATAAACAAATAAAGCTAAAATAAAGTGGAAAGAGGGGGTTGTTTATCGATTCAAAGAATCGGTTTCATTCACCCAAACAAAATAAAAAAGAAACGAAGGAAGGAAGGGAGACAGGGAGGAAAGAAGCAGAGGAGGACGAATCAGGGGGGAAGAAGAGGAGAGGTTGGCGGCGCTGGTGGTTTGATGGTGGTGGACGGGCGAAGTCGGGCGGGGAGGGGTGTTTAGGTGGGTGGTTGGGCGCGGTTGAAGGAGACAAGCAGGTGCTTTGCGAAGTAGAGGTCGCGGCCGGGCGGGAGGAGGAGAGATGACGGTGGTGCTGCGGTGTCGTGGTGGTTCGATGGTGGGTTTCCGGCGGTGAAGTCAGGTGGTTCGAGTGGTGGTTCAAAGGAATCGGGGAATTGTTAATGGTGGTTTGAATTTTCATTTTTAATTTTCAAAATCAAAAATCAGAAATTAAGGAAGAAGATAGAGGATTGAAGCAAACCTTTTGAGATTGTTTGCTTGAGTAGTTTGGTGGGAGTAAATCAGTATTTATAGGAGGATTTGGTCAGAAATTTGGAACTTTGGTCAAGCTCCATTAATGGTGGAGGTGAGGTGAGGTATGGTGAAGTATGGTGTTGAGATTGATTTTTGACCACTTTTCTCCCAAAATCCGGATTGTGGATTGAGTTCCGACAAGAACCTGTTGAGTTTGTGGAAAAAAAATCGACCTTTGGCTCTATTGGTTTTGTACGTGAGGAAGGAGGAAGGAGGGAAGGTGGTGATCTTTGATGATCACGTTTTCTTTTCCTTTTTTTTTTTTTTTTTTTGTTTTGTTTTTCCTTTTTTTTTTGCTAAGTATTTTGGGCTTATGGCTTTTGGACAAGGTATTGGACAATGGGCTTAGAATTACATTCAACATGGTTTAGTTTAGGGTACTTGTTTAAACGAAGTGGAACTTCAATAAAAATGGTCCCTACTTATTTAGAATAACGAAAATAATTTATTTAAACAAAATACATTTCAATTGAATTATTTAAATAAACTCGTTAAATAATTCAAAACTAAATGAAATTATTATTTTAATAAACATTGTTATCAAATAAAATCGCATTATCATAAAATAAATTTTAAGTAGAAATAATATTAAACCTTAATAAATAATAAAATAAATTTCGAAATTTCAGGGTATTACATCTACTCCTCCTTAAAAACAAAGTTCGTCCTCGAACTTGAAAGTTAGATATTTAATATTAACGAAATAGTAGCATTGCGCTTTGTTAGTATTACATTCGGTCCCCCTTAAGGAGTTTCGTCCCCGAGACTCGATAATCGTACCTCAGAAAAGAGTTTAGGATAACGCTTTCTCATGTCGTCTTCTGTTTCCCAAGTTGCTTCCTCGGTTTGATGATTAGACCACAAAACTTTGACTAACTTTACTGCCTTATTCCGGGTATTTCTCGTTTTGGAATCAAGGATTCTAACAGGACGTTCTTCAAAGGTGAGGGTCTCATCTAGTTCAAGGGTTTCAGGTTGGATGACATGGGAGGGATCAGAAACGTATTTACGGAGTTGAGACACATGAAAGACATTATGAACATTGGCTAACTCTGTGGGCAAGGCTAATCTATAGGCGACTTCCCCAATTCTTTCGAGTATCTCATAAGGTCCGATATAACGAGGACTCAACTTTCCTTTTCTACCGAACCTCATTACTCCCTTGGTTGGTGAAACTTTCAGCAACACTTTCTCTCCAACTGCAAACTCTAAATCCCGTCTCCTTTGATCAGCATACGATTTCTGTCGATCCTGAGCTGCTTTCATACGCTCTTGAATCAACTTCACCTTGTTGGTAGTCTCTTCAATCATTTCTGGTCCCAAATTCAACGACTCGTTCACATCACTCCAACATATAGGACTTCTACATTTCCGTCCATACAATGCCTCATAAGGTGCCATTCCTATGCTCGAGTGATAACTGTTGTTGTACGAGAACTCAATGTACATCAAATGATCATCCCAATATCCTCCGAAATCCATTACGCATGCTCTCGGCATATCCTCCAAGGTCCGAATGGTTCTCTCCGTTTGACCATCTCGTTGCTTGGGTGGAAGGCCGTGCTGAATTTCAATAGTGTACCCACGGTATGCTCAAGTCAGTTTCCAGAACTTAGATAAGAATCTTGAGTCCCTATCCGAAACGATGTCCTTCGAACACCATGTAGCCTAACGACTTCATTAAAGTAAGCATCGGCCAACTGTTTCAACGACCAAGTATCCTTCATTGCCACGAATCTTGCCGTCTTAGTCAAACGGTCCACTATTACCCATATTGCATTCTTTCCCGACCTCGTATTCGGTAACCCCATAATGAAATCCATAGAGATAGATTCCCATTTCCATCCTGGTACTTCCAAAGGTTGCAATTTTCCTCCAGGCTTCATATGCTGTATTTTCACCTTCTGGCATGTTAAACATTTTGCCACGAAGTCGGCTACTTCTTGCTTCATTCTAGGCCACCAAAAATGCTTTTTCAAATCCTTATAAAGCTTATCTCCTCCTGGATGTATGGAATACGGCGAACTATGGGCTTCCCTTAGAATTCTCGTCTTGAGTTCCTCATCCTGTGGCACACATAATCTCCGTTTATATTTTGCAACGCCATTGTCGTCGATCTCGAACTCCGGTGCTTGACCACATTCCTTCATCTCTCTTAACTTGCTTAACCACTTATCTGCAGCTTGTTTCACCCGAATCTCCTCAAATATGTCCGGTCCAACAGTAAGAGCATTCAACTGAGCTTTCACATAACCGGGCTCAACTATTTCTAAACTCAATCTCTTAATCTCTTCACACAGTTCATCTGCCAAAATCAACACGTTTAGCGAATGAGCACTCTTCCTACTCAATGCGTCAGCTACTTTGTTCGCTTTTCCCTCTTGATATACTATCTTCAAATCATAGTCTTTTATAAGCTCGAGCCAACGTCTCTGTCTCATATTCAACTCCTTTTGTGTATACAGATATTTCAAACTCTTGTGATCTGTATAGACTTTACACTGCACTCCATACAAGTAATGTCTCCAGATTTTTAGTGCAAACACGATTGCTCCTAACTCCAAGTCATGAGTAGGGTGATTTTGCTCATGTGGTTTGAGTTGTCTCGACGCATAGGCCACTACTTTACCATGTTGCATCAAGACGCACCCAAAACCTTTCTTTGAGGCATCACTGTAGACTTCAAATCCTTCTACTCCGCAGGGGCAATGTCAATACCGGGCCGTTGTAAGTCTCTTCTTCACTCTTGAAATGCTTCCTCACACTTATCATCCCATTGAAATTTTGTTGTTTTCTTCATCGGGTTAGTGAGAGGTTGGGCCGTTCTCGAAAAATCTTTCACAAATCTCCTGTAATATCCAGCTAAACCCAAGAAACTCCGTACTTCGATGACGTTCTTAGGTTGAGGCCAATCGGTCACTGCTTGAATCTTCGATGGATCTACGGAAACGCCTTCTTTTGATATCACATGACCCAAAAATGAAACTTTTTCCAACCAAAATTCACACTTCGAGAACTTCGCGTACAATTGCTTTTCTCGAAGAATCTCCAAAACTTTCCTCAACTGATCCTCATGCTCTTCTCTATCCTTCGAATACACCAATATATCGTCGATGAACACAATCACGAACTTGTCCAGATACGGCTGGAAAGTCCTATTCATGAGGTCCATGAAAGCTGCTGGCGCATTAGTGAGTCCAAAAGGCATAACAGTGAACTCATAATGGCCATATCTCGTACGAAAAGCTGTCTTAGGGATGTCTTCTTCAGCGATTCGTAGTTGGTGATAACCTGATCGTAAATCGATCCTAGAAAACACTGTTGCACCCTGAAGCTGATCGAACAAATCCTCGATCCTCGGGAGCGGATATTTATTCTTTACCGTGGCATTATTCAATTCCCTATAATCGATACACAACCTTAGAGATCCGTCTTTCTTCCTGACAAACAACACCGGGGCTCCCCAAGGCGAAACACTAGGTCGAATGTACCCTTTTTCCAACAATTCCTCCAACTGCACCTTCAATTCTTGCATTTCTGCAGGCGCCATTCGATACGGAGCCTTGGAGATAGGTCCGTGCCTGTGGACTAAATCGATCTTGAAGCTCACTTCTCTCTCTGGTGGCATTCCCGGAAGCTCTTCAGAAATACATCCGGAAACTCCTTTACTACCGAATTTGAGTCAACTCCTCATTTTCCACGCTTACATCCCTTACTTGGCACAGTAGACTGGGTAGCCTTTTCTAAGATAGGTTTGAAGGTTCGTGGCCGAGATTATCTTGACATCAGGCTGGAAGGTTATGCCTTTATAAGATATCCTATTTCCCTTTGGTCCTCTAAGAGATATTTTCTGGTCATGACACTCGATTTTGGCTTTATACTTAGCTAACCAATCCATTCCCAAGATAACGTCAAAGTCTTTTAGGTCAAAAAGGATAAGATCGGGCGGTAATTCAAGTACCGGCTATGACTACAGGGATACTTTCGAAAAGAGATTTACAAGAAACAGTTTCACCGGTGGGCATGGCTATATTGGCTCGACAAGACTGGGTAGACTTGAGGGGATATTTATTAACAAAAGTGTTAGAAATAAAAGAATGAGACGCTCCAGAATCAAAGAGTACATAAGCAGGATTTGAGTTTACGAGAAATGTACCCGTCACAACATTGGCATCGGTGTCAGCTTCAGTTCGGCTCATGACATTGATTCTTCCATTGGTGTAGCCTCCATTGCTATTCTTTCCATAGTTTCCATTTCCACCTCCAAAAGAGCGGTTGTTCCGGTTCCCGTTCGTGCAAACATTTCCTCCACTAGGGCGGTTGTTATTGAAGCTTTGAATTCTGTTTCCACCTCCATTGTTACCATTGTTCCCATTTGGTCTATTTTGAGCTTGCTTCTTGGGACAGCTGAACGATTTGTGACCTACTTCTCCACACTCGAAACACTTGATTCTTTCACCTTGACAAGTGAACCCTGGATGGCTCTTGGAACATTTCTTGCAAAGAAAGTTCTTTTGGTTCCTATTTCCTTGTTGGGTCTGTTGTCCAGAATTCTGGTTGTTGCGGTTGTTGTTGCGTCCACCATTGTTATTGTTGTTTCCACAATTGTTGGGCCTTTTATCGTACCCTTGGCTGTTGATGTTGCCGATAGGTTCCTTTCTTTTGTGTCTCCCTAGTACCTCTCTCTCACGCTGTAAGATTCTTTCCAAATTCGAAGCTTTAGCATATGCTTCCGCGAAAGTGGTAGAGGTGCTACCTCCCATTCGAGTCTGAAGATCAAACCTAAGTCCGTCTTCAAACTTCTGAGCCTTAGTTCCTTCATCTGGTACTACAGTCGGGCAAAATCGGGCATACTCATTGAATTTCTGAGCGTACTCTTGCACGCTCATGTTATAACTCTGGTTAAACCTACTAAACTCATTGTACTTCTGCCTACGAATGTGCTCCGGGAAGAATCGAGCCTTAATTGCTACCTTAAATGCTTCCCAGCTTAAAGTTCTCTTGAGCTTTAACAAGTAGGTCCTACACTTTCCCACCAAGTATCAGCATCTTCATGCAGATAAAAGGTTGCTTGATCGACCTTCTGGGCCTCAGGCGTACCCGTGGCCGTGAAAATCTTTTTGAAATCTCTTATCCAATTCTCGAGAAGTAGTGGGTCTTCTCTCCCAACAAAGGTTGGTGGTTTCAAAGCGGAAATCTTTTTCGCCATTGCAGCTTGCGGATCGTCTCCATGGTGGTTGTTGTTAATCTGGTTTTGAAGGACTAAGCCAAAGCTCTGAGCTAGTTGCTCAAGAGTCCTAAGTCGTGCTGCAACTTGTTCGGGAGTTTCAGCCATCTGGTTTTCTTGTCGCCTTGCTCTAGATCGCGTATAAACGTATTGCATAAGCTACCTGCGTTATTCACATTGTATTTCTACGATTCACATCGATTCTTATATAAAAGCTAATTTACATAATCATGGTTCATACCATTCATTCATTTCATACTCAATTCACATATCAAAAGTTCATCATTCATTTCACAATCAATTCACATGTCAAAAGTTCATCATTCATTACTCCAAAAGTGTAATAACATATCGTTCATAGTCAAATAAGCATTAGTTGTACCATCCTTAACTAAGTTAACACATTAATCGATCTTTTACGACCTTAATTAGAAATCTAAGGGTCAGGGCTAGAGATATGGGATTCTAGTCAGCATACTCGGACGGATCCTCGTCTTCACCTTCATCTCCGTCTCCATCTCCATTGAGATTTATAACGGGTGAGGCAGGGTTGCTTCCTACTTCTTCATCGTCACTATAGTTGGGCTCCTCGTCATCAGTGGTTAAATAGTCATTAAGCCACTTGGCCCTAGCATCGAGCATTCTTTTCTCCAGGTAACTTAACGTGAGATACCACTTCCCTTTCAATGTGTATCGTTCATAGTTCGGCTTTCCATTTTTCAAAATATCAGAGTATTCGCTCTTGATTCCGGCATATGGACCATCGTCGGGGAGAGTGTGAATCAAAACATCGGCCTGTTTAGGTGGCGTGAGGTAATCCGAATGCCCATGGCCTTCATTTAGGTGGTAACACTTCATTGTTAAACGTAACTTGTAAATATAAGCTGAAACAGACTCTCCTACCCTCATCCTTAGAAGGTAGGGTCCTTGACGAGGGGTTCTGGTGCATTTTCTGGCGGTCAAACGTGTCTTGGCCATCTAATAAAGTACAATAAACAATTAATAAGTACCTTTGGCGAGTACTTTCATACATGTACATATAACCCATTCGTACCCATACTAAATCCTTAAGTCAAATTTTAATCCTAATTCATTTTTCTTAAATAATTTATTATTTTGACCTCTTAAATCAATTTTAAATTCTACCTATTTGATTCATTTTATATTTTAATAATTTTAATCTTTCCCTAGTTAATCTAAACTCGGCTCTGATACCAATTTGTAACACCCCCGCCAACCCGAACCCTTTTTCATTTAATAAAACTCGAGATGGGGGAAAATCCACGAGGGTTCGAATCAACGGGCGTGCTACCGCCGCACTTATCTCCTTGGAAATAAATGCAAGGCTAGATTAAAGCATACTAAATTCACATAAATTAATCCTTACAACCAAGTAAATCGTTCATTAAATATTACTAATTATTTAAGTGTTTCGAGTTCCAATGGAGGCTAAATCATAAGCTAAGTGGATGACAACTCTAAGTGATCTCCCTTTTGTTCCCCCGTCGATCACCCACCTGCACAAATACATTGAAAAGAAACAAGAGAGACAAGCTCCCAAAAATCAGAAAAACTGAGTAATTCCAACTCCATCCCGTAAAAATACTTAAGTTGAAAATATATTGTAAAATAGTAGATTAATAGGGTTGAAAAGCATAGTACACATACACATGTATATCCAATGAATAATAGCATAATTAATTCAATTAATCAAATTATTTAAGGAGAGGAAAGAGAACGCCAGTAAGCCGGGGTCAATCCCCTGTAACCACTTACTTCAACATTGTAGGCCGGGGTCAATCCCCTGTAACCACCTACGAATAACATAATGGCCATAATAACAGAGTCCCTAGTGTGCACACCCCTTCTACTTGGATCACAACAAGATAGAAGGAAGACAGTAACAGAATAATCAGCATAGTAACCAGAGAACCTGTAGGGGCCGCCGAACCTCTCATACAAGGCAACCTGTTCATCATTTCCTCCGATATTTCACTTTACGTGATTAACATCTTTTAATCAAGTCATCACATAAATTACGTACACATTTACGTCATCTTGTTCAATCTAGTGTGAACATATTCAATCCATCATAATCTCAATTCATTCATAGGGTTCCAATAACTCATTTCATAAACACAACCGTCACTTGAGTTCATTTATCACTTCAGATTCATAATCATTTCATTATCACAAGTTCTTATCAATTCCAACTTTCATAAAGTCTCGATATTAATAATAACAATAATAATAATCATGATGATATATAGTAATAATAATAATAATAATAATCATAATCATAATAATAATAGTAATAATAATAACAATAATAATATTAATAACCATAATAAAGTTATAGTAAACATCTTTGTCATATCGTACATCGTCCATAGTCATGATTCATAATCGAAATCCATAGTCGTTGTTCATTTTGTCCTTCATATTCATAATTCGCTTTAAGTCGATAATCCATAATTATAGTCCATACTTATAAATTTTATAAGCACATAATCACGTAATCAATTCATTTTAGGATTTTTTAACTAGAATAATACAAACTTTGACCGATTTTCTCAGAATAATACAATCTTTGGATTATTTTTGAATAATACAAACTTTACACCAAAATTCCTAGAGTGAGACAAAACCGGTTGCAACCTGATAAACAGGTTAAATGGGACACGTGTCGCCATTTCATTGGTTGAAAAAAATTTCCTTTTTTTCTTGTTCCTTTCTTCCTCCTTCCTTTCACTACCAACACCGTTAAAACACCACCCTCCAACCCTTCACCCCGAAAACCACCCAACCCACCACCGCACCGCCGAAACCACCAAACCCACCCATCCCACCCCCGAAAACCACCACCCTCCAACCCTTCACCCCGAAAAACACCACCCTCCAAGCCTTCACCCCGAAAACCACCCAACCCAGCCACCCCACCGCCGAAAACCACCCCCCTCCAAATTTTCCCCGCCGAAAACCACCAAACCCACCCACCCCACCCCACCCCCCGAAAACCACCACCCTCCAACCCTTCAACCCCGAAAACCACCACCCTCCAAGCCTTCACCCCGAAAACCACCCAACCCAACCACCCCACCGCCGAAAACCAGCCCCTCCAATTTTTCACCGTCGAAAACCACCGAACGCAGCCACCCCACCCCCGAAAACCACCACCCTCCAACCCTTCACCCCCGAAAACCACCCAACCCACCCACCTCACCTCGAAAACCACCCCCTCCAATTTTTCACAAACCGACAACCACGAAACCACATGCCCAGCCCCCTCCCCCCACCACGAAACCACCTTCACTCATGATTTTCGCGATTCAACACCTCGCCATCGTTCGGTGCGATTGATCTCGTCGACGTCCGATTGCGAATTAACGTCCGATTGCATTTTGCCTCCGATTGCGATTTTCTCTCGCCAAAGTCTCGACCCTCTCGGTTGATCTCGTCGACATCGGTACAAGGTTTCGGGGTGTTGGGGGCGGAGATTAGGAGAAGGAGAGAGAAAGAGGAGTGGGGTTACCGTTGGTGAGAATTCGCGGGAGGCAACAAGAAGGGGTGTTGTGGGGGTACCGGTGGTTCAAGTGTGGGGGGTTACCGCCGGTTCGGGTAGGGGCGTTGGGTGAGGGTCTCCGGGGTGGTTCGGGTAGGGGGGGGGGGAGGAGGGAGAAAGAATAAAGTTGATTTTTTTTTACCTCGTTATTCAAGTTGCAAGTCATCTTGTCTTACTACTGGAATTTTCTTTGTAAAGTTTGTATTATTAAAAAATAATCCAAAGGTTGTATTATTATAAGAGAACCGGCCAAAGTTTGTATTATTCTAGTTAAAAAATCCTATTTTTTAACTATGTGACTATACAAGATTCACAATACTAGAATAAATTGTACATCTAATATATCAGGACTTAATACATTGCACAAGTACACCTTGTGTCATTTTAGAATATTAGATAATGATAATTTTCATTTGTTTCCCTGACCGGAAAAAAAGAGACTGGTATAGTGCAGTAGGTGGCTTCCTTTTAAGCACCAACAAGATATGTTGGGAGTGGTCAAATCAAACTTTTTTCTGGAACCATTTTTTGTCATTCAGGAACAATTGTCTATATATGACATTTAAAATATTGTAGGTAGTTTTATTTTGTAATTGTACTTAATTTATTTTATTACACATAATCATATAAATTGTACTTATATTTCGGTGGTTAAGAATATGATTAAAGATCGGTGATAATAATACAGTATTAGGTTTCCCCTTGAAAATAAAGCATCTTTTAGTTGCTATTTTTTTTTTTTTTTTTTTTTTTGCGTCCTTATTAAACCATCAACTTGCTTTAACAAAAGGCTGCTGAGTGCCTTACTGATGTTCCAGGTTTTACGTAAAGCATAAGAATTTGTTCTTAGTACGAGCATAAGGGAATACTCCTAGAATTACCGATAACAAATTTTCTTCCAGGGAGAAAGGATAAAGAAAAAAGAAAAACTACCTTGGTTCGGTTGTATTTAATCCTATCATAAACGACTTTTTATGTAAGGAAAAATATGTAGTTTCCGTGAACATAATAGACTAGGTGATATATAATGTCAAGGAAATACTATATGCGTTCAACATCTTTTTACATGAAAAATGTGATACCGACATTTGATTTATTTTGTAGCTACTTCAAATGATTACTTGTTTTTATTTCAGAATAAGTTTATTTGCCATTACTACATGTGCCGGTGGAAAAAAGAAGGAAATTTTCGTGATTGAAAGTGTTTTTTATTGATTAGACTTGATCTTTTTACTAGTACTTTTCCATATGCAAATTAGCTAGTAATTCTTTTGATCTTAAATTGATTAAAATATATTTTAGCGATGCAAATTGATTTGTACAAATTCAAACTAATTTTTATCATAGAAGTTGAGTTTTCAGGAAACTAATTTTTTTAAGTTGAAGAGAGCATAACTTTGGCCTTGGAATTACTTTCCAAAAGCGGATTAACTCAGCATTTGTACTAAAATCAAATGTGATAGTCAAGAGCGTCATTTCAGATGCTTTATAGGAATTTTGCTGAACTGAACTTATCTGAATTTGTTGAAATATGATACAAATCCTTCCACATTCATGCTTCACTTGACTTTCATTGATTTATACAGTATTAGATCTCCAACTAGCATCAGAAAAATCATAAAACTTCCATGATCTTTCTCTAACCATATAATATATGCTTTACAGGGTGTGTTTTGCAGTGGGGGAAATAATGCTACTAATAGGTTTAAGTGTAGAATCAGGCCATTTAAAAGATTGGTCTTCACCAAAATCAAGTTGCCTCATCATTCGACAAGGAGTTTTCACAGCAGCTGGAGTATTCTCTCTTCTATCAGTCTTCTTAGCTGCTGGCTTATATGCCACAGCATTAAGGGTCCAGTGGCTTGGGCTACAACAAGAGAATGTTAGACGAGAGATCTTGGAAGCGTCTACATTGTATGCATCTCCGCCTAGATCACCCCAACATGATCGGACGGCTCAAGATGCATCGACGAATGTCGGCACACAAGATCAAACGGCGTTGTCTCAACATCAATCAATTTTAAGTAACAAGGAAAATAGTTTAGTATAAAGATGGAGTTGAAAATATGCATATATTTGTGTGATATTGTTACACTGAAAGAAAAAATTGTATACATGATATACCAAATGTACATGAATTTTAAAGAGTAAAATGTAAATACATAAATTTTATGAAATTTTCACATATTTGAGCTATACTTAAGTTATGATTACAACAAGGCCTTTATTATATACTCCCAACGTAATGATTCAGTTTTAAGAGAAAACTTTTCTAATTGTGTTTGCATCTCTTTCCTTTTTCTAGCACAAAGAAAAATACTACCAACAATTGTTTGAGGATATATGCAAGTCGGATATCAAGCTTAGCTTGGCTCACTTGGTAGGAATTCCACCTCATGACCTCAAGGTTAGAGGTTCGAATCCCACCAAGTGAGGGGCACTTGGAGGAGAATTCCCCTTACAACTCTCCCTCCTTTCAAGTGCCTTGGCCTTTGGGTAATTTGGCCCTGTGCGAGGGCAGCCCAGAGGTTATTCGTTTTATCAAATCAAAAAAAAAAATTGCAAGTCGGATTCAAGTATACTTCTAAGGATTCTTTGTGAAATTACTCCCTTTTATAAGGATAATTTTGCAAAAAAAAAAAAAGATCTTATATATTATTTCTTTTATCAAAATCTATATGATTTATCACCAAATAGTTGCAAAGGGATACCAATATCGTTTTTCGGTGCTTTGACCTATATTTCCAGTGTTGATTATGCATGTACAAGTCACAAGCAATTTTATCTTCTTTTTCACTTATTCATGCCTCTTTTTTTCCACTTCGGCCTTCATTTCTATATCATGCCATCATTTACATTAACGTTGCTCACTCATAGAACCAAACATTACTAGTCAAAGAGCTATTATAAACCCTAGCTTTGCCTTTGTACCAACATTTTTTAGGATTTTCGATTATGGTTCACTCACATAACAATACTTGTGCATAAACTGATAAAAGGAAAGTTAGGAAAAGTCCAAAGTGAAAAAAAAAATCCACTTAAACTCTACATACATAGTCAACCACGAAAACTCAAATCAACGCATCTTAAGATAACGCTAATACTCATTCGTCTCCAAATCTTCATAAAAGGTAGTTTTTCACAAACAAAATCGGACATGATAGCCCACGGGCTAGCAAAGTCAAATCTCCATATCCAACATCAGAAAGCCCGTCACAGCCCACTACAAACTGCTTTCAATTTAATTAAGGAGGGAGCGGCTATGAATTTGAAATCAGGTATTCCACTGTTTTCTTTTGAGAGACACTCTAATCTTTACCTAGCAATCAAATACAAAATCTCGATTATATCTTAAACTTCACCCAATTGAAAATGACGGTTTAAATTAAAAATCCCCCCTCAAAAACACACATTTTCTCTCTCTCTCTCTCTCTCTCCACCTCCAAAACCCTTTCTCTCTCTTCGCTCTTGCTTTGGTACGCTTTTTACTCTTTCTCTCTCTCTTATTAGTTTTGATATTTATCGATTTCTGCTTGATTTTTGATGTAAAATTGTGAATTGGTTAAGTAATTAGGGTTTTTTAATCGTGCAGATTGATCGAATTCGACAGAAACGATGTCGTTAAGGCCAAATGCTAGGACGGAAGTTCGCCGGAATCGGTACAAAGTCGCCGTCGACGCCGATGAAGGTCGCCGGCGGAGAGAAGATAATATGGTGGAGATCCGAAAGAGTAAGAGAGAAGAAAGCTTGCTTAAAAAGCGTCGCGAAGGTCTTCAAGTTCAGCAGCCATTTGCTCCGCCTCTTCATACTTCTACTGTTGAGAAGAAGGTCGAATTTCTCCTCCGATTTTTTTGGAATTTTTTTTAAATTATTTTTATCCGTTTTATCTGTGTTTGATTGCCGAAAATTACGCGATTTTGAGGTTTCAAATGCTTCTGAAATTCGCTTTTTTTGTTTTTTTTTTTTAGAAAATTTGAAAATATCTAGGTTTGTTTTTTAGTATTAAATTTTGTTTTTGAAAATTTAGGAATGTTGATGGTGTATTGTTTCTGGAGTGTATTTCGGAAAATTTACCACTTATTGATTCTAGATCCTACTTCTAGAAGCTTGTGGTATAATTTAGGAGTTTTATTTGAGTAATGTTTCTGGAATGACTTTCGGATTTTTTTTACTTCTTATTGTTTTTAGATCCTACTTCTTGAAGATTATGGAAGATTCCAACTAATTACGTGAAATGCGGAGTACTAGGTCTAACAATTAGTAATTTATTGCATTCTCCGCCTGAAACTAGGTTTTGTTTGACTTTGTGCATAGAAACGTTGACCATAATTGTGTCGAAATTGTTTTGAGGTATCATGTAAAATAACATATCTGGATTCATCTTAGCTCTTTAGTTTATCCAATAGTATAATAATAAATGGTTTCACCACAATATCTCAATGGGGTGTACGTGTATTGTTTATGGATGGGTATTGAATTGTTGAGGACAATATGCCTGTTTGTTTAATTCGTGTATCAAAATGTATACATGGATGTTAAATTCACGTCCCTGGTTCTTCCTAAGAAACTATTAAGATAATGTTTAGTTTGTCAAATTTGTTAACATTGCTTAATCCTGGTTCTAGAGTGGTGGTGACCCATACTTGGGAGTGATGTACAGCTATTTGGAATTTGCTTGCTCATGATCATACTTTAGTAATCCTGGCTGCTCTCTCTTTGTTCTCTATTTTTACCCCCATTCCTTATGTTATCTCTATCTAAAAATAAGTGTGCACACACCTGTGGAAGATCGATAGAAGTGCAGAGTGCAGAGACGTACTGTATCAAATCTAATTTTATGGTGTGACATATGTTTATCGCTTTAAACTAAATTCTGAAGGATGTTAGCATGACAACTGAGAAGATGGCTGCATGCATGAATTTTTGCTGTAACTACTAGTTCAGTGCTTGGTAGTAGATCTTGGCATGAAAACTTCTGTATTTCAATATTGGGTCTTAAATTGTCTGTGTCTTTACAGCTCGAGAGTCTGCCTAATATGGTAGCTGGGGTTTGTTCTGACAATAATCAAATGCAGTTGGAGGCCACTACGCAGTTCCGTAAATTGCTTTCAATAGGTATTGATGTGATGACTTTTTCCCTTGTGCTACTTTGGGCATGATGTATATTTAAGTAATCTATAATTGCTTTTGACTGTTGGTTATGTTATTGAATTCGGTAGAAAGAAGTCCACCGATTGAGGAAGTTATAGATGCTGGAGTTGTTCCCCGCTTTGTGGAATTTCTGCAGAGGGAGGATTATCCACAGCTACAGGTTATTATTCTTGATGTATTTACTGTGACTTCGTTGCAGTTGGAGGGCCTTTTGGCATGTAGGTTGTTCTTTTACTGAAAAGTTGGATTTTATTGTTTAGTTTGAGGCTGCATGGGCTCTCACAAACATTGCGTCAGGGACCTCAGAGAATACCAAGGTGGTAATTGATCATGGGGCTGTTCCAATTTTTGTGAAGCTTCTTGCTTCTCCTAGTGATGATGTTCGTGAGCAGGTATGACAGGAAACCAATACCCTGTTTTTCTGTTAAATTTTGGTGTGTTGTTAAGGGACTGAGAATTGGTAATAAGTGCTTCTTTGCTCAACATTCTCTGTAAAATGCAGGCAGTGTGGGCTCTGGGTAATGTTGCTGGTGACTCTCCTAGATGCCGGGATCTGGTTCTGAGCAGTGGTGCGTTAATTCCACTGCTTGCTCAGCTAAATGAGCATTCCAAGCTTTCAATGCTTAGAAATGCCACATGGACTTTATCAAATTTTTGCAGAGGAAAGCCACAGCCACCTTTTGACCAGGTTGGTATCCTTGGATAAATCTCTATTGTGTTTTAATGGATTCAAGCACGATTATGGTGATAGCTTATACAGTGAAATGCCATGCTCAGGTGAAGCCAGCTCTTCCTGCCCTTGAGCGTCTTGTTCATTCAAATGATGAAGAAGTGTTGACAGATGCATGCTGGGCACTTTCTTACCTATCAGATGGACCAAATGACAAGATTCAAACTGTGATAGAGGCAGGTGTATGCCCACGATTGGTGGAGCTCCTCATGTATGTACCCCTAGCTCTGTTTGCTTTCATAAACTACATTGTCTTTTGCTTTAGTTACATTGTTTTGAATTTTCATCTAGGCATCCAGCTCCATCAGTTCTGATTCCTGCCCTTCGTACAGTTGGCAATATTGTCACTGGAGATGATGTACAAACACAGGTTAGACTTTTGATTTCTATAAGCCCGCTTGCTTTCATTGCATAACTGTTGCATAGATGGTGGAAAACTCGGGAAGATTAGCTTTGGTGTTGAAGAAAATGCCATATTGCTCTAAAATAATCTATAATCCTCATTACACACAGATAACATGAAAGATTACAGAGACTTGTCAGCTTTCTTATTTCCTCTTTTTTCTTATGCTATAACTTTTTCCTGCTGCTTGTGTTTGTCTTTGTTATGGATGACTTTTGTATTTAATAAAAACACGGGCTGTATATCTAATTTCACATTAATGCTTGATCAGAAATAGACTACTCTTGAGTCTTGAGGATATATCTGTAGAATGAAGGAATTTTTTCACTCTTCTGCCCCCCCCCCCTTCTCACCTTTCTTTAGGGTGGAGGATGCGATGGGTTGCACATAATGTCCTCCTATTTATTTAAGTATTCAGCGACTACTATCTTACTCCGACGCTTCCAATTTCCTTATGTACCCGTGTCCGACTTGTTTTTTGATGGATCCACGACACTTGGATACTTCAGTTCAAACCAAAAAACTGGACAGTTTCCCACGAAATGGCCAAGTCCAACACCCAGACACCGTATTCAAATGGACACTTGTAGCTGGAGTCTGAGTAACTTAGATAGACTGTTCTGTCAGATGCTCCTTTATTAGACAATGGTCCTATATACTATTTTGAAAGCTCTTGGGGGTATCTTGGTAAAATTATGTGATATCAATGTACAGTATGCTTCTATTGTATTGTACATCCTTATCCATTGACATGTGCTGGATAATTCAATTTTTTGTAGGAATGATTTTTCTAAATATTGTTAAAATAAGAGATTGTTTACCTCTTGCATCTGTGTCCTATTTATTAAGAGTTTACCATCTAAGTAGGACTAGAAGTAGCTCTTGTGAATTATCTTCTTATATTTTGGTGGGTTAGTTTTATTGGTTTGGAATACATGTTGAGGAACTTTCTGCTGGAGACAACAGGAGAAGCTTTGTCGATCAGGATAGGTGTTAGGTTTCTATTATTGAGGATCATTGCTGCTTTATGGTGCAATATTCGGGATTCTATATGGTTATGCTGATCAAGAAGTAGCCGTATCAATTTCTTGGCTTGTTTCTTCTAATTGTCAAATACTGAAGCTGAATCAGATTGTGTTTGCCTCAACTCTTACGTGGGAGGTTTATCTAAACTAGTCTGAACATGGAGCCTCTTAGGGGAATGAAGTTTTGCAAACAAAAATAACGATGAGCAGGTGTAACTAGAATGCTAGATTGTGGCCCTGTTTTACCATCTCAATGAGGATGATGTAGAAGAAGCATCTTTCCTTGGGAGGACATAAATTTAGTTTCACCAGTTTTGCCTAGTCAGTCATTGGATCGTTGAATGTTCTTATTTGACCTATACCATGTTGCATTCACAATGGTAATATATTATGAACTCTAAGATTGCCCTGTTAGGTCATTGTCCATCTCCTTTTGCTCTTCCCAATTGACTTTCTCGGATGTCCCCATATTATTGTCCCATACTAAAAAGATCATATAGGATCACCAGTTTACTCTCACATTCCCTCTATTCGGTCCCACCAGTCTGTCTTTTATCAGCTCCACCCAACCGAAATGTAAAAAAGTAATCAAAACTCAGTGGGGCAAACTAATGGGGTGGAGGGAGTACTGATTTGTTGTGAGCTTTTTGTTATCTAAAATATTTAGTGTGATAATTTTTGTTATGTAACTTCAATCCTTTATTATTACTTCTAACTTGCCTTGCCTTGCCTTATCATTGCAGTTTATCATCAGCAATGGTGCATTGCCATGCCTTTTGAACTTGTTGACTCTTAATCACAAAAAGAGCATAAAAAAGGAAGCTTGTTGGACGATATCAAACATTACAGCTGGAAATAAGGAACAGATACAGGTAATACAACCAATTCCCTTCTTAAAAGTTCTGCAGCAAGATTTTCCTCGGCATTTGTTGTATCTCATTTGTGATTACCCCCTCTGTCCCATATTTAAGAGTCTCCTACCATGTTTGGATGTCCTAGGAATAATTTCTCATTCCTGTAAGAGTAGTTTCTTACTGCTAACATTAATGTTGGCCTTCGCACCACCCTCTCACCACTTTTTTAGCTCCTGTCTACACATGACATTTGCTAGCGAAAACTTATATATGGGACGGAGGGAGTATTATATACCCGTCAAACAAGTAGGTTTTACTGTATATTTTTAATTTTTATTACTTAATTGATACTCGTTGGTATCAATTGGTGCTTAACTGCTTACTGATTTTTTTTCCAAATCTTTTAGGCTGTTGTTGAAGCTGGTTTGATTGGTCCCCTAGTCAACTTGCTTCAAACTGCGGAATTCGACATCAAGAAAGAAGCTGCTTGGGCGATATCTAATGCTACATCTGGTGGATCTCAAGAGCAAATAAAGTTTGTTTCGATCATCTTGGTGAATTTTGTCTTTTTTTTCTTTTTCTTGCGAGATGATAACCTTAGGGGGCGGCCTTTTCTGTGCTAGGTACCTAGTGAATCAGGGGTGCATAAAGCCATTATGTGATCTACTTGTGTGCCCTGATCCAAGGATCATTACTGTCTGTCTTGAAGGGCTGGAGAACATCCTGAAGGTAGGTGAAGCAGAGAAGAATTTGGGCAGTACTGGAGATGTTAATTACTATGCCCAGTTGATAGATGAAGCTGAGGGATTGGAGAAGATAGAAAATTTACAAAGTCATGATAACAATGAGATCTATGAGAAGGCGGTGAAAATTCTTGAAACATATTGGTTGGAGGAAGAGGAAGAGACCGTACCATCAGGTGATAACTCTCAAGCTGGGTTCCAGATGTGGAGCAATGAAGGTCCCTCTGGCGGTTTTAAGTTTGGCTGAAGGTAACTTCACTCTGTTTGATTGCTTCTTGACTGAATATCTGTGTCTTTTAAAACTAATGTTTGTTTTCACATATATGGGACCCCCCAGGCCTATTGAAGTCACTTGATTGATCAGTTACATGATACCTTTGCATATACATTAAATTAGGGTACAGTTGAGATGTTCAGACTTTGCTGCTAATGTGAAACTTGGTGCCTGTCTTTAGTTTTGGTGCGAAATGATGTGTCAAGTGTCGTTATTTATGTTGCACTATCTGAGTCTGACATGGGTACTTGAGTA
Organism: Beta lomatogona; assembly: GCA_947646795.1. Taxonomy (NCBI): domain Eukaryota; kingdom Viridiplantae; phylum Streptophyta; class Magnoliopsida; order Caryophyllales; family Amaranthaceae; genus Beta; species Beta lomatogona. The sequence goes on along the minus strand of CANSNZ010000134.1, from coordinate 315,377 downwards.
AATCCAAGCAACACAGTTTAGTGTGATTCGTTCAGTCCTTGTCAGCAGAAACTTCATTTTCAAAATTCTAAGCATTTGGCACTCTTTCTGCTCTTTCTATCTGGATTTTACATTAATGAAGAAACTAGGCATTAGTAAACTTTGATGTCAGCAGAAACGTCATTATTGAATTTCTCCTCACGTCCTAATACAATTCCATGCACTTGCCTATCTACTCTCCAAGGTTCCATGTGATAAAATTTTAAGCTCCAGTATACACTCCCTACCCCCTCCCCACTTCTGAGATGAAAAGGTCTTAGGTTGAATATGCTAGAGCTCCTATAATATGTGGTCATCGTTTCTTCACTAACCAAATCTTCATAGGCCTTGGCTCAAAGACAAGCCTGGGTATCTTCTCACTCCCTTTTATTTCCATTTTGAACTCGTGTGTTAAGGTCTATATATCCCTCCCCCTTTAATATCTCTTTTGGACCTTGTGTCAGTGGCGGATCCAGGAATTGAGTCACGTGGGTTCGGAGTAGTTTGAGTATAAATTCCAAATTAAATTTTACTATTTGGAGTTACAATTTTTTATAGAAAAGAAAAAATAAACTTTCAACCATTGTACTTAGCGGAGCTTTTATTCTTGATTACATGATGCCAAAAAGAATCTAAGTTGACTATTATTAACAACAAATCAACACTAATAAGTTCTTTATATTTTAGTTTGAGTGATAATAAGCTCTGTCAAGAACTCTGTTTGGAAAGTGATGTATAAAATTCTTCTATTTCAAAAATTAATATTTGCACATTTAGTTTATAAGTGCACATATAAAATGTCAGAATGTATGAACATTAGTCATTTTCATTTTAACACACTTCTCACTGTAAACCATATAAATATCTGTGTAGTGAATCAAGTAATCAACAAAGTGAATTTTTAGTAACTAATTCTATTTAGAGCATGATTAATTGATTGTTTAGGGAAATGGGAAGAGAATCGAAAATAAACCAGATTCATTAACTTTTACTATATTTATACTTGATGGGAGGGAGAGATTTATAGATAAAAAGATAGTTGAAAAAATAAAGGAGGATAAAGAAAAAAGAAACACCAAGGATCTAATATATAGCATAAAGGAGGATAAATCAAGGAAAAAATAAAGAGAAGATACTGAATTCATAAAGGAGGACAAGAAAAGAAAAGAAAATAGAGAAGACAATGAATTCATAAAAGAGGACAAAAAAAGGATAAAAATAAAGAGAAGACACTGAATTAAAAAGCAATACTAGAATTAGAACCCGTGACCATTGACGTTGAAGCACGAAGGATTACACACGCATTACCGCTGAGCTACAACACTTTCCAATGACATAACACGTCTTGTGTTGTATATAACGTTGTTTCCTTTTTTCCCCCAGTTTCCCTTGTTTTTTATCCGGATCCGCGTGGGTTCAGTTGAACCCATGCTGGATTCGCCACTGCCTTGTGTGTGCTGTTATTTGAGAGGTAAGGTTCTACATGCTAGTTGTTGACATGCTTTATACCTTGAGGCTAATTATATACCAAAACACAGGATTTGGATAGGTGGGTGCATGAAGTTGCAGTATGTTGAAGTCAACAAGATGGGTCTCGGACTCTAGCTTGACATTAGGTGGACTTCGAAGTCCAGCTCTGCTCAAGCTGGGTTTGGTGTCAATAGTATGGGTTGGTGTCAGTGGTTAAAGAGGTGCCGCCAGCGGGTTTGTCAATGGTGAATGTGGTCTTGTTTGGCGTCCCTACGTGTATTTTTACCCTTCAGTTGGGGGTTTTATGTCTAAATATTGGATTTTTTTACTGGGTCGGTGTTGCTTTTTGGGTTTTTTTGGGGGTGGAGGGGGTGATGTGGGGAGTTTATTTATGTAGAAGGGGGTTGGGTTTATGTAGTCAGTGACTCATTGTTTGCATGTTCAAATTTCAATAGCATCATTATTAGTATTTTTTCATCCCAGAGTCTCCTGGAAATATTTGTTTTCTACTGTAGTTCATCCTGATATTCTTGTTACTTTTCAAGTAAATATGGCGAAAGTTCCAAATAAATGATGCACGAAAGTTGAGGCAGGAAATATACAGATGGTTATATCATTTTCGGCAGTCATTGGTCGAATGGTCGTATATATTTATCGCCATCTCCCGGCTGCTGCTTAAGCAATAAGACTGTTTATTTGGTCAATTGCAAGTTTTACGAAGTCGTGAAAAAGTTGCGATTGCCAGCATGATAGCCCAAACCAGCCTCGCCTGAAGAAGTTGCTATTGAAGAAAGGGTTTGAACCCTGCAAAGAAGCATCTGTCTTGTACCATCTGGGCTGCACGATTTATGTATACGAGCATGTAGTAAAAAAAGGTATCGACCTTACCAATTATCATTATCGGAAGCTGAAATCTTTCATCATCATAGTATGATACCCTTCCCTTTCTAGTAAGAAGGAAAGACATGAACAAGGGTTCCCATCGCGAAAACAAAGTGTGTGCGCAGTCAATGGTAGCCAAATTAGTTTTGCATCAGTTAAGGGCTTAAGGCTAATGTAGCAGATGATATCATAATTCTTGCCTTCTCACTCAAACGTCCTAATCTATAACCGTGGGAGTCCAAAATGGAATCTAACAAAAAAAAATAGCTTTTTGTGGTACTAGAAAAATGCTCTTATGGTACTAATTTTGATTCTAATGCTAGTAATTCTAAATTTTTAATTGAAAAACTAACACGTTATATTGGGGTGGAAAAGTAGTTTAATTGGTATGGTGGTATCAATTAAACCACTTATAGCTATTAAAATAAACTAACATGTTATATTGGGGTCGAAAATGAATTATTTGTGGTGGTATGGTTCAGTTTTCTCTCTGTTAAACCTAAGTTTAGGGGTTTTCTCTTGCAAAACCCCAAATCCTATTTAAAGGGTTCCCAGGTAAAATTTTCATTCCATTCCTTTCTTTTGTCTCTCTTTTAGTTTATCTCTTTGTTTGGTGTGGTTATTGCCTATATCTTTGCATAAAATGGATACACCTAGCTCATTTAAATGTGCTCTTATTAGTGGTGAGAATAATGTTGTGTGTTTACTTCTTTCTTTTGATTTTGAAGTTAATACTAATAATGCTGGCTCTTCTAAAGCTGGGATTGTGATTGAGGGTAAGGTAGATGTTATGTTGCTGGTAATCCCCCTTTTCCTGCTGTTTTTCTTGAATTTCAAGTGTTAGATGACATCCGTCAAGTTAAAAAGGACATTGAGGAGTGTCAAAATCATGCTTGGTGGGCAAGATGTTGTGCTCACCTGTGGACTTGCGTACCATTATAGCAAGGACTAAGGCTAACTAGAAGTTCGTCAAAGGAGATATTGAATACCTTGAAATGGGGTAATCAATGGATTATGGTACGTTTTGCCAACCCTAATGATTGTTTTCTTGTTTGGAACGTCCATGGCATGTTTCGGGGGAATTGTTTGTAATTCAGCTTTGGAAATCCGAAGTTTGATCCATTATGTGAGGAAATTAAGTGGGTAGACTTGTGGGTGTGTATTCCTCGTTTCTCTCTACGAATTGCTGATCTTTGAATCTCAGGGCCAATTTATTTGTTGCATATAATATTGGCTCTTTGATTAAGCTTGATCAAAATTCTTTATTGCGTAATAAAATTAGATTTGCAAGAGCTTGTGTTCGTGTTAATATAATGAGCCTTTATATGATGAGGTTGTGAGGGTTGGTGGAAAGGTGTCAGGGTATGTCATATGGTATGAGGACTTTTCCTCAGGATGTTCCTTTTGTGGGGATGAGTCTCATGCTATTGAGGTTTGCTCTTTGTTGTGTTCTCCTCATAAGGAGGTTCAGATTAAGTTGCTAAAAAATCCTAAGCAAAAAATAATGTCTAATAACTTATTGAAAGCCAAAATGCAAGTTCATTATGAATTCGCAGTTGTGTTCTATTTTAGAACACTCATACTGCCAATTGTTACTGGCAATGGAATAAGCTTGTTTCAGTAAGGGATACGTTTAAGAAGGGTTTACGTTGGATTGTTTCAATACCCAATTTCATCTATTTGTGCCCCATGTAGGAGTTATGAGAATATTTTGGTGTGTGATGTTATGAACGATTATCGTCAATGGAATAGGGAGTTGTTATCCTCTATTGTCTCTGAGGAGGATTGTAAAGCGATTTTTAGTTTATTTATTCCGCAAAATGTGGGACCGGATAAATTACTTTGGGGTTTGACTGCTGATGGTGTTTCTTGTGTTAGTTGAGGGTCTGGTTGTTGATCCTCCTCCTCCTCCTAAGCCGTTTAATTGGATTTGGGGTTTGAAGATTCCCCCTAAAGTTAGGACTTTTATTTGGAAGCTTCGTCAGAATGGCCTTCCTACTAAAGCTCGATTGGAACAGAGTCATATTTTTCTCCCCTTGGAATGTGTTTTTTGTTCTCATCCTTCGGAAGATGCTATCCATCTTCTTTTAGGTTGTCCATTTGTTGTGGATGTTTTTGCTAGTATTAATGATCTTTATGGATGGGCTTGCCCCCACTGTATCTCTATTTCGGGGGATATTGTGGCTAATCTTAATTGTATAAAGGATCTTTCTTTCTCGCTGGATTTAGCTCGGTTCTGTGTAACTTGGTGCTTTATCTAGTTTGCTAGCAATAAGGTTATTTTTCAAGAGGAAGTGGCTTCCCCTGTGGTTGTTGCTCATAGTGTGGTCAATTTTTTTTTCTTGGTTGGTCTAAAGCTTAGGTTCAAGATAATTTATTGGATCATTTAATTTATCGTGTGCTTTCCCTTCTATTCCTCGTAACAATGTGGAAGTTGTTTGGGTCCCTCCTCTTGAGGATGCTTTTAAGTTGAATTTTGATGGGTCTAAGCTTTCAGATGGTCGTGCGACTTTTGGTTTTACTATTCGGGATCATTTGGGTGGCCTATGTCTCGCCAGTGATATGGCTCTCTCGTCGGATTGTTCTATTTTGAAAGCCGATGTTTGGGGTCTTCGGGAAGGTGTTAAAGGTGCTAGGTTTTTTGACGTCTCATCTCTTATTATTGAAGGGGATAATCTTAGGGTCGTGAATTCTCTTAGGAGGTGCTGGAAGGTGCATTGGGAAATTGTTGGGTTAATCGGGGATGCTGCTGAAGATTTGAGGTATGTTCCCGAGGCGTCCATCAATCATTGTTTTTGGGAAGCAAATCAAGCGGCGGATTATATGGCGCATAAGGGTTATAAGGTTTCGCCATTATTGTATTAGTTTTCTTCTTCTAATTTGATGTTTTCTTCTATCATCCGAAAGGATGTTGTAGGCTGGTCCTATTTAAGTATTCAGACCTAGTGTTTCTTTCTTGTAATAAAAAAAAAGTAGTTGAGTAGGTGCGAGGTTTAACCTTAAAGCGATTTTGCTATGGTAGAGTTTATTGCAAAGTCTGATCTTATATACTTTCTCTATTCTGTTTTAAATGAAACGAAGGTCTTGGCACGGGAATTTAAGAAAAGGGAGAAATAGAGAGAAATAAAAAGAGGGACTAATGTGATAAAGAGATATATATAGGATAGTATTAAATATGGTAACATATTTATTTATTTTTGAATCAGCGTGAAATGATAAGTATTTCATTTATTTTAGATCAAATGAAGTATAATTGAGTTTTTTATTTATTTTGAAGGATATATATAATTTTAGTTAGTAATGGTAAATAATAGTAAATTAGTAATAATAGTATCAAGAAGTATATAAAAATCATAGGAACCTTGATCTGGTCAAACACTAAAACTTTAAAGCATTAGAGAATGAATAAGCTATAGTGTCGTTCTTAGTAAACAAATTCTTAAAAAATCAAAATCTGCACGATTTCATGCGATCGAGGAAGAGTACAGCTTTCCCTGACTCTGTCTCTCCTTTAACGACCCTTCGCCATTTTTTATTTCTTCTGCTTTGTGTCAATGTTTCTTCTTTTCCTTTTCTTAGTTTTTTGTTTTAAAAAAATTAAAAATTTTGGGGAGCAATGCAGGAATTCTGTGTTCACTAACTTCCAGGTTAGTGGAACCAATTAAACTGAAGCTGAAGTGCTACTACATGGCATGCTAAATGATGATGTAATGATCATTGAAAGAGTAAAATGGGTTTTCTTTGAGGGGTTTCAAGCTGAATAGGTAAAGCCACATTTGATTAGAGGGCATTTTCTAATTTTTCTTATTTGTGTCATATAAATGGAATCTGAAAAATTCAAATATCAACGAGGATCATAAAGAGAACTTTTTTAGCAAATTTTCAAAGTGGTCTATCATTTTGAGATGACAAAACTAAATTCATTGTAGACTACTTGTGTTTAGGAACAAAGGTATAAATTTCTATATGAAATAAGGCTTATTCACCAAACTATATAAAGAAAGCAAATTATTACATTCATTAAAGGGATATTTGAGGTGCTTCTTTGAGGGAAATAGAGTACCATATTCATCTTTACTAGGATATTTTCTTGTTTAGTTGTGTTTAATAAATTGATTTTGACTTATTTAAACTTATTGAAAATTATTTGTATATTATGTCGAAACTTATTAAATGTTATTAGAATTATTATTCTTATATAGACTTACATACTCAATTCTAAGATTAATTCCTTCGATCACTACAAATTTGCAATTATAGTATATAGTCCTCTCACTCTTTACGAAAACTTTTTTTAATCTCTTTCAAGAACTTTTAGCATTGAGTGGTAGTTTTCCGAAGCATATCAAATTTAGGTGTGCGTTTAATTCACTTGAAATTTACTAATCTGAACTTATTTATCGCCAAAAGTATACTTTTTGGAATTGGATTATCCTTTTTAATATGTCCTTCATGGGCGTGAATGCGAGATGCCAGCGGAATGATCGGCCGGACAGAGGCTAGGGCTGCTTTCTTCCCCATGTCAGTATCAGGCTCCTTGTCGTATATAAGCTTGTTACTTAAATTGTAAACTAGATTGAATTGAGATTATTATAACTTATCTTAACCTATCTATCCCAAAATGAGTTTTTGCAAAAGTGAAAAGAATAGGGCCTACAATAAGTTTCTCCTACAAATATTAAAGAATAGGGCCTAGCAGTCACTGTGATTTATCCTCTAAAAGTTCAAATTCCGCAATATAAATTTAAGTAATTTACACTCATTTGATATCATTTTCAGTTTTCAATTGTTGATTTTAACAATTTAAAAGTCATATTATATTAATTGTTTCAAAATTATTCTAATCATGTTTACGTTGAAAATTAACAATAAAGATTTGGAAAGTACATTTTGTGTTGAATTTTTTTTTTTAAAAAAAAAGAAAAACTAAAAGAGAAAATGGGTTAATGAACCGACCCTAATTTTTTCAGCAAAATCATAAACCATTGCTTCTTATGTCTATCACTACATGTGAGTAACAATTTGATGTCTCATCAGCATTAGATAAATATATAGATAAATAAATGAAAAATTCAATAAGAAGAGATATGGGGGCTATATCAACTGAAAATTGCTCCTATTCTTTAGGGTTTTTGGTGAACATTCTTCAATAGTAAAACTAATTAAGTACCAACTTATGTAACTTTTATTATACATTAGGGTGTACTGTGAGCATGGTACTGTGTATAATGTATGCACTCAACCAACCATATTATATATATACTACCTCCGTTTCTTTTTAATAGTTACACTTTCACTTTTGACACTATTCACAAATTTTTCTTTGACTATCATTTGTGATTTATGGTTAAGAGAAAACATAGTCATGTGGGGTTTTGTTTGATTCGTCTCGATATGTAATTTTAGAATATCAACTTTTTATATTTTTTACAAATACAAAATTAGAGATATAGAGGCTCAAAGTAGTGCATCGGCATGCGTGAAAAGTGTAAGTGTAACTATTAAAAAGAAACGGAGGTAATATATATAGGGGCAGGATCACATGAGAATGCTCCTTACATGAGAAATGAGCATGAATATCAACCACACGATTGGATTAGAGTTACAACACTTGTTCAATAGAGGTATACCCTCGAAAAAATTTCGAGCCCAAAAAAAAAATTTTTTTTTGAAATTTTTTTTCTAATGTTTGTTTTTTTGGAGTTACATCACTTTTTCATTAGAGTTACATCACTTGTTCATTAGAGTTATAACGTGTAAAATTCATTCTCATTTCTCATGTAAGTATGCATTCTCATATTAACTCACTTATACATAATTACATATATGTGTGTGTGTGTGTGCGCGCGCGTGTTTAAGTTCATATGAGAACCACCCTTACGGTGAGAACCGTGAGAACCCGTTCATTTTTCCTCATTTTATGAAGATTTTATTCATTTCACAACGTTTTTGCTCATTTTATGTTTTATTTATTTTATGTTTTTTCTCATTTAAATTTTTTTTTTTTTTTGCCAATAAGTAAATCCGACAACACGACAGACAAGGTAACCCACATTACATGGGCACCAGACTACTCCTACTACAACCCTTATTAACTAATACGTTAGTACAAAGTTTTTGGAAGGGGGAGGGAACACATTACTAGGAATAGAACACCCTGGCTGGCGCTTGCATCGAACATGCCGAAGAGGAGGTGAACCTTCACTCCGTTGATTGCTAAACCTTGGCTTCTCTGACCACGGGCCTTTGAAGGATCTCAAGCTGGCTTTAGGCAGCGCCTTCCGCAAATGGCACCTTGCAATCCGCAATGCTCTCTTTCTAGCTTCCTTTGCTGCTCTCCTCTTTACAACTGATTCATGCCCTTTCTGATTTGAACCTGCACTTCGATCTTCTGCATAACATGCTGTGTGTTGTGGTACTGCTCCTGATGGAATTTCTTCTAGCTTATCGCCACCATCCTGCTTAGATCCTGTGTGCTCCATGGAGTCCAGCTCCTGAGCAACAGTTCCCACTAAATTCACTGAGCAAGAGACCTCTTCTTCCCTCAAATTTTGTTTGTGGGGGGACTCTTTTTGGATATAGTTTTTAGGTTGGGAAATACGAACAGTCATCAACCTCATGTAAGGGTGATAAAAATGCATTACCTTCTCTTGTTGCAATTTCTTATATCCTCCCGAGAGATGTTAAGAAGCTTGGAAGATCTATTGCTATTATAATAAGTGACGTAACCAGCTGAGAATTGCAATATGGAATTTACCTTTTTTGAATATATGGCAGATTTGGGGTTTACCTGTTTCGGAGGGCAGGGAGATTTTAGACTTACATTGTAATTCATATCACCTTTAGGAGAGTCAGTCGCAACCTTCTTTGTCAGAGGGGGGAGGCGTGGCCCAAGGTTAGCACAAGGCACCACATTTTCTTCTGAAGAACTATTCCCTTCCGTATGCTCCAACACTCTTTTCCTTTTTGAATCGCACTTTTCCCTATTCATCCCCATACTACATATCTCCATTGGACTTTCTTTCCCCTCACTATTCCACCCAACGCTTGCTTGGTCTTTCTTGCCTATTTGTTGCACTCTAGAACTTTGTTCTCCGACGACACATGCACCTTGAGCTTGAGTGTCTGAACTCTTACTTCCTTTGTCACTAGATAGATTATCTCCTTCTACTTCCAATTTTTGACTGAGAGATTGTTCCAAGCTGACTTTTTCTTTAGTTATGTCCTTATTATGCGGCTCTAACTCCCAAGCTTTTTTGAGATCCTCATAAGCCTTGTTTAAACATCCCATTTTCCTAAATGCTAATCCCCTTCTGAAAAACGCTTTGACATTCTTATTATCTATACCCAAGACCATAGAGCAAACTAGAGTAGCAATGTTCAATTTATTCAGTTTTAATGCACAAGCGGCAAGATTTAGATGTAGAGGAATTGCTAGTTCTCGAATGAGCAAACTATCATCACACGTATTGATGTCATCGCATACTACCGACAGTACAACACATAATGCTTTGATAGCTTTGTCATACTTAACATAAGCATTGGAAAATTCATTTAACCTAAAAAGCTGATTTCCCTCCTGCTTAAGCGATGCCACAAATGAAATAACCTCATCTGGACCTGAAAATCGTTCAAAGAACTCCTCCACATCCTCATCATCCTCATCCAACTCATTGATATGATGAAATACTATAGAAGAAAGCGTAAATTCATCCCCCATATACTCAATACAAACCATATCTAGTAACTACCCACTAAGATACAAGATTTAGAACCAAGTTCACCAACAAACTAACAGGAAAAACACACAATATTCTTATTAAAGGAAGACCAATATATCTTAAAGAGAGAAAAACGTTGAGAAAACTCCTTGAACTTGCAAATCAGCACCAGAGGACTCAATCAATACCAGACAAACTCCAAATCACCACACAACAACAGAGACACCAACCCCGATAAGAATAAATAAAACAGATTAACTAGCTGCAACAAACAGAAGTAAAGAAATGCAAACCTGGAAAATAGGCCCAGAAAGTGAAAATTAAAGAGAGATATAGACAATCTCGGAGAGTTTAGGGGCTCGCCGGCGGGCTACAAAGTGCACGAGGCCTGGGGGTCCAGAAGTGTCGCAGAGCTTCGGGAGGTTTCACGAGAGAAAAAGTTTTTTCCAAGTCCACCACATACAGTTGCTTATTTAACATTATTATGTTCATTTCACAACGTTTTGCTCATTTTACGTTTTTGCTCATTTAACTTTTTTATGCTTATTTTACGTTTTTCTCATTTTGCATTTTTTCTCATTGTACGTTTTTTGCTCATTTAATATTTTCTACTCATTTTGTACTTTTGCTCATTTTTTATTTTTTTGGCTCATTTTATGAAGTTTTTGTGTATTTTTAGTGGTTCTCACCATAAAAGGGTTCTCACTATATATATATATATATATATATATATATATATATATATATATATACACTAGCAAGTTATGCACGCGATGCGTGTGTGAATTTAAAGTTTTGTACTTTAGTTTCTAAATCTAAAGGTTACTTAATAATTTTTCGTAGGGTTACAATATATCATATCACCCCTTTCCTTTATATTAAAGAGTTATGCACGTGATACATATGTCAACTTGTTCATGATCAACACATACTTTTGCATGATCTTTAGGCTATAATAAAAAAAAAACAACGATTTCGTACATGACAATGTTCAGAGGGATTAAACGCAATATGTACGTATTAATAAATTGTCAATTTTTCGACTGTATTTCGACTTGAAATTGTTTGATAGTTGTTAGATACCCAATTTGCACAAATTTGAACGAAATTGTTATAGGGATGGCGAATTATGAATGTATGTTATGTAAGAATTTAATTTGATTGTAATTCAGATTTTAAGTAAAATAATGGTGCTTGTATTGTATGGAGTAATATTATTGAATTGTAGTTTCAAGGTTTTTTCTCCCCTTCATATAACAACTTTCCTCATTATTCAAATATTTGGAATCAATGTTAAATGTAATGTTTTTTTTAGGGGAAAATGGAATGTTTTTTGAAACTTGTATTGATTGACATTCATGTCAAATAGATAATTATTTGACTTATTGAATATGGTTGATTTTTTTCTTTTAAATTTATTCTTTATTATTAATTACATAATTTATTGTGTGAGTAAGGGTAGGATGGTCATTTCATGTGGATGCCATTTGCTCCCCCTTCCCTTATATAATAGACTAGAATTATATGCACGCAATGCGTGCATTAATTTAAAAACTTGTTAATCTATTATAGTACTATAATTATTATTACATTAAAATGTGAATGATTAATAGTTAGATGAATTTAGTATACCATTTTTAACTTATTTAGAATGGGCTTAATGGCAAGTTGAAATGAGAAAGATTCTTAAATTGGTTTCTTTTGTAATTTTTTTTTATTTCATTACATTATTAAGGGTAATTTAGTATTTTCAAATAGGGACACCATTTTCCTCCCCCTTCCCTTATATATATACTAGTCTTCTTTGCACGCGATGCGTGCGTGGATTATTTTGGCGGTTATCATTAAATTTCATTTAAGTGTAATTTTGAAGAATGTAATTTACAATCATCATTAGTTCTAATTGAATATCGTTTGGTGTAAATACAAAATATAAAAATTACTTGATGAAGAAGTTGTTTTCTTGGTATTTTTATTAGTACTTGTTAATGGATGTTGGTATTGTTATTGCATTTCAAAGTTTAGGTAAAATTAAAATTTTTATCTTTGATTGTGTAATTGATTTGAAAACTGCTTTAGTTATTTTAATTTGTTCTTCAATCATAATTTTTTTTTTCACTACACATATTTTTATGAAAGTTTATTTTAGCTATTTTGAACTTCTTTTGATATACATATTTTAAATTAGGAAGAACTAAGATTGAGGAAAATTTCAAAATCTTAATAGGTAAGTATTTTTATTGGATGAAGGGTTAAAAAGTCTTTTCAAAGGGGGACACCATACCTCCCCCCTTGACTTATATATATATATATATATATATATATATATATATATATATATATATATATAGGCAAGATCATGTGAGAAAGCTTTTTAGGTGAGAAATGAGAAAGAATTTAGGCCATTAGATAAAGTAAGATGGACGGACAAGATCTGGAGCATCTATACATGTTTCTTTCCTCCTTGAATCAAGCTTCAACCTCGGTTATTGTGCTTATGTCCCGCTTCTCTCTTCAAACTTGAAATGCCATTGAATTTCTCTCTCTTCTGCTAAATAAACATGATAATTACAGCAATGAAAACTCTTGCCTTCTTCCCCTTTTCTTCTCAGTTCTCATCTGTTTTCATCTTTTTAAATATTTGTTTAGAGTTACGCTAATATTTGTTTAGAGTTACGCTAAAATTTGCTTAGAGTTATAGGAAATACTTATTGGAGTCACACCAATATTTGTTTAGAGTTGTAGAAAGTATTAATTAGTGTTACACCAAGATCTGTTTAGAGTTATAGGAAATACAAATTAAAGTTACATGAAGTCTTCATTAGAGTTGTACCAATTACTAATTAGAGTTATGGCTAAATATATATAAAAAAAAAAAAATACCAACAGGTTCTTTCAAAGACGAAAATTTAAATTGCAACACATTAGAGTGCAAACTTGAAGGAAAATCCGAAAAATTGCTTAGAGTTATAGGAAATACTTATTAGAGTCACACCAATATTTGTTTAGAGTTGTAGAAAGTATTAATTAGTGTTACACCAAGATCTGTTTAGAGTTATAGGAAATACAAATTAAAGTTACATGAAGTACTCATTAGAGTTGTACCAATTACTAATTAGAGTTATGGCTAAATATATATTACAAAAAAATACCAACAGGTTCTTTCAAAGACGAAAATTTAAATTGCAACACATTAGAGTGCAAACTTGAAGGAAAATCCGAAAATTTAAAACAAATCGGAGCCACCAAATTTCATGGGTATATGACGATTTGAGCACCAAATTCTCTTTCTTTTACTTCTTGCCTCGTAATGGGTACTTGGTGAATCTCCATGTTTGCAAATGAGGGGATGAAATGTTGATGTTATTTGCTTTGGTATGTTATCTTTTGAGATTATTAATTTGGATTTGAAGCAGAGAGGTTTTGAGGAGAAGGAAAAGGTAGGGAACAAATCAAGTTAGATTTGGTACAGAGGAATGGTGGAAGAGACAGAGAGGCGGGGGAGAGGGGAAAGAGTGAGTCAAATAAAGAACAAAGGTTGGACAAGAGAATTTTTGGAAAAATTACAACTATGCCATTACTGACACGCGTTAATTTTATACCATTGGATTTCGTTCATCAGACGTCCTAGATTTCTTCTCACTTCTCATGTAAAAGGTCCTTCTCACATGAACTCAATTCTCTCTCTCTATATATATATATATATATATATATATATATATATATATATTTGAGGCAGACATTTGTATCTTTAGATGATGAAAACAAAAGGTATATTGGTGTACGTACTTATCCGTCTTCTTTGATGATGATTACATTATCCGACCATTCTATCTGTGAAATTGCTGCTTAAGACTGAAGGTAATCAACATGAGGGGACACAATATCATAAACGTCATCTTTTAGGAGTGGCTTAGAGTGAAATACTTGGTTTAATTTATTGCCACTAAATTAGTCTAGCAATTTGACAAAATCTGTATTTTTCTCAAACTGTCTATTAAGCTATAAACTTTCTTTGTATTTACACTACTATATATAATGATCTAGAGTTTACATTTGTCTCTTAGTAACCTCTTGATTACTTTTTTTTGTTTCTTTATTGGAAATTTGTGAATTGTGACATCTTTATAGTTTGATCAGTTGTTACATGCCCTATTAATAATTAACGGTCTCGTAGCACTTTTTACGATCTTCTGAATGTCATAAAAGACTATATTTTCTGTTACTACCCTGAATATGCTTGTTCTCATCTTTTGACAAAGTTATTTCTTGCCCTAATTTTATGGTTCTTTGGTTGTATCATGTATCAAGATTCAAGAAATACATAAGGCAGTAATTTAGAAAGATTTCAATTCAAAATTTTGGTTATCATCCCACAAACCTACAAGAATTTGGGAGTTAAGAGCTTGTTGTAAGGAAGTGATGAGCTGAACTGTAATCTTTCCTCTTTAAATGATTAGTATTAATCTCAAATTAAAAAAAAAAAAAAGGACTTAAGCTAGATGATATCCACAATATTTGTAATGCAAGTGTCTATAGATTTCAAGTAGAGCCATAAAGGTTACTCCCTCGGTTCTCTTTTGTTGTTCTTATTTGAAATCGGGGAAGAAACCAATGCAACTCAAATAATGGGCAAGATTCACTATTTTAAATAAAGTTTAAGGCAAAAGATTCTAGCCCTTTTGAGTTATTCTATTTTAGGCAACCAATGATACAAAAAGTTTGAAGGGCAAAAGAGTAAAACAACTACAAACTAGTGTGAACACATTTATTGTTCTTTGAGTTACTCTATGTTAAACAACCAATTAGACAAAAATTTAAAGGGTAAAAAGGTAAAAAATGACTATTCAATATTGTGAACACATTTATTGCAACTTAAACTAATGAGAAATTTAATTCATAAATTATATTACGGTTTTTTCACCAGGTACCCCTGAGGTTTCACGAAATGCACCGAGTACCCTCGTTGTTTCGGAAATGCACCAGATGCCTTTGTGATTTGCATAAAATGCACCAAATACCCTTAATGACTAACGTTGTTAAGTTTCCGTTAGCTTTTAGGGTTAATTAACCCCTCTAACCCTAATTAAACCCTAATTAGCCCTAATGAACTAACTAAAACCTAACTTCTAACCCTACCCTAACACTAACCCCTAACTTCAAACCCTAATCTAACCTTAACCCCCTAACTTTAAACCCTAACCCCACCACCACCACCCAACCACAACCACCCCCCGCACAGCCCCGCACCCCCATCCCCACCCCCCGACCTCCTCCCCCCGTCGATTTCCCCACCCCACCCACCACCATCCCCAAAGAACCCCCTCCCCAACCCCTCCCTACAACCCCCTTCCCCTTCGATTTCCCCACCCCACCCACCACCATCCCCAAGAGCCCCCTCACCCAACCCCCCGTGCCCCCTCCCCAACCCCCTCTTCCCCCATCCCCGTCGATTTAGTTCGATTTCTCCCCACCCCGTCGATTTCCTTCGATTTCCCCCAACCCCCGTCAATTTCCCTCGATTTCCCCTAACCCCGTTGATTTCCTTCGAATTCCCCCACCCCCATCGATTTTCGTGTGATGCGGTATGCTGTGTGTTATTTGCTGCGGGGGATTGGGGGTTTATTGTTTGCTTGCGGGGGGATGGGGGGTCTCTGTGTCTGTGCGGGGGGCGGGGAAGGGGGGAATCGATGGGGGTGGGGGGGAGGAGGGCCGTTGGGCGGTGGTGAAGGAGGAGGGGGCAGTTGGGGTGAGGGGGGGAGGTTAGGGGGTGAGGTTTATGGTTTAGGTTTAGGGTTTAGGGTTTAGGATTCTAGGGGTTAGGGTTAATAATGGCAAATTCGTAAATCTAACAGAAACTTGACACCGTTAGTCATTAAGGGTATTTGGTGCATTTTATGTAAATCACAAGGGAATCTGATGCATTTTCGAAACAACGAGGGTACCTGGTGCATTTCGTGAAACCTCAGGGGTACCTGGTGAAAAAACTGATTATATTATTTATGGAAAGATTCGAAATAGGAACAACATATTGAAATTTACCAATGGGGAATACAAGAACAACAAAAGAAAACGGAGGGAGTATTATTTTTATTTGTGAGCGGTATTGTACACAGGCTCCATTGTTCTCTACCTAGTGAGAGCACTCTTACTCATGAACCCAAAAAAAAGGTTCATCCTTCACTCTCCTATTTTCTCTCCCCTCCACATCATTTTCATAAACCATTTCCAATTTCACTCCTTAACCATAAACAAATATATAAAGGTTCATCACTCTCTCTCATCCTTTTTTTCCAACCCCATCACATTTTCTCTCTTAAAGTACACTAAAAAATAAATAAAAGAACAACCAATACAAATAAAAATTATGTAAAGAAAGGAATCAAAATTGGAGAAGAGAAAACTAAAAATGTGAATAAAATATAGCAAAGTGGGTGTCTATTTGTAGAGAATGAAAAATTATGAATTTTGATAATTTTTTTATATTTTTCTAAATTATGTTTATTGAACTATTAATGTTACAATAATTGTAATGTTAAAATTACTTGCACCACCACAAGAGCGACAAGTGTCGCATAGCCGGTGGAACCCAGAAAAAGCTGACGCGCGTCAGTTTCTTTTTCCTCTGCTGTTGTAACGCCCCGACTTCCATACATCCTTATTAAGCTAATTAATCAAGATTAGCAGCGGAAGACTTAGCTTAGTCGGCGCGTTACCGCCGTACTTTCCACTAGGGGAAAATACAAGGCGACCTTTAACATTAACTTACAGGGACATTACTTACATTTGCCCCTCTTTAAGGAAACACTTTAATAATAGATCACTATTTTCTAGAAATTTCGGCAGAGTTTCCTTTGTAAATTAGACAACCCAAAATGGGAAAATGTTTGGAAAACCTGTTACAATAAAAATACTTCCAAAACCATAACTCAACGCTTTCGCGGAGTAGCAGCTAACGAGAAACAGGAGCACTATTGCTCATCCAGCACTCGAAATAAAAACTAAAGCATTACTTATTATCTATTACAAAGTGGAACGTCCTCGCCTCATAGAGAAACATAAAACAATCATAGATGAGTTCTTATTACGTAACTGCTTCTATCTTTGAGAAAATGCTCCAGAACTTCAACCTGAACTATTGTAACACTGCCACCCACCAAGTGACAGGCCACAGTAGTGACAAAACAAAACATTGACGTACATATCAGCACAATGCTGAGTACTAACCCATAAATCATTTTTAAAACATGCTTTGGTGTCTACGACTCTTGCGTAATCATCATGTTCTCATCATTCATAACCATATCATAACAACATAGCAATATTCATATTTTCCATTATCATTCATCATGTTTCGTAACCTTTCAGTACTCTCAGAAATCATAGCAGGGTAGTAACATCATCATAGTTCTCTCATATCAAAGTAGAAGGCATACTTTCATATCATTAGACAATAAACATTCATAAACATATACTTTAAGTCATACAGGATATCATAAATCATCATCATCTTTCCATCTTACTTAAGTCATATTGGTAACTAGAAAGAGCATGCATCTAATAGAGGGAAATACAACATAAATCCTTTCATAACATATCATATCGGTTTATATCATATCATAAGCTTCATCATTATCTTTTCATTTGCTTAATCGTTTTGGTAACTTGGCAGTATGACGTACATTCATTAACCAATAGGGTGGCCACAACAAAGGTGACATTTGCGGTACCCAAATCATTAACCAGTAGGGTGGCCACAACAAAGGTGACACTTGCGGTACCCAATTCATTAACCAGTAGGGTGGCCACAACAAAGGTGACACTTGCGGTACCCAATTCATTAACCAGTAGGGTGGCCACAACAAAGGTGACACTTGCGGTACCCAATTCATTAACCAAGTAGGGGTGGCCACAACAAAGGTGACACTTGCGGTACCCAAATATACTTGCCAAGAACCATCTTTCACTTAGCTTTATCATGTTTCATTGCTTTTACGAATCATAGTCACATTACATAACCGTAATCGTAATCGTGTTACGTAGTCATCATCATAACATAACCATAATTACATTACTTCATCGTGATCATAATTATGGAACGTATCTTAATCATAACATAATCATGATTACATTACATCATCGTAATCATAATCATGGAAAGTAATCATATGCATGACGTATTCATAACCATATTCATAACATATACTTTTGCATAATCAGATATTCAGAGACATATCTCATAACTTAAAGTACCTTTCAAAATACATAACAAGTCATAACATAAACATCATTAACATCATAGCGTTATCATACTCATATTTTCATAAACATCAAAGTCATTTCATTTCATCGAGAATCATCACATTCATAACACCTTTCATATCCCACAATCCACACATCAACAACATCGTGCGAAATACCATAATTATATTACGTCATCATAATCATAATCATAATCAGGAAAAGTAATCACAATCGTATTTTCATAACATCATGATCATCATACCACATAGCTTAAATCATTTGATAAACCTCATTTACATAGCAACTATTTCATATCAGAGTCACACTTCCTATACTTTCATATCGTTTCAAAATGATCATAACGTAAATTTTACCTAATCGGAAGTTGTAAACATATCTCATACCTTTAAATACTTTTAAGAATAACAACATTAACATATCAGCAACATAGCAGAACATAGCAGTCTTTTCGTATCTCATATCGTTTAAGAGTCGTTCATACTTTCAGATCACTTATGAAACATGAGGTACATTTATTCCATACTTCTTCATATCCATATTAATAAGCTTATTAGCAATATAATTCACATAATCGACTATGGTCATTAAACATAATTCAACTCCCAATAGTTCCCACAATAGTCAGGTGATACATTTTTCTTAGCTTTTCAACTTATTAAAATATAATAAAAAAACCTGACATAGTTAATCAAAATACTTTCTACTACTTTCAGGTTCATAAGCTTAATAAGACATGAACAAGGTAAGTAAAATCCACGTTCTTTATCATAATCAATTCATCTTTAGTAATTATAACACACCATAATTAATCCAAGTTCCATAAATAGGGTAGTTTTAGGCCACTAAAAGCGTCATAGTTCACAAATCATAAGTTTATAAGGAAATCAGCGGGATGACTTCTACTGTCATTAGAATTCACCAAATCAGTTTCATCAACTTAATCAATTTCATCAACCAACTCCAATTTCATCCAAGATTAATATTAACCAAATCTTACCATTAATTCATGTAATACCAGAAAGAAATTAACATACTTGTAATACTTATAATAGCACAAGAAATCAAAGCATCAACTCTTAATACCCAAAATTTCAGAGTTTATAATCTCAATAATATCCTCTAACATGAGGAGAATAAAAGAGAGGAAGAAGGGGGTGTAGTACCTCTGCTCTACTGAGCAGGGACGGAAAAAACAGAGGAGGGAGACGGAGCTCCGGCAGCGGCGGGGAGCACCGGCGAGGCTGGCGGCGCACAGGTGGTCGGCCAGCAACCACGACAGGCGGCAAGCAGAACAACACAACGACAACAACAACGCACAAGGCAGCACGAGCAGCCCACGCGACCGGGGAACCAAGCGCAGCTCCGGCGAGCAACCACCACGAAGAGGAGAGAAAAGGCGCCAGCAGGGGTTGGCGGCTCCGGCGAGCTTCAGGAACGCCGGGAAGGAAGGACGAGAGAGGAAGGAGGGAGATCGGGAAAGAGGAGAGAGAAAATTTGGGGGTTTGGGTCTTTGGGGTTTCCTCACGGGAAGAGAGGAGAGAAAATATAAGGGGTTTGGGGGTTTTGGGGTGAGAGAAATAACAGAGAGAGAGAATTTTGGGGGGTTTTGGTTTCCCAACTTAACCGACCAACATAAATGGATACCGACTTTGGTTATTTAAAATCCAAATATATAATTAACAAAATATATTACAAATACTACAAATATTCCAAACTCAAATATAATAAGGATTTACAAAACATAATTAACTTTATAATTATAATTAACGCTAATTAAAACGCTCTTAAAAATCGGGGTATTACATCCTACCACCCTTATAAAAAAGTTTCGTCCTCGAAACTTGCAATAAGTTGATCAAGGAAACAACAAGCTAAATTCATTTAGACTAAAACCAAGATCTCAACTTTCCATGGCTTGGTTAGGAATTCAGCCTCCATTCCGCCATCATCTTTTGTATCTCTACTTCAACTCGACTCGCGAAATCGAGGAGCAAAGAAAACAAAAGGGGCAAACTTGTTGGCAATGAATTCTAACTAACTCATTCAGTGAGATCTCGTTTGAAATCCTTTTGATTACTCAAACCATATAAGTTAAAGTTAATCGGAAAACTATTAAACTTCACATAACGTCACGTAAATCACAACAATCATATAATCATATAACTTAAGACCAACTAGGTCCAGGATAAGTCACTTAAACTCCAAAACGGCATTGATCACACTATTTCTCATATCTTAGGCTCTCTTAACCCAAATAATCATCAAAATTAACCTCAACTTCCTTATCGTCTAATTTCCCAAAGGATCATACCTAGGCGATGCAAAGTCTAAGACTCCGCACTTCCGGCTAGGTTTCGGCTCTGATACCACTCTGTAACGCCCCGGAAATACATAACCTTAATCGTCAGCGGAAGTACAACTTAAACCTGTGGGTTATGGCCCACTAATAATATAAATAACCTAAAACGGCCTCTTAAACATACAAATGCTCAACTTAAAGCTATAATTATTACCCATAACTACAGAGGGTTCTAAATATCCCAAATATATACAGAGTCGCTTCAACTTAATCTTTCCGGAGCATTACTGACATAACCGATCCTGCCTCTATCTCGGAAAAGATGCTCCAGAACTTCAACCTGAAACTATTGTAACACTGCCACCCACCAAGTGACAGGCCACAGTAGTGACAAAACAAAACATTGACAGACACATCAGCACAATGCTGAGTACTAACCCATAAAACATCCTTAAAACATGCTTTGGTGTCTACGACTCTCACGTAATTAATACGTTCACATCATTCATGTCAACATCACCGTAACATAACAACATTCACTTTATTCATCATATTATATGACCTTTAAGTACTTTCAGAAATCATAGCAAAATCGTAACATCAAAGTAGCCTTTTCATATCAAAACGAAAGACATACTTTCATATCATCAGACAATGAACATTCATAAACATATACTTTAAGTCATACATGATATCATAAATCATCATTATCTTTCATTTACTTAACTAGTAATGATCATATCATCCTAATAACATAGTTATTTCATAGCATTCGTTCATACACATCACTAATCATCATATTCATAAAGCATTTCGTATTTCCTAATCCAATCATCGATGACATAATGTGTGAAATCATAAAACATAATCACAATCCTAATCATACTTTCGTAACATCAATGTCATCATATTTCATAGCATTAAATCATTCAATAGCATCATCTACATAGCCAGTATTTCGTATCATATCATAAATTTCATCATAACTTTCCACCTTACTTAATTCATATTAGTAACTTGATTAACATCCAAACTTTGTAAAACAAGAAAGAGCGTACATTTAGTAAAGAGAAGAGCAACATAAATCATTATATAACATATCATATCGGTTCATATCATATCATGAGATTCATCCTTATCTTTTCATTTTACTTATTCATTTTGGTTACTTGGCAGTATAATGTACATTCATTAACCAATAGGGTGGCCACAACAAAGGTGACACTTGCGGTACCCAAATCATTAACCAGTAGGGTGGCCACAACAAAGGTGACACTTGCGGTACCCAATTTAATTCATTAACAAGTAGGGTGGCCACAACAAAGGTGACACTTGCGGTACCCAATTAAGTTCATTAACAAGTAGGGTGGCCACAACAAAGGTGACACTTGCGGTACCCAATTAAGTTCATTAACAAGTAGGGTGGCCACAACAAAGGTGACACTTGCGGTACCCAATTTAATTCATTAACAAGTAGGGTGGCCACAACAAAGGTGACACTTGCGGTACCCAATTTAATTCATTAACAAGTAGGGTGGCCACAACAAAGGTGACACTTGCGGTACCCAAATATACTGCCAAGAACCATCTTTCACTTTTCTTTATCATGTTTCATTGCTTTTACGAATCATAATCACATTACATAATCGAAATCGTGATACGTAACCATCATCATAACGTAACCATAATTACATTACATCATCATAACCATAATCATGGAACATAATTTAATCATAACATAACCCTGATTATATTACATCATCGTAATCATAATCCTGGAAAGTAATCATAAGCATGACATATTCATAACATATACTTTTGCATAATCAGATCTTCATAAGCATGTCTCATAATTTAAAGTACTTTTCGAATATATAATAGAAGCATATCTGAAGCATAGCATAACGAAACATAGCGAAGCATAGTAATCCTTTCATACCTCATATCGTTTAAGAATCATTAATACTTTCGAGTTGTTTCATAATTAAAAGGTATACTTTAACATATTAAGAATACATGAACGTATATCATAGCAAACATTTCATACTTTGTCATTCATAAGAACAAGAGTCATCCTTTTCGTACTTTTAGATCATTTCAAGAAACATAACATACCATAAGTTAATCTAACTTCCATAAATAGTTTAGTTTGAGGCCACCATAAAGTCATATTTCAGAAATATAAGTTTAATAGGAGAATAACATAATAATCTCTACTGTCATTAGAGTTCACCTACTAAATTCATCAACTTAATCCATTTCATCATTCAACTCCAATTTCCTTAATGATTAAAATCAGCCAAGTTTTAGAGATTAATTCAAGTATTACCAAACATTCAACATAGTTGTAATACTCACAACAACTCAATCTATCAAAACATCAACAATTAGTACTAAAATTTCAGGTTCCATAACTTCAGTATTAACTTTCAATATGAGGAGAACAAGAGGAGAAGAAGAGAGGGTGTAGTACCTCTGCTCACTTGGAGCAGGGACGAACAAAACAGGGGAGTGGAGCCGAGATCCGGCGAGCTGTGGGGTGATCAGGCGAGGCTGGGCAGCAGCAGCTCAACGCCAGCGGCAGGATTCCGGCGGCCGTTCGTCGGAGGAGCATCGAGCAGGGCACGAGAGAGAAAGAGATGCGACCAGAGGAGGAAGAACACCACCACCACGAAGAGGAGAGAGAAATCGCGAGCATGGAAGTTGGCTCAACCGCGGACGCAGCTCCGGCGAGCTTCAGAAACGCCGGTAAGGCGACAGGCGAAGGTGAGCGAGAGAGAAACGGGGTTCACGGGGAGGAGAGAGAAAAATGGGGTTTGGGGTGTTTGGGAAAAAGTGATGAGAGAAACAAAGAGTTGGGGTTTTAGGTGAGGAAAAATGACAGAGAGAGAGAAATAAGGGGGTTGGGGCTTTGGGTGAGAGAAAATGACAGAGAGATAATGGGGTTTGGGGGTTTTTATTTCCCAACTTAAACCGACAAACATAAATGGATACCGACTTTGGTTATTTAAAATCCAAAAATATAATTCATAATAATAGTTTCATAAAACAAAATATATTACAAATACTATAAATAATCCAAACTCAAAGAAAATAAGGATTTACAAAACATAATTAACTTTATAATTATAATTAACGCTAATTAAAACGCTCTTAAAAATCGGGGTATTACATCCTACCACCCTTATAAAAAAGTTTCGTCCTCGAAACTTGCAATAAGTTGATCAAGGAAACAACAAGCTAAATTCATTTTGACAAAACCAAGATCTCAAGCTTTTATGGCTTCGTTAGGAATTCAACCTCCATTCCGCCATCATCTTTTGTATCTCTACTTCAACTCGACTCGCGAAATCAAGGAGCAAAGAAAACAAAAGGGGCAAACTTGTTGGCAATGAATTCTAACTAACTCATTCAGTGAGATCTCGTTTGAAATTCAGTTGGTTTCGCAAATCATATAAGTTTTAATTAATCGAAAAAAACTAATAAAATTCACATAACGTCACGTACATCACAACAATCATATAATCATATAACTTAAGACCAACTAGGTCCAGGATAAGCCACTTAAACTCCAAAAGGGCATTCATAACACTATTTCTCATATCTTAGGCTCTCTTAACCCAAATAATCATCAAAATTGATCCTTATTGTATTTGTAATATATTTTGTTTTATGAAATTATTATTAAGAATAATGTATTTGGATTTTAAATAACCCAAATTGAATCTTTAATTCTCTCTCATAATTTTCCTCACCAAAAAGATAACCAAACTTCTTTCCCCCCAAATCCTCTCTCTGTCATTTTTCTCACCCAAAGACCCCAACCCCTTTATTTTTTCTCCTCTCTCACCGTGAAACCCCAAACCCCCCAAGCTTTCTCTCTCCTCTTCCCCGATCTCTCTCTCCCTTCGCTGCTTCGCCTGCCCTCACCGGCGTTTCTGAAGCTCGCCGGAGCTGCGTCCGCGGTTGAGCCAACTCCCCTGCTCGCGATTTCTCTCTCCTCTTCGTGGTGGTGGTGTTCTTCCTCCTCTGGTCGCATCTCTTTCTCTCTCGTGCCTTGCTCGATGCTCCTCCGACGAACGGCCGCCGGAATCCTGCCGCTGGCGTCGAGCTGCTGCTGCCCAGCCTCGCCTGATCACCCCACAGCTCGCCGGATCTCGGCTCCACTCCCCTGTTTTGTTCGTCCCTGCTCAGTAGAGCAGAGGTACTACACCCCTCTCTTCTTCTCCTTCTATTCTCCTCATGTAGGAGGTTATTATTGAGTTTACAAGTTCTGAAATTTGGGTATTAATCCTTCTGATCCTTCCTTTGATCTTAATTTCCTTTCTTTGAATCATGAATAATAGTTGATAATTTGATGATGAATTGTGGTTGTTGATTATGTGGTATTGATGGGGCTGAATTATTGTTGTTGGTGAATCTGTATATTAAAACTGGATGGTGTGTTATGATAGCTAAAGATGGATAATTGGAAATTACGCGATGAAGAGATCTTAAGTTAATTGTTAAGAAGTTTTAGTGAATCGCATAGTCACTTTTATGGAGAGATGTGCTTAATATGATAACCAACTAGTCGCCCACGAGGTTGAAATGATGTATGGGTTAAAGATGAATTGAGATGATCTATTGATTTTCAGACAATCTTGGTATTTTATGACATTTAAAGTACACTACTATATCAGGTTTATTATTATATTTCAGTAAGTTGAAAAGCTAAGAAAGTGTATCAAGGACTATTATGAGAACTGTCTAGAGTCGAATTATGTTTAATGACGATAGTCGATTATGTGAACTATATTGCTAATAAGCTTATTATATGAATATGATGGAGTATGGAATAAATATACCTCATGTTTCATAAGTGATCGGAAAGTGTGAACGACTCTTAAACGATATGAGATACGAAAAGACTGCTATGTTTCTGCTATGTTTCTGATATGTTTCTGTTGTTATTCTTAAAAGTACTTAAAGGTATGAGATATGCTTACAATTTCCGATTATGTAAAATTTACGTTAGGATCATTCTGAAACGAACTGAAAGTATAGGAAGTATGACTCTGATATGAAATAGTTGCTATGTAAATGATGTTTATCAAATGATTTGAAGCTATGTGGTATGATGATCATGATGTTATGAAAATACGATTGTGATTACTTTTCCTGATTATGATTATGATTATGATGACGTAATGCAATTATGGTATTTCGCACTATGTCGTTGATGTGTGGATTGTGGGATATGAAAGGTTTTATGAATATGATGATTCTCGATGAAATGAAATGACTTTGATGTTTATGAAAATATGAGTATGATAACGCTATGATGTTAATGATGTTTCATGATTATGATTACAATGATGTAATGTAATTATGATATGTAAAAGCAATAAAACATGATAAAGCTAAGTGAAAGATGGTTCTTGGCAGTATATTTGGGTACCGCAAGTGTCACCTTTGTTGTGGCCACCCTACTTGTTAATGAATTAAATTGGGTACCGCAAGTGTCACCTTTGTTGTGGCCACCCTACTGGTTAATGAATTGGGTACCGCAAGTGTCACCTTTGTTGTGGCCACCCTATTGGTTAATGAATGTACGTTATACTGCCAAGTTACCAAAACGATTAAGTTAATGAAAAGATAATGATAAAGCTTATGATATGATATGAACCGATATGATATGTTATGAAATGATTTATGTTGTATTTTCCTCTATTAGATGCATGCTCTTTCTAGTTACCAATATGACTTAAGTAAGATGAAAAGATGTGATGAAGCATATGATATGATATGAAATATATGTTATATAGGTGATGTATTAAATGATTTAATGCTATCAGGTATGATTACATTGATGTTACGAAAGTATGATTATGATTGTGATTATGTTTTATGATTTCACACATTATGTCATCGATGATTGGATTAGGAAATACGGAATGCTTTATGAATATGATGATTAGTGATGTGTATGAACGAATGCTATGAAATAACTATGTTATTAAGATGATATGATCATTACTAGTTAAGTAAATGAAAGATGATGATGATTGATGATATCCTGTATGACTTAAAGTACATGTTTATAAATGTTTGTTGTCTAATGATATGAAAGTATGCTTTCTACTTTGATATGAGAGAACTATGATGATGTTACTACTTTGCTATGATTTCTGAAAGTACTTAAAGGTCATATAATATGATGAATAAAGTGAATGTTGTTATGTTACGGTGATGTTGACATGAATGATGTGAACGTATTAATTACGTAAGAGTCGTAGACACCAAAGCATGTTTTAAGGATGTTTTATGGGTTAGTACTCAGCATTGTGCTGATGTGTCTGTCAATGTTTTGTTTTGTCACTACTGTGGCCTGTCACTTGGTGGGTGGCAGTGTTACAATAGTTCAGGTTGAAGTTCTGGAGCATTTTCTCAAAGATAGAGGCAGGATCGGTTATGTCAGTAATGCTCCGGAAAGGTTGAGTTGAAGCGACTCTGTATATATTTGGGATATTTAGAACCCTCTGTAGTTATGGGTAATAATTATAGCTTTAAAGACGATCATTTGTATATTTAAGAGGCCATTTTAGGCTAATTATTTTATTAGTGGGCCATAACCCACAGGCTTAATTTCCATTTCCGCTGCTAAGTACGAGCAATTGTGTTTAATTAAGGTTATGAATTTCCGGGGCGTTACAGAGGACTCTGTAACGCCCCGGAAATACATAACCTTAATTGTCAGCGGAAGCACAACTTAAGCCTGTGGGTTAGGGCCCACTAATAAAATAATCGCCTAAAATGGCCTCTTAAATATACAAATGCTCAACTTAAAGCTATAATTATTACCCATAACTACAGAGGGTTCTAAATATCCCGAATATACACAGAGTCGCTTCAACTTAATCTTTCCGGAGCATTACTGACATAACCGATCCTGCCTCTATCTCGGAAAAGATGCTCCAGAACTTCAACCTGAAACTATTGTAACACTGCCACCCACCAAGTGACAGGCCACAGTAGTGACAAAACAAAACATTGACATACACATCAGCACAACGCTGAGTACTAACCCATAAATCATTCTCAAAACATGCTTTGGTGTCTACGACTCTCACGTAATCATCATGTTCTCATCATTCATAACCATATCACAACAACATAGCAATATTCACATCATCCATTATCATTCATCATGTTTCGTGACCTTTTAATACTCCCAGAAATCATAGCAAAGTAGTAACATCATCATAGTTCTCTCATATCAAAGTAGAAAGCATACTTTCATATCATTAGACAACAAACATTTATAAACATGTACTTCAAGTCATACAGAATATCATAAGTCATCATCATCTTTCATCTACTTAACTAGTAATGATCATATCATCATAATAACATAGTTATTTCATAGCATTCGTTCATAAACATCACTAATCATCATATTCATAAAACATTGCATATCTCCTAATCCAATCATCGGTAACATAATGTGTGAAATCATAAAACATATTCGCAATCATAATTATACTTATGAAACATCAAAGTCATCATACTTCATAGCATTAAATCATTCAATAGCATCATCTACATAGCCAATATTTCGTATCATATCATAAGTTTCATCATAACTTTCCACCTTACTTAATTCATATTAATAACTTGATTAACATCTGAGCTTTGTAAAACAAGAAAGAGCATGCATTTAGTAAAGAGAAGAGCAACATAAATCATTGTATAACATATCATATCGTTCATATCATATCATAAGATTCATCATTATCTTTTCATTTTACTTGTTCATTTTGGTTACTTGGCAGTATAACGTACATTCATTAACCAATAGGGTGGCCACAACAAAGGTGACACTTGCGGTACCCAAATCATTAACCAGTAGGGTGGCCACAACAAAGGTGACACTTGCGGTACCCAATTTAATTCATTAACAAGTAGGGTGGCCACAACAAAGGTGACACTTGCGGTACCCAATTAAGTTCATTAACAAGTAGGGTGGCCACAACAAAGGTGACACTTGCGGTACCCAATTAAGTTCATTAACAAGTAGGGTGGCCACAACAAAGGTGACACTTGCGGTACCCAATTAAGTTCATTAACAAGTAGGGTGGCCACAACAAAGGTGACACTTGCGGTACCCAATTTAATTCATTAACAAGTAGGGTGGCCACAACAAAGGTGACACTTGCGGTACCCAATTTAATTCATTAACAAGTAGGGTGGCCACAACAAAGGTGACACTTGCGGTACCCAAATATACTGCCAAGAACCATCTTTCACTTTTCTTTATCATGTTTCATTGCTTTTACGAATCATAATCACATTACCTAATGGTAATCGTAATCCTGATGCGTCATTATCATCATATCGTACCCATAATTACATTACATCATCGTAATCATAATCATGGAACATACCTTAATCATAACATAACCATAATTACATTACATCATCGTAATCATAATCATGGAACATATCTTAATCATAACATAACCATGATTACATTACATCATCGTAATCATAATCATGGAAAGTAATCATATGCATGACATATTCATAATCATATTCTCATAACACCATCATCATCATCATCTCATAGCATCGAGTCATCATAATCATCATAAAACATTTCATTTCCCACAATCCATATATAAAACACGACATTAATCATGATCATAACGTATAATTTTACATAATCGGGTATTCGAAGCATATCTCATAACTTAAAGTACCCTTCAAAATACATAATAGAAGCATATCTCGAAACATAACAAATACATAGCATAAGCATAGTAGTCCTTTCGTATTTTACATCGTTCATGAACCATTCATGCTTTCATATTATTTCGGAATTTAAAGGCATACTTTGGCATAATCGAGACTTTATAAACATAACTCATCACCCCAAATATATCGGAAATACATAAGAAAATCATACATAAACGTTGTAAGAATCCTTTCATACTATCAAGTCGTTTACAAGAACGTAGCATAAGACACTTTTTATAACATCATGGTCTCACATATATCATTGCAGAGTATACGTTTCATCTCTCGTAATTCACAAATCATCCTTACGTACTTTAAGATCATTTCGAGAAACATAAAGCGTACTTGTTTCATATTAATGATTCGAACTCCATATTAGCTTATTTTAGTGAACATAAACACTAATGATACTTTACTATTCTGCCTAGCAATGACTTGTAGATACACAAATAGGAATCTATTTCCAATAATCCATCTTTAGTAATCATAACACACCATCCAGTTCTAATATACCGGTTCACCAACAACAATAATTCAGCCCCATCAATGCCACATAATCAACAACCACAATTCATCATCAAACTAGCAACCATTACTCATGATTCAAAGAAAGGAAATTAAGATCGAAGGAAGAATCAGAGGGATTAGCACCCAAATTTCAGCATTTATAAACTCAATAATACCCTCCAACATGAGGAGAATAGAAAGAGATGAAGAAGGGGGTGTAGTACCTCTGCTCTACTGAGCAGGGACGAACAAAACAGAGGAGTGGAGCCGAGCTCCGGCGAGCTGTGGGGTGATCAGGCGAGGCTGGGCAGCAGCAGCTCGACGCCAGCGGCAGGATTCCGGCGGCCGTTCGTCGGAGGAGCATCGAGCAGGGCACGAGAGAGAAAGAGATGCGACCAGAGGAGGAAGAACACCACCACCACGAAGAGGAGAGAGAAATCGCGAGCATGGAAGTTGGCTCAACCGCGGACGCAGCTCCAGGCGAGCCGTAAACGCCGGTAAGGCGACAGGCGAAGGTGAGCGAGAGAGAAACGGGGTTCACGGGGAGGAGAGAGAAAAATGGGGTTTGGGGTGTTTGGGAAAAAGTGATGAGAGAAACAAAGAGTTGGGGTTTTAGGTGAGGAAAAATGACAGAGAGAGAGAAATAAGGGGGTTGGGGCTTTGGGTGAGAGAAAATGACAGAGAGATAATGGGGTTTGGGGGTTTTTATTTCCCAACTTAAACCGACAAACATAAATGGATACCGACTTTGGTTATTTAAAATCCAAAAATATAATTCATAATAATAGTTTCATAAAACAAAATATATTACAAATACTATAAATAATCCAAACTCAAAGAAAATAAGGATTTACAAAACATAATTAACTTTATAATTATAATTAACGCTAATTAAAACGCTCTTAAAAATCGGGGTATTACATCCTACCACCCTTATAAAAAAGTTTCGTCCTCGAAACTTGCAATAAGTTGATCGAGGGAACAATAAGCTAAATTCATTTAGACAAAACCAAGATCTCAAGCTTTTATGGCTTCGTTAGGAATTCAACCTCCATTCCGCCATCATCTTTTGTATCTCTACTTCAACTCGACTCGCGAAATCAAGGAGCAAAGAAAACAAAAGGGGCAAACTTGTTGGCAATGAATTCTAACTAACTCATTCAGTGAGATCTCGTTTGAAATTCAGTTGGTTTCGCAAATCATATAAGTTTTAATTAATCGAAAAACTATTAAAATTCACATAACGTCACGTACATCATAACAATCATATAATCATATAACTTAAGACCAACTAGGTCCAGGTATAACCACCTAAACTCCAAAAGGACATCCATAATCCTATTACTCATATCTTAAATTCTATCAACCCAAATAGTCATGAAAATCAACCTCAAACTTTTTCGACATCTTAATTCCCAAAGGATCATACCTAGGCGATGCAAAGTCTAAGACTCCGCACTTCCGGCTAGGTTTCGGCTCTGATACCACTCTGTAACGCCCCGGAAATACATAACCTTAATTGTCAGCGGAAGCACAACTTAAGCCTGTGGGTTAGGGCCCACTAATAAAATAATCGCCTAAAATGGCCTCTTAAATATACAAATGCTCAACTTAAAGCTATAATTATTACCCATAACTACAGAGGGTTCTAAATATCCCGAATATACACAGAGTCGCTTCAACTTAATCTTTCCGGAGCATTACTGACATAACCGATCCTGCCTCTATCTCGGAAAAGATGCTCCAGAACTTCAACCCGAAACTATTGTAACACTCGCCACCCACCAAGTGACAGGCCACGAAGTGACAAAACAAAACATTGACATACACATCGGACAACGCCGAGTACTAACCCATAAATCATTCTTAAAACATGCTTTGGTGTCTACGACTCTCACGTAATCATCATGTTCTCATCATTCATAACCATATCACAACAACATAGCAATATTCACATCATCCATTATCATTCATCATGTTTCGTGACCTTTTAATACTCCCAGAAATCATAGCAAAGTAGTAACATCATCATAGTTCTCTCATATCAAAGTAGAAAGCATACTTTCATATCATTAGACAACAAACATTTATAAACATGTACTTCAAGTCATACAGTATATCATAAGTCATCATCATCTTTCATCTACTTAACTAGTAATGATCATATCATCATAATAACATAGTTATTTCATAGCATTCGTTCATAAACATCACTAATCATCATATTCATAAAACATTGCATATCTCCTAATCCAATCATCGGTAACATAATGTGTGAAATCATAAAACATATTCGCAATCATAATTATACTTATGAAACATCAAAGTCATCATACTTCATAGCATTAAATCATTCAATAGCATCATCTACATAGCCAATATTTCGTATCATATCATAAGTTTCATCATAACTTTCCACCTTACTTAATTCATATTAATAACTTGATTAACATCTGAGCTTTGTAAAACAAGAAAGAGCATGCATTTAGTAAAGAGAAGAGCAACATAAATCATTGTATAACATATCATATCAGTTCATATCATATCATAAGATTCATCATTATCTTTTCATTTTACTTGTTCATTTTGGTTACTTGGCAGTATAACGTACATTCATTAACCAATAGGGTGGCCACAACAAAGGTGACACTTGCGGTACCCAAATCATTAACCAAAGAGGGGTGGCCACAACAAAGGTGACACTTGCGGTACCCAATTTAATTCATTAACAAGTAGGGTGGCCACAACAAAGGTGACACTTGCGGTACCCAATTAACTTCATTAACAAGTAGGGTGGCCACAACAAAGGTGACACTTGCGGTACCCAATTAAGGTCATTAACAAGTAGGGTGGCCACAACAAAGGTGACACTTGCGGTACCCAATTAAGTTCATTAACAAGTAGGGTGGCCACAACAAAGGTGACACTTGCGGTACCCAATTTAATTCATTAACAAGTAGGGTGGCCACAACAAAGGTGACACTTGCGGTACCCAATTTAATTCATTAACAAGTAGGGTGGCCACAACAAAGGTGACACTTGCGGTACCCAAATATACTGCCAAGAACCATCTTTCACTTTTCTTTATCATGTTTCATTGCTTTTACGAATCATAATCACATTACCTAATGGTAATCGTAATCCTGATGCGTCATTATCATCATATCGTACCCATAATTACATTACATCATCGTAATCATAATCATGGAACATACCTTAATCATAACATAACCATAATTACATTACATCATCGTAATCATAATCATGGAACATATCTTAATCATAACATAACCATGATTACATTACATCATCGTAATCATAATCATGGAAAGTAATCATATGCATGACATATTCATAATCATATTCTCATAACACCATCATCATCATCTGTAACGCCCCGGAAATACATAACCTTAATTGTCAGCGGAAGCACAACTTAAGCCTGTGGGTTATGGCCCACTAATAAAATAATTAGCCTAAAATGGCCTCTTAAATATACAAATGATCGTCTTTAAAGCTATAATTATTACCCATAACTACAGAGGGTTCTAAATATCCCAAATATATACAGAGTCGCTTCAACTCAACCTTTCCGGAGCATTACTGACATAACCGATCCTGCCTCTATCTCGGAGAAGATGCTCCAGAACTTCAACCTGAAACTATTGTAACACTGCCACCCACCAAGTGACAGGCCACAGTAGTGACAAAACAAAACATTGACAGACACATCAGCACAATGCTGAGTACTAACCCATAAAACATCTTTAAAACATGCTTTGGTGTCTACGACTCTCACGTAATTAACATGTTCACATCATTCATAACCATATCACAACAACATAGCAATATCCACATAGTCCATTATCATTCATCGTGTTTTATGACCTTTAAGTACTCTCAGAAATCATAACAGAGTAGTAACATCATCATAGTTCTCTCATATCAAAGTAGAAGACATACTTTCATATCATTAGACAATAAACATTCATAAACATATATACTTTAAGTCATACAGGATATCATCAATCATCATCATCTTTCATTTACTTAACTAGTAATGATCATATCATCTTAATAACATAGTTATTTCATAGCATTCGTTCATACACATCACTAATCATCATATTCATAAAGCATTCCGTATTTCCTAATCCAATCATCGATGACATAATGTGTGAAATCATAAAACATAATCACAATCATAATCATACTTTCGTAACATCAATGTAATCATACCTGATAGCATTAAATCATTTAATACATCACCTATATAACATATATTTCATATCATATCATATGCTTCATCACATCTTTTCATCTTACTTAAGTCATATTGGTAACTAGAAAGAGCATGCATCTAATAGAGGGAAATACAACATAAATCCTTTCATAACATATCATATCGGTTTATATCATATCATAAGCTTCATCATTATCTTTTCATTTGCTTAATCGTTTTGGTAACTTGGCAGTATGACGTACATTCATTAACCAATAGGGTGGCCACAACAAAGGTGACACTTGCGGTACCCAAATCATTAACCAGTAGGGTGGCCACAACAAAGGTGACACTTGCGGTACCCAAATATACTGCCAAGAACCATCTTTCACTTAGCTTTATCATGTTTCATTGCTTTTACATATCAGAATTACATTACATCATTGTAATCATAATCATGAAACATCATTAACATCATAGCATTATCATACTCATATTTTCATAAACATCAAAGTCATTTCATTTCATCGAGAATCACCATATTCATAAAACCTTTCATATCCCACAATCCACACATCAACAACATAGTGCGAAATACCATATGTAACGCCCCGGAAATGCATAACCTTATTTAAACACAATTGCTCGTACTTAGCAGCGGAAGTACAACTTAAGCCTGTGGGTTAGGGCCCACTAATAATATAAATAGCCTAAAACGGCCTATTAAACATACAAATCATCGTCTTTAAGCTATAATTATTACCCATAAATACAGAGGGTTCTAAATATCTCTAATAATTATCAGAGTCGCTTCAACTTAACCTTCCGGAGCATTACTGACATAACCGATCCTGCATCTATCTCGGAAAAGATGCTCCAGAACTTCAACCTGAAACTATTGTAACACTCTGCTCTACTGAGCAGGGACGAACAAAACAGAGGAGTGGAGCCGAGCTCCGGCGAGCTGTGGGGTGATCAGGCGAGGCTGGGCAGCAGCAGCTCGACGCCAGCGGCAGGATTCCGGCGGCCGTTCGTCGGAGGAGCATCGAGCAGGGCACGAGAGAGAAAGAGATGCGACCAGAGGAGGAAGAACACCACCACCACGAAGAGGAGAGAGAAATCGCGAGCATGGAAGTTGGCTCAACCGCGGACGCAGCTCCGGCGAGCTTCAGAAACGCCGGTAAGGCGACAGGCGAAGGTGAGCGAGAGAGAAACGGGGTTCACGGGGAGGAGAGAGAAAAATGGGGTTTGGGGTGTTTGGGAAAAAGTGATGAGAGAAACAAAGAGTTGGGGTTTTAGGTGAGGAAAAATGACAGAGAGAGAGAAATAAGGGGGGTTTGGTTTCCCAACTTAACCGACCAACATATATGAGAGGAAGGAAAACCGACTTTGGTTTCCTATTTGGACCAAATACCGCTAAAACAGTCACACATAAAACCAAAAATAATTTTAATAATAATAACCATATAAAATTAAACAAATAAATATATTACAAACGCGACAAATAATAATCATACTCCAATCCAAGTAAAATGAGAATATTTAAAATATAATTAAGTTATAATTAACGCTAAATAAAATATGCTTAAGAATTGGGGTATTACATCCTACCACCCTTATAAAAAAGTTTCGTCCTCGAAACTTGCAATAAGTTGATCGAGGAAACAACAAGCTAAATTCATTAAGACAAAAACCAAGATCTCAACTTTCCATGGCTTGGTTAGATATTCAGCCTCCATTCCGCCATCATCTTTTGTAACTCTACTTCAACTCGACTCGCGAAATCGAGGAGCAAAGAAAACAAAAGGGGCAAACTTGTTGGCAATGAATTCTAACTAACTCATTCAGTGAGATCTCGTTTGAAATTCAGTTGGTTTCGCAAATCATATAAGTTTTAATTAATCGAAAAACTATTAAAATTCACATAACGTCACGTACATCACAACAATCACATAATCATATAACTTAAGACCAACTAGGTCCAGGTATAACCACCTAAACTCCAAAAGGACATCCATAATCCTATTACTCATATCTTAAATTCTATCAACCCAAATAGTCATGAAAATCAACCTCAAACTTTTTCGACATCTTAATTCCCAAAGGATCATACCTAGGCGATGCAAAGTCTAAGACTCCGCACTTCCGGCTAGGTTTCGGCTCTGATACCACTCTGTAACGCCCCGGAAATGCATAACCTTATTTAAACACAATTGCTCGTACTTAGCAGCGGAAGTACAACTTAAGCCTGTGGGTTAGGGCCCACTAATAATATAAATAGCCTAAAACGGCCTATTAAACATACAAATCATCGTCTTTAAGCTATAATTATTACCCATAAATACAGAGGGTTCTAAATATCTCTAATAATTATCAGAGTCGCTTCAACTTAACCTTCCGGAGCATTACTGACATAACCGATCCTGCATCTATCTCGGAAAAGATGCTCCGGAACTTCAACCCGAAACTATTGTAACACTCGCTCTACCGAGCGGGGACGAACAAAACAGAGGGAGTGGAGCCGAGCTCCGGCGAGCTGTGGGGTGATCAGGCGAGGCTGGGCAGCAGCAGCTCGACGCCGGCCGCCGGAGATTCCGGCGGCCGTTCGTCGGAGGAGCATCGAGCGAGGGCACGAGAGAGAAAGAGATGCGACCGAGAGGAGGAAGAACACCACCACCACGAAGAGGAGAGAGAAATCGCGAGCATGGAAGTTGGCTCAACCGCGGACGCAGCTCCGGCGAGCTTCAGAAACGCCGGTAAGGCGACAGGCGAAGGTGAGCGAGAGAGAAACGGGGTTCACGGGGAGGAGAGAGAAAAAATGGGGTTTGGGGTGTTTGGGAAAAAGTGATGAGAGAAACAAAGAGTTGGGGTTTTAGGTGAGGAAAAATGACAGAGAGAGAGAAAATAAGGGGGTTTGGTTTCCCAACTTAACCGACCAACATATATGAGAGGAAGGAAAACCGACTTTGGTTTCCTATTTGGACCAAATACCGCTAAAACAGTCACACATAAAACCAAAAATAATTTTAATAATAATAACCATATAAAATTAAACAAATAAATATATTACAAACGCGACAAATAATAATCATACTCCAATCCAAGTAAAATGAGAATATTTAAAATATAATTAAGTTATAATTAACGCTAAATAAAATATGCTTAAGAATTGGGGTATTACATCCTACCACCTCTGTAACGCCCCGACTTCCATACATCCTTATTAAGCTAATTAATCAAGATTAGCAGCGGAAGACTTAGCTTAGTCGGCGCGTTACCGCCGTACTTTCCACTAGGGGAAAATACAAGGCGACCTTTAACATTAACTTACAGGGACATTACTTACATTTGCCCCTCTTTAAGGAAACACTTTAATAATAGATCACTATTTTCTAGAAATTTCGGCAGAGTTTCCTTTGTAAATTAGACAACCCAAAATGGGAAAATGTTTGGAAAACCTGTTACAATAAAAATACTTCCAAAACCATAACTCAACGCTTTCGCGGAGTAGCAGCTAACGAGAAACAGGAGCACTATTGCTCATCCAGCACTCGAAATAAAAACTAAAGCATTACTTATTATCTATTACAAAGTGGAACGTCCTCGCCTCATAGAGAAACATAAAACAATCATAGATGAGTTCTTATTACGTAACTGCTTCTATCTTTGAGAAAATGCTCCAGAACTTCAACCTGAACTATTGTAACACTGCCACCCACCAAGTGACAGGCCACAGTAGTGACAAAACAAAACATTGACGTACATATCAGCACAATGCTGAGTACTAACCCATAAATCATTTTTAAAACATGCTTTGGTGTCTACGACTCTTGCGTAATCATCATGTTCTCATCATTCATAACCATATCATAACAACATAGCAATATTCATATTTTCCATTATCATTCATCATGTTTCGTAACCTTTCAGTACTCTCAGAAATCATAGCAGGGTAGTAACATCATCATAGTTCTCTCATATCAAAGTAGAAGGCATACTTTCATATCATTAGACAATAAACATTCATAAACATATACTTTAAGTCATACAGGATATCATAAATCATCATCATCTTTCCATCTTACTTAAGTCATATTGGTAACTAGAAAGAGCATGCATCTAATAGAGGGAAATACAACATAAATCCTTTCATAACATATCATATCGGTTTATATCATATCATAAGCTTCATCATTATCTTTTCATTTGCTTAATCGTTTTGGTAACTTGGCAGTATGACGTACATTCATTAACCAATAGGGTGGCCACAACAAAGGTGACACTTGCGGTACCCAAATCATTAACCAGTAGGGTGGCCACAACAAAGGTGACACTTGCGGTACCCAATTCATTAACCGGTAGGGTGGCCACAACAAAGGTGACACTTGCGGTACCCAATTCATTAACCAAGAGGGGTGGCCACAACAAAGGTGACACTTGCGGTACCCAATTCATTAACCAGTAGGGTGGCCACAACAAAGGTGACACTTGCGGTACCCAAATATACTGCCAAGAACCATCTTTCACTTAGCTTTATCATGTTTCATTGCTTTTACGAATCATAGTCACATTACATAACCGTAATCGTAATCGTGTTACGTAGTCATCATCATAACATAACCATAATTACATTACTTCATCGTGATCATAATTATGGAACGTATCTTAATCATAACATAATCATGATTACATTACATCATCGTAATCATAATCATGGAAAGTAATCATATGCATGACGTATTCATAACCATATTCATAACATATACTTTTGCATAATCGGATATTCGGGAGACATATCTCATAACTTAAAGTACCTTTCAAAATACATAACAAGTCATAACATAAACATCATTAACATCATAGCGTTATCATACTCATATTTTCATAAACATCAAAGTCATTTCATTTCATCGAGAATCATCACATTCATAACACCTTTCATATCCCACAATCCACACATCAACAACATCGTGCGAAATACCATAATTATATTACGTCATCATAATCATAATCATAATCAGGAAAAGTAATCACAATCGTATTTTCATAACATCATGATCATCATACCACATAGCTTAAATCATTTGATAAACCTCATTTACATAACAACTATTTCATATCAGAGTCACACTTCCTATACTTTCATATCGTTTCAAAATGATCATAACGTAAATTTTACCTAATCGGAAGTTGTAAACATATCTCATACCTTTAAATACTTTTAAGAATAACAACATTAACATATCAGCAACATAGCAGAACATAGCAGTCTTTTCGTATCTCATATCGTTTAAGAGTCGTTCATACTTTCAGATCACTTATGAAACATGAGGTACATTTATTCCATACTTCTTCATATCCATATTAATAAGCTTATTAGCAATATAATTCACATAATCGACTATGGTCATTAAACATAATTCAACTCCCAATAGTTCCCACAATAGTCGGGTGATACATTTTTCTTAGCTTTTCAACTTATTAAAATATAATAAAAAAACCGACATAGTTAATCAAAATACTTTCTACTACTTTCGGGTTCATAAGCTTAATAAGACATGAACAAGGTAAGTAAAATCCACGTTCTTTATCATAATCAATTCATCTTTAGTAATTATAACACACCATAATTAATCCAAGTTCCATAAATAGGGTAGTTTTAGGCCACTAAAAGCGTCATAGTTCACAAATCATAAGTTTATAAGGAAATCGGCGGGATGACTTCTACTTGTCATTAGAATTCACCAAATCGGTTTCATCAACTTAATCAATTTCATCAACCAACTCCAATTTCATCCAAGATTAATATTAACCAAATCTTACCATTAATTCATGTAATACCGAGAAAGAAATTAACATACTTGTAATACTTATAATAGCACAAGAAATCAAAGCATCAACTCTTAATACCCAAAATTTCGAGTTTATAATCTCAATAATATCCTCTAACATGAGGAGAATAAAAGAGAGGAAGAAGGGGGTGTAGTACCTCTCGCTCTGCCGAGCGGGACGGAAAAAACGAGAGGAGGGAGACGGAGCTCGGCGGCGGCGGGGAGCACCGGCGAGGCTGGCGGCGCACGAGTGGTCGGCCGGCAACCACGACAGGCGGCAGCAAGCAACACAACGACAACAACAACGCACGGCGAAGACGAGCGGCCCACGCGACCGGGGAACCAAGCGCGGCTCCGGCGAGCAACCACCACGAAGAGGAGAGAAAAGGCGCCGGCAGGGGTGGCGGCTCCGGCGAGCCCGAGGAACGCCGGGAAGGAAGGACGAGAGAGGAAGGAGGGAGAGATCGGGAAAGAGGAGAGAGAAAATTTGGGGGTTTGGGTCTTTGGGGTTTCCTCACGGGAAGAGAGGAGAGAAAATATAAGGGGTTTGGGGGTTTTGGGGTGAGAGAAATAACAGAGAGAGAGAATTTTGGGGGGTTTTGGTTTCCCAACTTAACCGACCAACATAAATGGATACCGACTTTGGTTATTTAAAATCCAAATATATAATTAACAAAATATATTACAAATACTACAAATATTCCAAACTCAAATATAATAAGGATTTACAAAACATAATTAACTTTATAATTATAATTAACGCTAATTAAAACGCTCTTAAAAATCGGGGTATTACAGCTGTTGTGCGTTTAAGTGAAGTTTTGTTGTGTTACTTCCCAAAGTTCTGCGTTTTGTGAGACAATTTAGCATTTTTCTATTTTACACTTTTACATGTGGCACTGAAGAACAATAACACGAATTGTTCGGAAATCCGAACGTTCTTCCTTTTGTTCATGATTAAGGGGGAAATAAATGGTTCATGTCTATGAACTATTTTTTAGTTTATTGTTAAGGATGCTCTGAGCCTACTACTAAATAACTTACAATTCTTTTTTGCGTGCTAGAATGTGAATGCCTTTACACAGTTTCTTTAAAAAGGCCCAACCGTCCACGGGTTAATGAGTCTAGAATGCTATTTCTTCTTTTTATTCTTTTCTCCGTTGTTATGCCATGTAATTTTCAATTCTCTATTGTAACTAAATTGGTAAATCAAAAGAGCAAAAGTGCTTAAGTTTGAAGATATAAAGAGAATCTTGAGTAGCCAAGTTAAGAACTTCATTACTTTTTG
Source organism: Beta lomatogona (assembly GCA_947646795.1). NCBI lineage: Eukaryota > Viridiplantae > Streptophyta > Magnoliopsida > Caryophyllales > Amaranthaceae > Beta > Beta lomatogona. The sequence goes on along the minus strand of CANSNZ010000134.1, from coordinate 274,096 downwards.
AGTGGGTGTCTTCAAAGTCGGGTTAATTGATGGTGGAAACTATTTCATGTTAGGCCAATATCAGGTCGAGTCAGTTTTGCAAGTTGAATTCAGACCAAATCATTCAAGTCGACTTAGTTCATATTAGGTTTTGGGTTTACTATAGTCTTTCGGTCCTTAGTTTTTGAGAAATTCTAATTGATCTGATCCAATAATGAATTTGTATCTTAAATTAAAAATATTAATGACTAAGAAGAGTAAGTTAATTTTATCAATTTCTATGCCGAATAGGGTCTTATTTGGATTTTAAAAATGTTAACCTAAAACGATATTCTACCCAAAAGCAATTCAGTTAAGTTTAGTACAAGACTCAGTTTGTCTAGAGAGTAAGTACACTCTACTCCTATAATATACAAAATCCCACTAGATTTGGGGTAGGATCTTACATGATCACTAATTCACTATCTAATTACTAAATTTAGTTACAGGTAAGGTAGGCAATAAACATTGGTAAATTATTTATACCAATTATAGCAACATGCAAAATGGAGGGAAAAGTTTCCAGTTTTGATGTAATGAAATAATGATAGTGATGGACACTATTTATAAGCTAAATGATTGTCTCGAAGCTGCTATGAAAAAGAAAAATTGGCGCCTTAAACTCGAAAGATTCCCTCCATTTCTAAAATGAGGTGATATCGTGCGCGCCCTTTCTGAATATTTGGCGGGTTTAGTAGCTTTATTATTTTAGTATATTTGATTTATTTTTTGAAGCATGCCTAAGAAATTTCTTCAAAAAGTCCTAATAAATAACAGAAAGGGCAGGAACAAATATGTGTGGAAGGTGGACTGGCTAGTGAGACTGTTACGGCCCGTTTGGTAAGAGGGCATAAATGGTGGGAATGGTAATGCATTATAGTGTAAATTTATACTAGAAATTCAATGTTATTACCTATGATAATGCTACTTCATCCCAAGATATCTATTTTCTTCCTAAAATCTCATTACTATCCATTACCAATTGAGAAGGTGGTATTAGGTGGTAATGGAAATTTATAAAGGGAAACCCATGTTTTGTGATAAAGTTTCATTCCCATGGTCATTGACATGAGAACTTTTTTTATAAATTTACACTAAATTTCATTACCATTACCACTATTTATTACCACTAACCAAACGGGTCGTTAGTGTTTGGTCAAACAATTTCCATGCTTTATGGTCATTTTTACTAGTGTTGCTTAGCTGGCTGTGACTATGAAGTTGAGCCATTTATTATAATAATCCCCATTGCAACTGCCCATAAAACCAGAAAAATAAACTATTTGAGACAGAATTCAAGTTTTTTTTTTATAAAAAAAAGGGAAGTTAAAGTGTTATTAATGGTGGGACGGGGATGAGTATAAATACGTACTTAGTGGGGCGGGGATAGATTTGGAATTTTCCCCCGCAATGGGTGGTGGGGCGGGGATGGAGATGAGAATTTTATGCCGGTGTGGGCGTGGAGGTACATCCTCCGCACCCGCCCCGCCCAATTGCCATCCCTAGTTATTATAGTAATATATATACTAGAAAATATAAAACCGGTTTGATCGGGTCCAATCAGATTTTAAAGTTCATTTAGATAAGTTCATGCGAAAATAACGTACTCGATACTCTTAGTACCATCCTCTTATTAATTAGTGATAAAAAGTCATAAAATTATTGATTTTCAACTTAATTCGACTTTTTCTTTAACTAGTTTTATACATATTAGAATCGATCAGCTTGAGTTTATGAATTTTTTTGGAACTTACTCAAATTTGTTGAAACATAGAAGGATCGTCTGCCTCACATGGTGGAGAGATGATACACATACACTGGATGTACGTGTTACTACTAAAATGCATACCTATTGTATGTGTTACTACTAATGTATTACAATCATATAAACCTGTTTTGTTATTCAATGATGTTTGAATTTATGTATTTAAACGATTGAAATACTATATCTCGAATTGAATTTTATTACATGGTAGGGATGAAAATATAACATTATTTTTCTACAAACAAATTAAATAATTGAAAACAACAGGAAAATTTAGTTGAAAATCAATAGTAGAAAAATGGTGAAGATGAATAAGATGAAGCTAATATATGAATAATCTAGAAAAAAAGTTACATTTCTTTTTTTTAGTTTTAAACGAAGGATTCATACAAATCTAAACAAAGAAAATTTCATAAAACAAAATTTTTAAACAAAGATAAAGAACAAATCATTAAAAATAAAATTATCTGTTGAAATATTGTAAGTTTGTAATATCTTTAGTAATATTATATATTTTAGTAGTAACACATACACAAGGTATAAATTTCAGTAGTAACACATACACTTAGTGTATGTGTGGCCCACATACACCCAGTGTATGTGTAGCCTTTCCACACATGGTGTCTTATTTGCTATTTTAGATACCTATCAAATCATCATCTTCCTATCTCACTCATCTACATATTTAAGGTAGTTATGTTAAGATTGATAGGGTGACAAAACTATAATAAAGTGAGACACAAAATGGGATGTCAAAATGGACATATGATCTCAACTTAAGAACTTATCTTTGAACTTACTAAAATTTTATACATATTTTAATTAATAAATTTTGAAATAAATTATTAATTAAGGAATTATTAAAAAAACATTAGAAAGTAATCACAGCTGTAAAACAATTTATTCGATATGTATATTAATTATGTCCAAAATTGATATTAACAATCTTAATAATTCATCAGTGAATATTGTTGTCTTGTATTGCTAATATTAATGATAATAATTGTCGCACTAGTGGTATTAGTAGTAATATAATAATATAATGATGGTGATAATATTAACATTTTGATAATATATTTATAGTAATTAAAAATCCATTGATATTGAATCATTAATGATATTCGAAAGGGGAATTGGATAAAAATATCCATATATTTTTTTAATACAATGCTTGTTTTTGCTTGTCTCCAATGCATCAATAAGATACATTTTAGGAATAAAAGTTAAACTTAGAAAAGAATATGTGAATAAAAGCAAAAGTTAATATGGTACAACTTAAATAACGAAGATGGTAATAATATTCACATTTATTAAACTAATAATATTCAGTAAATATATAGTTCATCAAAACTAAGATCAAATTAATGTCCGTTCTTTTCAACTTATTTTTATTTATCTGAATTTATCTTAACTTACTAGACCTCATTGGAGCTTATGTACACCTTATTTGAAATAGTATAGACTCTAGAGTATTAGTAATAATAAGTTATGTTTAATTAGCAAAAATTACGTGAAGTAATACAAGTATGTCATATGACTCTAAATCAATAATTTAATTTCATTTTAATTTTATAAAGATACAAAATAATCAAAATCATGATGTGAAACCAAAATAGACAACAAAAACTTTTGAAAATGGAGCCAAAAGGGCAAACCAAAACCAAATCACAAAGTCAAAAATTTGTACACTAAAAAATCTTTGGCGGGAGGACAAAATATTTTCAAGACCAAGGGCAAATAAGTCACTATAAAAACCCTAAAATACCCTCCACAACCAAGAGGAGAGAGAAATCAAAGGGAGTATAATAAAGAGAACTAGGGTTTCTTCTACTATCTTTTGAACACTCAAAATTTAGCCAAACAGCAGCCAACCCACCAAAACACACAAAAAAAAAAAAACCCAACTTTTTTTTTTCCTCAGCTCTTCCTTCATTCGGCTGAGGATAAACTTTCTCTGTCGGTTCTTTCTCTCTCCTCCCTTCATATATTTGCATGTCGGTTTAATCTCTTCATTTCTCACAAATCTTTCATTTTACCCTAAAAACCCTATCTTCATTTTCTCTCTCCTCTTTTTCTTTTCCCGCTCTCTCTCACTCTCTCTCCTCATTCAGTGAGTTTTAGCTCCTGCTTTGATCACTGATTTTCAACCATTCAACCCTTTTGATCGCTTTGATCATTTGATCTTACATTAATTTTATAGCATTACTGAAAAAGGGGGAACTCACCACTCATCAGTTGATTAGGGTTTATCAATTTTAGGGGTTTTTCATTGATTTTGATCATTCTGAGTTCTACCCATTATTTCTCTTGTGTTTAATTTATCTGGGTTTGTCTTAGATCTTTGAAATAGTTGATAATCATGGTGGATCTGAATGAAAAAGTAAGTTGATCACTACTTCCCCTGTTTATTTTTTTCCTCTGTTTTTTTTTTTTTTTTTTTTTGATCATTTTGAAATATAATCTGTTGAAAAAGTGATCTAATTTTTTATATTTACTAATGAAATTTGATCAAATAATGCAGAAATCATCTGACCCAGATGGAATTTCATCAATAGAAAGCCAAGGAAATGAGATCAAACGATGTGCTGATTGTGGTACCTCTAAAACCCCACTTTGGAGAGGCGGTCCTGCGGGTCCCAAGGTTTGTTTTTTTCTTCTCACTCTCTCTCCTAATCACAGCCGTTGATTGAACTGTGTGTTTCTGATGATCATCATCTAATGGGTATTTTTTAACGGCTGTGATCTGCAGTCTCTGTGCAATGCATGTGGGATAAGAAGCAGGAAAAAAAGAAGGGCAATTTTGGGATTAAAATCAGATGATAAAAAATCATCAAAAAAAAGTAACAGTGGAAGTAGCAACAACAGCAATAGTAGTACAACAACAACAAATTCATCATCATCATTATCAAGTAGATTAAATGGTGGGACTCCACTTCATCAACGGCTAATAGCACTTGGAAGAGAGGTGATGATGCAAAGATCAAAGGTTGATAATAAGCAACAAAGGAGGAAGTTAGGTGAAGAAGAACAAGCTGCTGTGCTTTTGATGGCTCTTTCTTATGGCTCAGTTTATGCATAAGAAGAAAGTTTTAAACTTGGAGATTTTTTAAAAATGGGTTTTTTTGGGTTCCATTTTCTTAATTTTTAGGGTGATTAAGTAGTAGTTTAGTTGTAGTAAGTATGATTAGCAATTATTATATTAGTGGGTTAAAAAAAAAGTGGTTCTTGAAGAATCAAGAAAAAGGGGTGAAAAGAAAGTGTGTCCCTTTTTTTTTTTATTAAAGCTTTTGTGATGAGATGAGATGAGATGAGATGAAATGGCTTTATTTGTGGAGTTTGAGAGAGTGATCAAAAAAATCTATTGAGATGATGTTTTGTGAGTAGTAATCAAAGTTACTAATTGATAAGAAGTGTTAAATTTTGTGCTAACATAACATAACATATCTTATATTTCAATTTTAGTTATTATGGGTAGGACTAAGGAGTATTTCATTGATTGAGATTGATTGTTTGTTTATGTCACATGTGACATGGTTGATGAATGATGACTATCTTAGTAGGTCAGCAAATGTGGGATTTTTGCGGCGTACAATTATTGATTTGTTTAATTTGCATGTAATTCTAACAAAGAATTAGATTTTCTGCTGCTATTGATCATGGTGTTGAATAATGATTATGGTTTATCTAATGTGACACATTTCGCTATCAAATTTAAAGAAAAGCTAAAAAAATATCCTCAAGAAAAATTCCTTACTCTTATTATTATTTCTGTTATAATATTAGGAAAAAGAATCTCTGAAGAAAAGTTTTATTTCAAACGTGTGCTTATTTTATTAAAGAAGGCTGAATAAAATTATCAAGATGCTCTTCTGCAAATTCCTATTGTTATGTCATATGTGCCTTTGTCTTAAAGGGCCAATTGATGGTGCCTTCGAATCATTTGGAATTGATAGCGCCTAATTGATTAAAACTACACTTATTTTAATGGGGTATATTTTAAGTTCATGCTATATGTTAATACTGTCATATGATGGAGTTATGTGTCTGAAGAGGAGTAGATGTTTGTCCAACTCTATTGTTGGCAATTAATATCAAAAAACTTAGGGCCCGTTCAGTATTACTGTGGTTTTCTGTTTTTTGGTTTTTTGATTTTCAAAGTCATATGATATATGTCATGTAATGAATAAAAAATTAGTCAAATTTATTGGGAACACGATGATTTTAAAAACTGACAATGAAAAAGTGCAAACCACTTTTTCTGGTTTTCTGTTTTTGATTTTAGTTTTCAAAAAAAACTAAAAACAAAAAACGATAATGAACGGGCCTTTAGTTTTTGTGTCCGTTGTTTTCTAGACATGACATAGTCAATCCTACATTAGAAAAACAATGGGATTTTTTTTCTCTTAGTTTAAATGTATGGGTATATACTATATTGGTATTCAGAGGTCATATAATGTAATTTGGGCTTGAGGTGGGCATCTCATATGTGTCGATGTTGTTTGGCACATTCGTGATATGTGTGCATTGTGTATGACCCAAATTTTTGCTCTCCCATGCACATCGATTCTCACACCTTAGAGATTGTTCCGTTGTATTTTTTACGTTGAACTTTAAAAATTTTGATCATGAATTCTTACTAATCTGTATAAAAAATAGACATATATTTAATAGGGGCCAGATTATATTCTTAGAATATCAATTTTATCATTTATATTCATGTAGAATTTGAGAAATTTACTTTTTAAGTTGTGTCTTGGCCCTTGGGTATTCTAAAAAGTCATATAGAGCAACATTTAAGGGACCAAAGCAATACAGGTTGTATTTCAAGAAAACTATTAATTGTTGTAAAACGGGGTGCATCTATATTGTTGAGCATTATGATTTGATTGATTTGGGTAGGGAATAATCTTGACATTGATTCATACTATTAGTATTATTTAGTTCTAACTTAATTCTAGCAACAGATTAGTATTATAATTAATTAATTTGGCATAGCTAATTATCATACAAATCTACAACATTGCTTAGTCTCACCATATTTGGAAGCTAATTGTAGAACTTGTCTTCGTGGAATTGACATTGATTTTGAAGTGAAATGTATCAAGGTAACCATCCTTCTTGTCAGACTCTGTATATCCTTTATGCTCTTTGGTTTTGGGAAGTCTAAGATTGCACGGACCTTGTCCAGATTAGCATATATGCGTCTCTTGCTTACCATGAACCCCCAAAACTTTCCCGCTCTTACTGCAAAAACACATTCTTTCGGTTGAGCTTCATCTCGATAATGTCCCAAAATATTAAAAGTTTCTGCAAAAAATTTCAAGTGTCCGCGATCAATTTAATTTTGATAGATTCACCTTCTCTCTATTAAACACCGACAAATAAATTCATCCGCCCAATTCTTTTTCTCTTCTTCTTTCTTACGTTTGTTTTATTTCTCCTCTCAGATTTAGTTTCCCTCCTCTTTTCTTTGTTATTTGTCTCCTCCTTCCATCCTTCCGATATATGAACAAAGCTAATTACTTCAAAACGTGAAAATTTGATTACTTTATAATTGTAAATTTGATTTATGTTGTTATTTGAAATTTTAATGAATACAATGAACTGAATAAAGTAAAAGCCAATCTAAAGCAGATTTGGATCACTTCCTAATCCATACTCATTTTTTCACCAGATTATACTTAACATTTGTCTCCTTAAAACATGGCAAACGTCTAAAATTCCCGTAGCAATGGGTTTTCAAGTTAGATGCTCTAGTAGTCCTATGACACAAGTGGTGTAGCTCGGAAGTCATGGCAAAATATGAGATTGTGGCATAAATTTATATTCTTGGCACGGGATTGTGGCAAATGAAACCCACTGGCGATTAAAAGTTGATCCATAATTTTAGAATTAGGCGCCATTAACCAAGTATACAATCAACTTGATAGTAATTGTTGTATGTATTTCCTCCGCTCTCAATTAATTGCAACACTTTTAGTTTTAAGGGCATTTTCGGACTCCTCCAGGCCTAGTTATATTTTTCTCCCGAAAACTAATGACTTGTAACATATTCCGGGTGCTTAGGACCCTTTGCATTGCCTCGAAATGCCTCTAAATACCTATTTATACTTTTTCGATATAACCCCGAAATCTCCCTGAGATGGAAGAGAAAATCGTCATATGTTCATTCCAGGTAATGGGAGTCCTTTGGGAGTGACCTCCCATGTCCCCAAGAGGCATACCATGACCTCTGGTGCCCGGGCCACGAGAACGTCCTAAAGCGCATATTACGAGCTTCAATTTTGGCTTTTTTTTAATTCTACGGGCCCGACCATAATTTTCTACACAAACCTTCCTATGGGATCCGACATAACTTGTAAAATATCTCGGGTGCTTAGGACCTATTGCATTGCCTCACAATGCCTTTAGATACCCCATTTATACTTTTACTTAAAACCCTCCAATGGCCGTGAAAGCCGTTATATTCCCGTACCGTAGGAGTTATTAAATTAACATCCCATGTCCCCAAGAGGCATACATAGCCTCTGGTGCTGGGCTCAAGAAACGTCCGAGAACGTGTATTATATCCTTCAATTTTGGCGGTTTTTGGGGTATTTTCGGACTTCCTCTGTTCCAGTAATATTTTTCTCCCATAACCTTCCTATGGGATCCGACATTATCCTCAGTACTTGGGACCCTTTGCATTGTCTCATTTTGCTTCTAAATATCCAATTTATTATTTTTCTTGGTGCAACCCCGGAATAGCTTTGAAACGACCGTGAAAGCCGTCATATGTTCGTTCCAAGCCATGTGACTCATTTTGAATTACCTACCATGTCCCCAAGAGGCATCCAATGGCCCCAGTACCGAAGTTACGAGAACATCCTAAAGCATGTATTACGACTTTCAATTTCTCCTGTGTTGGGGCCTTTTTTTTAATTTTACGGGTCCGACCATATTTTTCTTCTCAAGCCTTCCTAGGGGATTCAGGATGACATGTAACTTATCCTGGGTGCTTTGTCCCTATTTCATTGTCTTAGATTAGCTCTAAATACCCTATTTATACTTTTCCTGTCGAAATTATCGTGAAAGCTGTTATATGCCCGTTCTAAGCCATGGGAGTTCTTAAATTGAACTCCCATGTAACCATGAGACATTCCCATGACCTCCGGTTCCCAGGCTCTGGGAACGTCCAAAAGCATGTATTACAACCTTCAATTTTGGCGGTTTTTGAGGCATTTTCGGACTTCCTTAGGACCAATAATATTTTCCTCCCAAAACCTTCATAGGGGCTCGCGCATGATTTGTAACGTATCTAGAGTGCTTGGGACCCTTTGCATTGCCTTAAAATAGCACTAAATACCGTATTTATACTTTTCCCGTGCAACTCTTAAATGGTCGTGAAAGCTGTTATATGCCCGTTTTAAGCCATGGGATTCAGAAATTGACCTCCTATGTCCCGAGGAGGCATCCCATGGCCTCCAATACCCGGGCCCTCGGAACGTCCGAAATTGTGTATTATAACCTTCAATTTTTGTGGTTTTTGGGGCATTTTCGGACTTACTCGGGCCCATTATTATTTTCCTCCCGAAACCTTCCTAGGGGATCCGTCATGACTTATAACGTACTCTTAGTGCTTGGTATCCGTTGCATGGCCTTAGATTAGTTCTATATATCCTAATTATACTTTTCCCGTCCAACATCGAAATTGTCGTGAAAGCTTTTATATACCCGTTATAAGCCATGTGAGTTCTTAAATTGACCTCCCATGTAACCAAGATGCATCCCATGACCTCCGGTGCCCAGGCTCTGGAAACGTCCGAAAGCATGTATTAACCTTCAATTTTGGCAGTTTTTGGGGCATTTTCGAACTTCCTTGGGACCAGTAATATTTTTCTCCCAAAACCTTCAAAGGGGATCCCGCATGACTTGTAAAGTATCTAGAGTGTTTGGGACCCTTTGCGTTGCCTTAAAATAGCACTAAATACCCTATTTATACATTTTTCCGGTGCAACTCTTAAATGGTCGTGAAAGTCGTTATATGCCCGTTCTAAGCCATGGGAGTTCATAAATTGACCTCCTATGCCCCGAGGAGGTATCCCATGGCCTCCTAGACATTATATATACGTCCGACATCGTGCATTATATACACTACCTCCGTCCCAGAAAAGTTTGAACACTTTCCTTTTATGTTTGTCCCAAATTAGTTTGAACACTTCCATTCTTGGCATGGTCCCACCATTAATATAATATATTATTTCTTTTACACATCTTTGGCCCACACTCTACCTTTTATCAATAAAAAGTTACCCAACTTTCTCTCTCCTCTAATAAAAAATACCCCACCAACTCCTATCACATTTGATAACCACACCACAACTTATCACCTTAAACTACGTGTCCCAATAAGTGTTTAGATCTTTCTGGGACGGAGGGAGTAATATTCAATTTTGGCGGTTTTTGGCGCATTTTTATACTTCCTGGATCCCGGTAATATTTTTATCCTGAAATCTTCCTAGGGGCTCCCACATGACTTGTAACATATCCGAGTACTTGGGACCCTTTACATTGCCTCATAATATCTTTAGTTATGTTTTGGTGAAAATTATAAAAATTAGATAATAATAAAATACATATAGAGACTAATCCAACAAGATCCCACATGACTATATTTTTCCATACATATGAAACACAAAAGTTAGTTATATGAGTGATAGTGAACATTACCAAAATTGAAAGTGTAATTAAATGGGAGTGGAGGAAGTATACGACCTCCGTTTCACAATACATGCACAATTTCTCATTTAGGCACTATTCATCAAGCAACTTTGACAAATTTTCTCTCACCATTACGTAAGAAAAAACATAGTCAAATGGGATCTTGTTAAATTCGTCTCAATGCGAGGATTCCAAATATCAACTTTTTATAATTTTTACTTATACACAATTTAAGATATTAATGTCTAAAGAAGAGTATTGGAGTGCGTGAAAAAGCAAATGGTGCATGTATTGTGAAACGGAGGAAGTATATTGGTTCATCACAAAAATTGATTGTGAGAAAGTGGGTTTTGACAATAACGAATCTAAACTTTGTACAATTAGATTCATCAATTGCAACAAAAATGAAAAAGAAAGACAATACCTAAATCTTATTTGCAAAAGGAAACGAAGTAACAGTTGGTCTTGTAAGAGACCGCCTACTTTCATTTTAAAGTTGGGCACGACCTAAGCCCAATATTAATAAGAGAACAAATGAGCTTTCGAATACGAATGACTAGTTTAATCTATTTAGGAACCAGTTTAATCTATTTTGTGACCAACTTAATTCATTCAATAATCACATTCTTTGATCCATTTAGTGACTAGTTTAGTCCATTTGGTAAGACCGCAAAGTTAATATTTTATAATTGTTTGCTGTAGTTCGAGATTGAAAGGAAAACAAAAGAAAAGAGAAGAGACAACTAGGTTGGTGCTAGATGTCCAGTAATAGTGTTGGAATAGAGTGGAATGAAGTGGAATTGTTAGAAGAATGTAGACTTGAATATGTCTAATTTTATGTTAAACTAGACAGTCTATTCTAATAATTTGTGTAAGAAGTAATTATGTTGCCTTTGTAAATTAAAGAGAGGTAATTCCTATAAATATGGAGAATTATTAACAGTCTTATGCTTTGCAATTAATGGCTCCTCATCAACATCTAACTCCATTTTACCTACAAAAACAGCAAAAAATGTTTGAGGCATCATTGTAAGTGAAACAAAAACATGCAAAAAAGCATAAACAACAATTCAAAACATTAGAATATCTTCTTTCAAAATTTGAAATCTAACCATAAAAAGGGATTTTATTCGTCTTTGCTACGGTACCTTTTTCATATGTAGTGCAATCTGGAATAATATCATCAAGTTCAAAAATGCAACTACTATAGATTGAATTCATTAAGATCTCTAGGTAACCCTATTGATAGAGTATAAAACTATTCTTAGGGATTCAACCATTAGCTTAATTTGGTTGAGTTAGTCATTTGACATGGTATCGAGTCGACATGATAAAGTCACGAGTACAAATCTCATCCACCACTCCTTTCTTAGTGGAATATTTAACGCTAGGTATGAGGGAGGCATGTGCTGCATCTACACTTTAAGCCCAATAGACTCTAGCATGAAGGGGCATAATAGAGTATAAAAATATTCTTGGAGTTTCAACCATTAGTTTAAACTTTTAACCGAGTCGGTCCTTGCACACCTATACTTTGTCTCTTTAGAAAAATAAATTCCTGGTGAAAATTACTCTAATTCCAAACATTTGTGTGGGTTTGTTTAGAGTAGCTTAACAAGAATATGATAATCATTAAGTGCAGCCTCTCTCTCTCTTTTCCTTCCCTTTGGGCAGCTGATGTAACATCTTGATTCTTGAACATGGGTGTTTAACTGTTTATAGGTAATCTTGATATGGGGTAGGATCCGCTGAAAATAACTGTTAATCTGAAAACTGAAAACAGGGTAACTTTTAGCAATTTTTGGGTAACTTTTAGCAATTTTAGTGTAACTTTTAGCAATTTTAGTGTAACTTTATATATATACTTCAAAGGTAACTTTTAGCACTTTTAGGGTAACTTTATATATATGTTCAAGGGTAACTTTTAGCACTTTTAGGGTAACTTTATATATATGTTTAAGGGTAACTTTTAGCACTTTTAGGGTAACTTTATATATTTTAAGGGTAACTTTTACCACTTTTAGGGCAACTTTATATATTTTAAGGGTAACTTCTTTTAGTGTAACTTTGATTATAGTTAAACCTATGCAGGATTCGAACCTACATCGTTGTGTATTACACAATGCTCTACCAATTGAGCTAATAGGTTGTATGAAATTCGCCAAAGATATGTGAGAGAAAGGAGGTAACAAATAGCTTTAAAACAACAACTAATAACAATATTTGGGAAACTAATAAAACACATATTATGCTATTCCATAATGAACAAGATAAAAATAACAAAGAGGACGCCAAAAGCATAAAACTAAACATTCCCACATGAAACGAAAGATTTTGAAAATTAAAATTGCAAGAAGATTGATTGCATATCAGTCAAAGTTACTGTTATAATACTCAAAGTTACCCTAAAAGTGGTAAAAGTTACTCTTATAATATATAAAGTTGCCCTTGGAATATACAAAGTCATCCTTAATATAATATAGTTACCCCAAACTGGTAAAAGTTACCGTTAAAATATATAAAGTTGCCCTTGAAATACATAAAATTATCCTTAATATAATCTAGTTACCCTAAAACTGGTAAAAGTTACCCTTAAAATATATAAAGTTGCCCTAAAAGTGGTAATAGTTACCCTGTTTTTAATTTTCAGATTAAGAGCTGTTTTCACAAGATCCTATTCCATCTTGATATTGGGCCTTTTGATATAAATAAGGTCGAAAGGTCCAAATGCAATACTTACTAAATCCACCTTATCAGCAGACCTCAGTCAAACATAATCCATTAGCTCTGTCTTTAGCAATACAAACCATATTAAGAGGCCCAAATGAATGCAAAAAGGTAGAACAGTTCCATTTGTCTAATCTAGGAGCTCATAGAAGTGGGCCACAGTCTTCCACCAATTAGATAAAAACCACTGTGGGCTTAATAAACAAATGAAATCGACAATATATGATGCTACCTCTGTTCCATTTTACTATTCTTTTTAGAGTAGAGTTTTTTTTTTTTTTTTTTTTTTTTTTTTATCTTCACCGATATTCTGAACGCATTATCATAAATATAATAAGATATCATATGATTATACTAGTGTTTGAACTTAGCTTAGTTCAGAAATTATTACATATAAGAATTTTTTTTCCAAAGTCACATTTGCATATTTTAATCAGAAATATTTCATAATTACATATCTTATCAATTTTGAAAAACTTATAAGGTGATTTTGAAGCTGGAACTAATAAAATTTCATTTCACTGGATTCATGCACATTTAAAGAGTATAGAAGTAATAGAACCCTGTCAAAAAAAAAAAAAAAAGTATAGATAACAATAATATCTTCTATAGTATATCTTTTTCGGATAAAAAGTAATTGATATGTTCTACAAATAATGTATAAAACTTTATTGTTGTGGTGATGATGGCACCCCCTACATTAATGTAGGCTTATCGCTCATAAGCATTTCTTTTATTTTGTAGTTTTACGTAATGTGTTTTTCTGAAGAGTTTTTTTTAGGTAGGTAAGTTGAACTTTCTTGCAAAGAGGGGTGAGACCGTCGCTGGATCTCTGAGATCTAAGCGCTGAGGTGATGCCATTACCAATAAATCATCACCTGTAGCTCGTTTTTAGAGTATGGCCAACAGGATTATTGAAGCAATATTTTCTGTTAAAAACAATGTATTGTAGCCATTCGTGCAAATCTGACCAAAATTGAACTTTGATGTGAGCAGAAGAACAACAATTCAAAGTATGTAGAAGTCGAGCTTGAAAAGGTAGTGCTTCAATAAATTTTTTAAAGCATTGTTTCATTGGTTCTAACCTTTTCATGGCATGTATTATGCATAATGCATTCATGACGATTGTAATGGTGCCTCATACGTTGATCTTGTTGCAGTTTTTTTTCCTTATAAAAAAAACTTCTCCCTATGTTGAAACTAAAGAATAAGAATATTTGAACTTTTTAGACATTGGGGCTTTATAAACACTGGTTGATATAATTGTGTTAGACGGCCTTGACTAAATATAGTACTGTTTATAATATTAGTAAAATTGTCATTATAAATCTCAAGTTTGGGGTGTATTTCGGCTATATTTAGCTCACCTGAAATTTTCTGGTCTGAACTTATCTGATCTGATCTGATTTGATCTGATTTGAACTTATCTTTTAAAAAACATATTATTACTAATATTATTATTACTTTGTATTTCATCACTAGTATTACTATTACTATCATTTTATTACTATGCACAACTTTCAATAATAATAATAATAATAATAATAATAATAATAATAATAATAATAATAATAATAATAATAATAATAATAATAATAATAATAATAATAATAATAATAATAATAATAATAATAATAATAATAATATAGTAATAATAATAATAATAATAAAAAATAATAACAATAATACTAATAATAATAGTATAGATAACATAATAATAATAATAAACATAATAATAATAATAATTAGTTTTTTTTTTTTTTTGAAAAAGAGCACATTAGTATATGAACATACAATTAAAAATAAAAGACTAAGGACTCTTGGGTCTAATGGTATGGCTTCTTACCTCCCACATGGGAGACCAAGGTTCAAATCTTGGTGGAAGCATATATTTCAATATTGTTGTGGGTGGGGGAGGGGGGTTGAGGCTTGTTGGGTCTTTAGGTGAGTGACCCTTTGCGAGGGCAGCCCAGATAAAATTCATCTTACCACGGGATTCCCGAAAGGGGCCCAAGAAAATAAAAAATAAAAGAACACTCATGTTCAAGGTCCGTCAATAATAAGAATTTAGGTAGTAATGAAAAAAACATATAATGATATTAAAAAAAGAACATATACTGAATGAGCATACGAGATCTATATAAAGAACACATTTTAAACATAAAAGATAGATGTTATTTTTATATTGATGACATGTTTGGATTTAACTAACAACATGTTATTTGTTATATCAATAAATTGTTCTTTTTTATTATATATAAACCTATAATTATATATAATCATATGATTTTGAACAAAATGGTTAAATATTCTTCTTATATCGTTGTCTTGTTCTATATAAACTTTGTTTATAAAGATAATTAAGGTGAAATCCTTTGTAGGGAAAATTTTGAACGTGATGACAACACCATTAGGTTATCCCATGCTACTCATGTTTTATATAAACTAGTAATATATAATTTATATTATTTTACCAAAATTGTTTTAAAAAATAAAAATCATATACTCACTAGTAGAATTTATGCTTATTGCTGCGGTGGCATTGCTGCGGTTTTACCCGTACGCAGCAATAAACCACGAAAAAAAAAGAAAAAATCAAAATTAAACATATTGCTGCGGTTGTTTCTGGAAACCGCAGCAATATGTGTCAGCGCGAATATTTTTAAAATTTCGTTGACTGTTTGACCAGATCTATTACTGCGGGTCCCACCCAAAACCGCAGCAATAGATTAAAATACGGATTTTTCACCAGGTACCCCTGTGGTTTGACGAAATTCACCTGGTACCCTCGCGTTTTCAACAATTCACCTGGTGCCCCTAAGGTTTTGAAAAATACCTGACGTGCCCCTGCCGTTAAGTTTCCGTTACAAACTTTATTCACCATTTACCCCTATGGTTTTTGAGAATTTAGGATTCAACAATTGCCAACATTTCCACTCGTATTTCATTTCTCTCTCCACCACAACAAAGACACCACCAACGTGCCACCACTACCTCCCACTCGTTGCATTGAAGTGTTTGATTCTTAACCCACCCCCATTGAAGTATTACTGCTTTGCATTGAAGTGTTTGATTCTTAACCCACCCCCATTGAAGTGTTTGAATATCAAATTCAACATGTAAAGATAAATCAATACGAAAACTATGCTTCACATGAAATAATCAACACGGTTTTCCCATAAGAAAATAGAAATCAAAACCTTACGGTAGAATGAGTTAGCCCAACAAAGAAATCGCACCAAAGTCGGCCCCACGCCATGGAACAAGCATAATTGACAACCGACTTACCACCGGCCCCCCCCCTCCCCTCCCCTCCACCAGCCCCCTTCCCTCCACCAGCCCCCCCCCCCCCCCCCCCCCTCCACCACGCAACCCCCTCCCCCTCCCCCGCCCCCTAGTGTAATACCCCGAAATTTCGAAATTTATTTTATTATTTATTAAGGTTTAATATTATTTCTACTTAAAATTTATTTTATGATAATGCGATTTTATTTGATAACAATGTTTATTAAAATAATAATTTCATTTAGTTTTGAATTATTTAACGAGTTTATTTAAATAATTCAATTGAAATGTATTTTGTTTAAATAAATTATTTTCGTTATTCTAAATAAGTAGGGACCATTTTTATTGAAGTTCCACTTCGTTTAAACAAGTACCCTAAACTAAACCATGTTGAATGTAATTCTAAGCCCATTGTCCAATACCTTGTCCAAAAGCCATAAGCCCAAAATACTTAGCAAAAAAAAAGGAAAAACAAAACAAAAAAAAAAAAAAAAAAGGAAAAGAAAACGTGATCATCAAAGATCACCACCTTCCTCCTTCCTCCTTCCTCACGTACAAAACCAATAGAGCCAAAGGTCAGATTTTTTTTCCACAAACTCAACAGTTCTTGTCAGAATTCAATCCACAATCCCGGATTTTGGGAGAAAAGTGGTCAAAAATCAATCTCAACACCATACTTCACCATACCTCACCTCACCTCCACCATTAATGGAGCTTGACCAAAGTTCCAAATTTCTGACCAAATCCTCCTATAAATACTGATTTACTCCCACCAAACTACTCAAGCAAACAATCTCAAAAGGTTTGCTTCAATCCTCTATCTTCTTCCTTAATTTCTGATTTTTGATTTTGAAAATTAAAAATGAAAATTCAAACCACCATTAACAATTCCCCTGATTCCTTTGAACCACCACTCGAACCACCTGACTTCACCGCCGGAAACCCACCATCGAACCACCACGACACCGCAGCACCACCGTCATCTCTCCTCCTCCTGCCCTGACCGCGACCTACTGCCGCGCAAAGACCCTGCTGTCTCCTTCAACCGCGCCCAACCACCCACCTAAACACCCCCTCCCCGCCTGACTTCGCCCGTCCACCACCATCAAACCACCAGCGCCGCCAACCTCTCCTCTTCTTCCCCCCGATTCGTCCTCCTCTCGCTTCTTTCCTCCCTGTCTCCCTTCCTTCCTTCGTTTCTTTTTTATTTTGTTTGGGTGAAAGCCGATTCTTTGAATCGATAAACAACCCCCTCTTTCCACTTTATTTTAGCTTTATTTGTTTATTTTATTTTTTAAACTAAAACCCATGACTTTCCTAAACTAGCCTACTTTAATTAAGTTAGTATATTTTAGTTTAAGTTAATCTTTTATAACTTGAAAATGTTTCTTAAATAAAATGAGTATAAGGAAGTTAGGTTTCTATGTTAAAATAGTTGTTTAAGCTAATAAAAATAAAGTTGAAGTAATCTTTGATTACTTAAAATGATTTCATTATTGATTTAAAAACCATAAACTTTGATTTATAAACTCTCTTAAATTAATTAAGAATTTATTTAAGTTATTTGAATTATTTAAATTTGTTTATCTTATAAAAAGGGGTTATTTAGGTAACTAACTTAGATCTCGTTAACGTTTAATGTAGATTCCGATTGCGTAGACGAGGAATATCAAGAGTGTTAATTCGTTCGTGAACTTAACTTTTGGGCACGCATCACGAGGTAATCTCCGATGTCCATCTAAACATAGATCCCGTTAGTATAAAATGAAGGATTTTTTAACTAGAATAATACAAACTTTGGCCGGTTCTCTTATAATAATACAACCTTTGGATTATTTTTTAATAATACAAACTTTACAGCAAAATTCCTAGAGTAAGACAAGATGACTTGCAACTTGAATAACGGGTAAAAAAAAATCAACTTTATTCTTTCTCCTCCTCCTCCCCCCCCTACCCGAACCACCCCGGAGACCCTCACCCAACGCCCCCTACCTGAACCAGCAGTAACCCCCCACACTTGAACCACCAGTACCCCCCACAACACCCCCTTGCTGTTGCCTCCCGCGAATTCTCACCAACAGTAACCCCACTCCTCTTTCTCTCTCCTTCTCCTAATCTCCGCCCCCAACACCCTGAAACCTTGTACCGATGTCGACGAGATCAACCAGAGGGTCGAGACTTTGGCGAGAGAAAAATCGCAATCGGAGGCAAAATGCAATCGGACGTTAATTCGCAATCGGACGTCGACGAGATCAATCGCACCGAACGATGGCGAGGTGTTGAATCGCGAAAATCATGAGTCGAAGGTGGTTTCGTGGTGGGGGGAGGGCCGGGCATGTGGTTTCGTGGTTGTCGGCTGTGAAAAATTGGAGGGGGGTGGTTTTCGAGGGTGAGGTGGGTGGGTTGGGTGGTTTTCGGGGGTGAAGGGTTGGAGGGTGGTGGTTTTCGGGGGTGGGGTGGCTGCGTTCGGTGGTTTTCGACGGTGAAAAATTGGAGAGGGGCCGGTTTTCGGCGGTGGGGTGGTTGGGTTGGGTGGTTTTCGGGGTGAAGGCTTGGAGGGTGGTGGTTTTCGGGGTTGAAGGGTTGGAGGGTGGTGGTTTTCGGGGGGTGGGGTGGGGTGGGTGGGTTTGGTGGTTTTCGGCGGGGAAAATTTGGAGGGGGTGGTTTTCGGCGGTGGGGTGGGTGGGTTGGGTGGTTTTCGGGGTGAAGGCTTGGAGGGTGGTGTTTTTCGGGGGTGAAGGGTTGGAGGGTGGTGGTTTTCGGGGGGTGGGATGGGTGGGTTTGGTGGTTTTCGGCGGTGCGGTGGCTGGGTTGGGTGGTTTTCGGGGTGAAGGGTTGGAGGGTGGTGTTTTAACAGTGTTGGTAGTGAAAGGAAGGAGGAAGAAAGGAACAAGAAAAAAAGGAAATTTTTTTCAACCAATGAAATGGCGACACGTGTCCCATTTAACCTGTTTATCAGGTTGCAACCGGTTTTGTCTCACTCTAGGAATTTTGGTGTAAAGTTTGTATTATTCAAAAATAATCCAAAGATTGTATTATTCTGAGAAAATCGGTCAAAGTTTGTATTATTCTAGTTAAAAAATCCTAAAAAATAATGTCTTAAAATAAGTTTTAAAATGTTCAAATAAATTACAATGAGTTCAGATTGATTTTAACAAGTTCGGATAAATTCAAATAAATCAGTTTGTTTGGGGACAATTGTATCCAATCATTTGGGGACTGTCAAAGCAAGTTGGGTCGAGCCATGATCTTGCTTGGCCTAGTTGGATGAGACGCCAGGATGGACCATAGGGTCTAGGCCACCTAAGAGTTACATCAAATTGCACTTCCTATCCTCAAACAATTGAGAGGTGGATGTGTTACCGACTCTTCAATCTCTAACTAATTAAGTTGTTCTTAAATGACAAGCATGGTTCGAAAAAAAGTTAGATTTGATCACTCAAGTCACTCCAGCATATCTTGTTGGTGCTTAAAAATAAGCCATCTACTGCACGATACTCCTCTTTTATTCCAATCAAAAGAAACAAATGATATGTAATAATCGAAAACGACAAAAGGGGTGCTTGACTACTTGCAACATCTTACGCCCTGATCTTTTAAATGTATAATCTATGGCAGTACTATCAATCTTGTATAGTCACATACAGATGAAATGTCTCAAATGTTCAAATAAATGACAATAACTTTAGATTAATTCCACAAGTTCAAATAAATTCAAATACATCACCAAGTTTAATGATTGGTCAAAGCAAGCTGAGCCGAGCCATGATCTTGCTTGGCCTGGTTGAATAAGACGCCTAGTTAGACCACCGGGTCAAGGCCACCTAAGAGTACGATCAAATTGCAGTCTCTATCTTTATACAAGGGATAGGTGGATGTGTTACTGACTCTTCAATCTCTAATTAAACTATTCTTCAATGACAACATATGGTTCTATAAAAAGTTTGATTTGATCAATTAAGTCACTCCAGCATATCTTGTTGGTGCTTAAAAAGACGCCACCTACCGCACGATACTCCTCTCTTTTCTGGTCAAAGAAACAAATGATATCTAATATTCTAAAACGACAAAAGGGGTACTTTTGCTACGTCTTAAGCCCTGATCTTTTAAATGTAAATCTATGGGAATACTGTCAACCTTGCATAGTCACATGTAGAAGAAATGTCTCAAAATATTTTCAAATGTTCAAATAAATTTTAATAAATTCAGATTAACTTTCCATTCAGATAAATTCGCCGAGCCATGATCTTGTTTGGCCTGGTTGGATAAGACGCTTGGTTGGACCACCAAGTCTAGGCCAGCTCAGAGTACGATCAAATTGCACTCTCTATCCTCATACGATTGAGAAGTGAATGTGTTACCAACACTTCAATCTCTAATTAATGCTCTTTGAAATCATCCACAACTTATAAGAACACATAGACAACTTTTTAGATTATGTGATCATATCAAGAATTAGAGAAAATTAGACTAAAGAGAGAGAGAAAGAAATTACCAAGTAGAAATGAAGAAAAAGCCAGCTTGCCAAGTAAGAGTTTTCATAGGCCTAGAAGAGTGAGGGTCCCAGCTAACGTACACAGGAGGTGAAGTCTTGCTAATTGCAATCAACATAAATGAATGTTGAACAAGCATTGCAAATGCCAAGGCTACAAATGCAACGGAAGCACAAATTAAAGGCATTTTCCCACTTCCACTATACACACAATCGTAATCAGCCTTTCCCTTCTGCCCTTTCGTATCATTGTGTGTTAACATCCATGTCACCTAGAATAAGAGTTAACATCATAGATTAGGATACATTAATGGAAAATGACATAAGCTCAGACCACTTATACACTACATTAATTCATCATATATATTCTTATGTTAGAATGTTTTAAAAAGCCATCATATTTCATATGACCTTTTGATTGCCATTATAAATAGTTGTGGTTATTTTTTTTCCATCTAGTTAACAAGTTAATTGGATAAATCTTTTATGGTTAATCACTAAATTGTACTCCTTCATTCTTCTTTAATTCGTGGCATCATGTGGGCTCGGAAAATTGCATGAAAATTACAAATTTGAACATGAAATCTTTAGCATTATGTTTGAAAGAATAACATAAAAAAGAATAAAGAGCGTGAGCTGCTATAGTTTGCTTTTAAGATGCACTAAAACAATTAGCTAAGATTATGAGGAATATCTTAGTAAAATCAATTATGTCATACAAACACTTCAATTTTTTTTTTTTTACAAAAAACCCGAAAGTTTGATTAACCGAATCCTACATCCATACTATAAAATGGATCAAAATTATCATGGAGTATATAAATTTCAATAATAATTGGCCTACCATAAAATGTTAAAACTAGAGGAGTACCATGTAGAATTTCCGAAAACATAATTACCTCGCTCCGAGTAGCTTCAGCGAAGAGAGAAAGAATGAAGCAAAGAAGACCAGAGAGGATACAAAGAATGGTAAGCAGCGCTCCAGTTTTGCTGGAGAGTTGAAGACCTCGTGGTTTGGGAGCCAAGTCTGCATGAGTTATTGCTCTTCTATTACTAGGCATCATATGATATTGTATTGTACAACAACTCAATTATAATTGCTTAATTTCAAACCTTGTATTATGAAGAGAAATGGGCTTATATCTGAGGTTTTTAGAACAAGAATTGAGAGAGAAAGTGTTGAAGTGAGAGTTTTGAATAGAGAATAGCTTGCATAAAAGGTTGCTTTAGAGAAGAGAGATTCTTTGAGCCAAGTTTAGGCTTAGGCAACTTTAATCGTAAGATTTCACACCAGATTTTTGTAACCATAGAAAACTTTTTTATTTTATTTGTAAAATCTTTATTTTTTTGTTTGTTTTATAATGGAAGTTCATGTCATTGCAGGTGATTTGTATATGTGATGAATTCATGATGGGCTGGTGGCGCTTTTTTTTTTTTTTGGTGGAAGTGGAATTTCCTAGATGGAGCGGCGAAATAGTAGTCAGTAGTGTCAGTATCTTACGCCATTGCTTTGCTTAGGACCATTAGTAGGAACTTCTACTGTAGTAATTAGTATATACTTTCTCCGTTTCTTAATAAGTGCAACATATAAAAAGTGGATGAATACCAAGGAATGTAGAGAGAGAAAGTTGGGACCACAATAAAGTAGAGTAATTTGTGGTCCCCCTTGCTTTCTGATGACATATTTGTAATGATATTGAACTTTTTTTACCATTTTGAACTAGGTTGCACATATTGTGACTATTCCAAATAAGAAAATTGTTGCACTTATTGTGACTATTTCAAATAAGGAAAGTGTTGCATTTATTAAGAAACAGAGGTAGTATATTGTCCCAGCAATTATTCGAGAAAATTTGTGAATTAGTGCTAATACACCCAAATGATGACTCTTGTTTTGTAATCCAATTAGAGGTGGTCACTAGACCAAGTCAACCCAAGCCCAACTGACCCAATCTAGGATCTAGGTTAGGCTCAATAGCGACTACAACACAATCTTGTCTCGACCGGTTAATCTGGTGGCTTATGGGTCTGTTGGTGGGTCAAGGGTCGAGTTGTTGACTTACCGATTCCATTAATTTGACACACTTTGACCAATGATGTCAAAGGGGAAGAATCACTGGTTTTTCCAAACTTTAATTTTCGATGCTTTAGTTGGCCGAAATTCTACTTTCAACAATATTAAATTATTAACCCAATAGTAGGAGTATTTGTTAGCATGGTTAACTCAATCTTTAGTCTGCACATTTCCTTAGTCGAGTCTATACGTGTTTGGCCCATATTTTAGTTTATCTTTGTTAAAATTTCCTTTGTTATCTTCTTGTGGTAAACTATCTCTTAGTATAATGTTTATGGTTGCAAAAAGATATTATTACCAGAATTTAATTGACAACTTTCAAATTGTGAAAATGAAGGATATAAATTAAACTTATAGCTTAAAATGTGTCCTTAGATAATAGATACACACTAGTATGTCTATCCTTTTCTTCTCTTTGATGGTTAGACACACGTTAGTTTATTAATATTTTTACCTACCAATCAAGTAATAAAGGATTTTAATAACAAACTCGAAATTTTAAATTTTGGGTCAAAAACTTGGAATGAAGCTCAATAGACCCTTATTAGTGCCGTTGTAGCAAGTACATCAAAGACAAAAGCACTATCATCATCAAGATAATACATAATTCAATCATTAATCACCTAACTACCTTTTGAGATTATGTTCTCTATGATCAATAATAACAATTGAAGTCTATTTGTAGCTGCTATTAGTTATATGGATTCGTGATCTTCAACCAACTTTTCTGTAACCAAAGCATAATTTTTAACATTAGACTAATAATTTTTTAAAGTGGTTCATTCAATATTCCTCATCCACCAACACACTATAATTGGTATGCGGGAAAAGGTTTGCTTACCAACTAGAGCATATGCCCGGAAATAGCCAATTTGACTCGCAAAAAGTTAGCCAAATATCAGTCCATTACTCCACAAATCGCCAAATGATAACCCATGATTGACTTAATGGGTAAGCCCACTAGCAAAAAACATTAGATTAATGGTAGCTGGGGACTGAGATATCATCAGAGCTTAAACTAACCTAAAATTATCATTAAATATTCTCAAATTCACTTTGAAGTGCTAAAATTTTCCAAACTAACCTTGTATGTCACAGAATTATTGTATAAATGTGTTAATAGAGTACTAATATGATATGATTTTGATGTAATTTGTCAAAAAAGTCATTCACCAATGATGTTTTTATATTAAGTATTTTTTTTGACAAAATTATAGTTATGTGACAAATAAGATCGTTTTGAAAGAAATTATAGCACTCTAAGATTATTTTGCGAAATATGATAAATTGAGGGTTATTCCTAAGAAGATTCTACCTATCATGAGAGGTAGAAGTAAACATCACTTATTCATTTTAATTCTAGACATCAGAATGACACGATTCTTGCTTTTTGAAAAGGGTGCGCCAATTGCGAACCTTACTAGGTATACTATCATGTGCTAAATTAGGTCACATATTCAGTCCACGTGCGTATCTTGCTTAACCAAAGAACCAACTACAAAATTGGACTCATTTATCATTCTAAAATTTAGTTTTATATGAAGGAACTATCTTAAGTTGAGAAAATGTAATCCTCCTTGCACATCCTATTCAAGCTTATTTACGAGTTAGGGTCTATTTTCTTCACCTGAAATAAGGTGATCTGATATGAATTTATTAAGATTCGTTCTAGTCACTTGTTCTAACTAAACTTTGATCGAATTTTGATACTGGCTTATTAGAAAAAAAAAAATCATATGAAATCTCATTAGGGCTCCGTGTGGTTGGGTGTAAAACATTTTCAGTGTAAAATGATTTTCATGGAAAACAATTTACAATGGAAAACACAATTTCAAAATTAGTTTTCCGTTGTTTGGTTCCATGTAAGAAAAATGATGAAAAGAAAGGAAAATGAAAAAGAAAGTAAGGAGGTAGGGAGAGGAGTGTAAAGGAGAGATAAGAAAAATGAAGGAAAACAGTTTTCCCTTCATTTTGAAGGGAAAATGGTTTTCCGTCATTGGAAGAGCAATTTTACTCCTACGGAAAATGGTTTTACATTCCTTTGCAAGCCAAACAATGTAAAATTGAAAATAGAGGAAAACAGCTTTTCAGGAAAACATTTTACGCCCTACCAAACGAAGCCTAGATCTGTCTCATCAGTTCCCATTTAAAGAATCATCCTCAAACTGGAGTACACTATTGACACCACCTACTTGTCTTTCAAATTGATTTTCGATTAGTTATCATAAAAGTTGCAATTCCTATTTCACGTCCTGATTTTAAAATCATTGTTGTCTTTGAATTCCAAGACATGATTCTCATCTCACCTACTTGCTACCAAATATCATGCCCAAAATAATTGAAAAGCATCTTGTCAAAGCCTATTTAACACAACACGACTTTATTTGACTCGATGATAAAAGGAACTTTCGGTAATCTTGTCGAGATTAGAGTACAATTACGTAGTCCCTTATTCTAATTGCCTTCATCTCTTTACTTGCCTAAACATTGGAAGATCAATTAGGAGTATATATTTAGACAAAAAGCTTCAGCATAACTTGTTTGCGTTGTGTAATACATGTACAAAAACAAATAAAGATATACTACGTCACTTTCTAACACCCTGTTCTTTTGGACTAAATTAATGGAAATTCGGTTCGGTTATTCAATTTAGTTTTAGTTTTCTCTCATAATTTCAATTCAGTTCAGCTCAACTAGTTTCCTCTCACAGTTTCAGTCCAGTTAAGACAAGTTTAGTTGAGTTCAGTCTAAAAGAAGAAGGTCTATATTCTGTATTAGTTATTCTACTTGTTTCTTTCACAATCTCTAATCCATTTGATTATCTTCAATCTGCACCACTACAGCCATTTTCTTTCCCTTTCCACCTCGAAAGCCTGGTGGGTAACCATGCATTTAGAAACATATGTCAACACTATGGCCTCAAATCTTGCAATGGTGACATACTACATGGAGTTTCCAGTATAGAAAGTCTGGACATTTTGATTTTCGTGAAAAAAATCAGCTATGCTATCAGGAGAACAGCGTGGTACATCGAAATTCGATACTCGTTCATATACTTTTCTTGAAGATCAAACTGCAGAACTGGAACTATAAAGAGATAGATCAAGAAGTTCGATACTCAGTATGAGAAAACAAATCGAATGGATCATTCTTCTGGAATTTGACATCGAGAAGTAGAAGATTGAATTAGGCGAAGTCATAAATGAGGTGAACAAATTGATTGAAGCAGATTTAGAGACAAAAAATCTTAATAGAATCCTACCTACTCTGATACCATAATATGATTTGTAAACTGAAAACTTTAAGAACTATATTCCATCAATTTGTTTTTCTTAATGATCAATTTTCAGCTGAAAGAAGAATGTATTCTATCTTTTCTAGAGAGACAAAGAAGTGTTTACAAAATATTTAATATTTTTTTTTGGGGCCCCTTTCGAGAACCCGTGGTAAGATGAATTCTGCAGTCCGCCGCCTCGCACGAGCCCACTCACCCAAAGGCCCAACAAGCCCCAAACCCCCTCCCCCAACAATATTGAAATTTTGCTTCCACAGATTTGAACCTTGTCCCACATGTGGGAGATAGGAAGCCATACCATTGGACCCAAGGGTCCTTGGTGTTCACAAAATATTGAATGGAGCCTAGCTTGACGTCATTAGGAACTCTATATACAGTTTAACATATGCTCCAATGATAATATCTAAAGCCATTCTAACAAAGAGTCAGCAACTCTTCCTAAGTAACTGCTACCTGAATTAGGATCCTCTCCAGTGCGGTACATAAATAGAAATGATGTTACTCGGACTCGAGCAATAAATCAAAGTGTCACACTCAGCTATTTTATAAATTATTCCAACTTTTTTGCTTCAAAATAAAGTATATATACCCAAGTTGCTATGTCAAGTAATCGACATGGGTACAGAGTCCAAATAAGAATAAAACATAAGAGGAAAAACGATAAAACTGAAAATCAGACAGGAAAAATGAGAAGTACTATATGATATACTATCTTGATTAAGCTAAAGTACAGATTTAAATTACCATGATTCATGAAGATGTCCTGATGACTCAAAGCATCGTCTGCAACATCCTTCTGCATCCTGATATCATTTGTGCTCGTTGTTGTCCCAACCTACCAGGAAAATTGCATCAATGGAGTATGGAAACTTGTTCTTCTAAATGTAGAATAGTGTGTTTTTCTGACCTGCCTACCATCGGGGGTAAACTGGTAATGAAATGACCAACAAAAGCATATACCTGGGTAAGAGCATCTTCCAGCTTCCTTATTAGCACTCAGCAATCAGCAGCGGAAGGAACTTGCAAGAACATATTGGTAATAATAATACCGTACTCTTTCAATTCTCCCCTCGCTTGCTGAACTATTGCAAGACTGGTTAGTAGTATAGTATTCGACGAAGCAACAGAGCAATATGTGACCTGTATAAGTAACAAACTGCACTCAATCTATATAATGTATAAGCGCAAAATACTTGTACCTGACCATTTGACCCAATCACATTAGTAAAAGTTGCAAAACGATAGATAAGTAAATCTCTGGAAAAGTTGTATGTAGATTAAAAAAACAATCAAAAATTAAAAAGTTGCGAAAAGTAGTTGTAAATTAGCAAACAACCGTATGAAAATTGACAGGAGACATCTCTACGTATCCACAATGACGAATGACCCAAAAAGGTGAGAATATATGTATATAATTACTTTCATATATATTAGAGTAGAATTTGAAGTACAAACTTGCTCCTTTTAGCGAGGATCTCCTACTTTACAAGAAACCTAAGGCATCTCCGTCTGAATGTAAGCTGTCAGATTCCATAATGGGACAGTCAGATGCATCATGTCCAAATTGTCCACAGCAAGGAAAAGAACAATGTCGTCTCTTCCGAGACATAATATTACCGGCCTCGGAGTTTCGATTTCGTTCTTTCAACTTGTCCAACAAAGACTCCTGAAGATTTCCAAGATTGAAGCTCTGAACAATACCATCAGAATCTTCAACATCCGGTATCATCAGTGAACCTGATGGGCTGTTGAATCCTATCTCATTCATATGATGATGATCACTCAGCCTAGGCAGTTGCTTGATGTGGGACAATACCATGGACATTTGCTCACATGCAAAGCTGAGGCGTTCCTCAGTTGCAGCAGATTCTGAAAGAATTGTGGAAGCCAAAGATTCCAGGATTTTGACTTTCCCACTTTGCTCTTTCTCAATGTGCTCTTTTGGTACAAGGCGCCATCTCAAAGGCAGATAATTATCTGGTATGTGAAAACAGTTATTCGTTGAGAGAACACGGAGAATGTGTCTGCAGAGGATGCCTAAAAATTCAAACTGATGACAGCTACAGTGAATGAGTTCTTGTTGAGGGTCCCACATCACTTTGCACCCTCCATCCATTTCTGTATGGTGTCTGATATGAAAGCAGCCTTCACCAACCAAAATGGAGGCAAATTGAGGGGCCAATACAAGCTCTTCTTGGAGGAGAGAGAAAGCAAAAGGCGTAAGAACAGTAGCAGCATGCGATTCCATTGGCGAACCTGTTTTCAGGGAGACTTTCGGTAAATTTTGCTGCATTTTCAGCTTTGATCTAGCTTGTTCACCGTACTCTGCAATATCAGCAACCTGTAAACATGTTAAGAAAAAGGCTCAATATATTTAACAAGAGATGAAAGAACCAATCTTCCTTGTCATCCTTTAGAACAACTATAACAACTAGGTGAATCTTGCTATCAGCGAGCTTTGGAAATTCCGCAAGTACATAGTCGTACAACTAAGTGGTCTAAACCAGTAGGGAGATAATTTATGAAAAACCACAGCTTTCTAAAATAGAGTACTTAAAGGGGAAAAAATTGTAAAAATGAATACGCAGACATTCATTTTCCATTTTACCCCTAAGTATGGCAACTGCAGAAGTACACGAAGAATTGTTTTCTAAAATTATTAAAGAGAGCTTACTTTCTCAATAAAACAATCAAGTTTAGATTGTGCATTTAATATCCTTTGAATGAAAGCACTAATGGAGTCTGTCACAGATTTACTCATCAGTCCAGCAAAAAGTAGCGCCTCAAGAAGGATAGAGCCCAAAAGTTACGCAATGCATAAAGGCTGATGATGTGCTTATTTGACTGTAGTCCGTATCTATCAACCATCTCCGTCCAACCAGCTTCAAATTCATCAACCGTTTCCAAGCTATAAAGACGATAAAATTCAGCCTTCCAACCATCATAATGAGACTCAAGCGGCAAAGAAAACCAGTCTGAGAAGTTGGCCATGATATGCCATATAGAAAATGCATGTTTAGTTTCACGCATTTCACAAGCGATTGCCTCTTTAAGCCACATATTCTGGTCAGTCAATATCGTTTGTGGTGGTGCCTTTCCTTTCATAAAGCATAAAAAAGTCTGCACATTTTTAACAAAAAGAACATAGAATCATCGTATCAGAATTGAGCCCAAAACTTCTCATTTAGCACAATAGAGTTCTAACCTTTGAATTTTAGGATGTCATGAGTACCTTTAATGCCCAGATAAAGGACTGTAGATTTTCATCCCGCAAAAGCACACAGCTGTAGAGGCAAGCCATCCCATGATTATCAACACCAATCCAAAGGCCTAGAAGCATATCATAAGCATCCAGACGATGAGTAGTGTCTAGAAGTATTGCATCCCCAAAGGCTTCATATTGCTGAACGGATGAAGGATATGACCAAGCAATATGCTCTAACCTATTACGACCGTCTAACTTGAAATCATACTTGAACTCAGAATTTTCATCTTTCAATCTCTTACACATGCCAACAAGGTCAATAGCATCATTATCGCTATCAACATGTCTGAAAGACTGTAGCAGATTTCTGATATCTAGTTCTGTAAATGGTAAACAACCTAGTTTAACACCTTTCTCGATCTCCAGCAATCTCAACATCTGACGAGCTGACATTCCAGCTTTCGCAAACATGCAAATCCGACTTTTGTCATCAGCAGATATGGTGCAATGAGTTGGAAGGATGTGCACTTCAACTGATTTGAGAAGTTCGTGATTGTGATTATTACTAAATCCCGTGACACGCCATTCAGGGACATCGAAATCTGACCGTTTCACTATTCTCATGTATGCTTGACAACCACATCGCGACGATTTTCTGTTCCTCTGTAACTTTCCTTCCTCTGTAGGTTTTGCTTGTGGATATCCACCACGATGGCAAGTAAAATCCCTTCGTGTGACACCCCGACCCACCCCATCTTTTCCCCTGGTGCGGTGACGCCTAATTGAAAAACCACATTGTTTAGCAAAGCTGCAGTAAAATTCATATGCAGCATCTTGAGAAACAAATCTCTGCCCGATAAATGGAACCAGGTTGACAGATGTTTGCCGTAACAATATAGTATCTTCTGGTATTTCGTCTACAGACCCCACCTTGTCCTGTGACAGATCTGTGTCATTTTCAGAGGACTCCAAATCCTGGTTCTCATTTTCAGTCATTTCTTGCTGCATTCATTAAGACAACTGAAAGCAGGTAGCAACACGTCAGTTCTGATGAAGCTCTAAAGGATAGAGAAACTCTTATAACACTTTCAGTAATATGTTAACATCATACATGGGATTATGCTTAGGGATGAAGAGGCAACCAAGTTTTAGATTTATTGATGTTCCTATAAATAAAAATAATAATAAGAAAGTTACACATGATTAGCCACCCTGTTTTCCAATGGATTACATTTATACCACTACATATCTTGTCTCTCCACTCATAATATAAGGATACAGACCGAAGGAGAATACTCCCACTCTTCACTTATCATGTTTCCCAAATTGAAACAGGAAAATCTTGACTTTAGAATTTTGGTTGATTACAATTATTGTTTTGTAGATACTAATGTCTGGTTCATTTGTTGTAGTTATGGACAAATATATATATCGCTAAACCTAATTTTACACATATCGCTAAACCTAATTTTATTCTTGTCACCATATTAATATTACCTAATAGCATATTTCAGTCTGACATATATTTTTTATAACAAAAAGAAAGAGAAAACAAACCGAATAACATGAGCTTGAGAACTTAAGGCTTACTCAATTGAGCTTTTCCTTTAGAAACAAAGTGTACCATTTACATCAGGGTATCAATCAGAAAGGTCACAGATTTCTTACCCCTCAGACCCCTATCTACTAGGAAGGACACTGCGGCTTCTTCGAGCCAGGGCTTGTGAAAGCGCAGTGGTGCTCAAGCTTCAATGAACTTCAAGATTAGGCAACTACAAGTAACTGCAGAAACAAGATACTGTAATAGTGAAACAATCTGACAAGATGCTCTTACAAGATTTCCAATGAGTGTATACACAGAATATATACAATGCTGGGATAACATCCCAGTCCGAAAAGAATGACGATGACCTCCAAGATATGTCATCAAGTCAGATAAATTATAATAAAAAAAGCTTATCTTGCAGCTAATTTGAATAGCAACTAATTACAGATAATGAGTATTACACCATGACGAATCGAAGATATTGTCATAACTCAAAAGTAAACTATTACGGCCACCGTCGAACAGCATCTACAACATAATTTCTACTTCATTATTGTAAGGGGAGTTTGATTTAGTGAATACAAATGGTTCAATATGCAAGGTGGGAGGTCATTGCTTCAAATATTCATGTAAATGCTAGTCATGCATTGCCCTGGCCCACTAAACCTTTTGCAGCAAATAAACTTGAAGCTCAAGAACAAGACTTTCCAATCTAGAAAAGTGAATATTCATCAAGTATATAATTATTTCACTGTGCTACAAAAGATATGATAAGAAGCAATGGAAAAGCCCAAAATCAAGTTTCAGGAAGCCTCATCAACAATACTACAGGAAAAACAACTGACAACATGCTTATTTTGGTGAAATAGTACCCATAAATTCACCAACTTTGTATATGTGAGATCAAAATTAGAACATCTTCCTATGTGCAAATATCAACAATATTTTGATTGAATTGCCAAAAACACCAGTTGGGTATAAAATCAATTTCAAACCAAAAATAAAACCTAAATTTCAACTCAGATCCAGAATAAATAAAGACCCAAAAGACAAACAACTAAAAAAAAAAAAAAAAGAATTCCATACTCTTAAGCTAGAGCATTTTAATCATATAAGTAAATCACTAAAATTGGAGAAAAATAGTAAATACCCAGAACATAAAAAACGATTAAACAGTTAATAAAAGAGTAATTAGAGAAGATACCGTTAAATTTGATTTGAAAGTGAAGAAGAGAACATTAGGAAGCAACGGTCAAAAAATAATGGAGGGAATAGAGTGAAAAAATGGCGGGTAGGAGAATTATCAGATGGGTATTTTGGGAAAGAGGGGGGAGTAGAGCGCATCAAGGGGGAGAAGGATAACCCTTCACTCTAGCCTCTAGTAGATGAGCTATCGTGCGCAGTACTGGTAATTGGTAAAATGGAGACTCTCCACCTACAGAGATGATAATTAACCTGAGTAAAATCATAAAGTTGGTTTTTTTTTTTATGGGGTGTGATCCTTTGGTCAACGGATGTTCCTATTATACTCGTAGTATCTTAACAGAATTTTTTCCTTGAATAATGCAAAATAGGGTTTTAATTCCCGAAATATGTTGAAAGGGAAATTAATTCCCTGCGTACCGTCCACGTAGGACGGCACGCGAGAAAATTTTTTTTTTTTTTATCCCAGGTAAACCGCTACTTCAAGTAGCTTGAAGTAGCGGTTTATGTGGTCAACATCTTCCCCACACTCATACTCTATAATATGTAAACCGCTACTTGAGATAGCGGTTTATGAAAAAAAAAGGCCTCTCATCGTTGCTTCCCCATAACTGGCCAAAATGCCAGAAACATAAAAAAAAAAAAAAGTTTTCCAACCTGCAATTTCAACACCAAATTCCATCCAAGTCCATACAAAGTCTATGCATACATCAATCACCAAACACCAAGTTCATCCACATTCACATTTATCCAATAAGTAAGATTAAGAAAATATGTCAATCACAAACAAAGTTTAATATTTAACATAGTGTTAACGAACTATACAAACAACAAATGAAAGTGCTAAGACCCCCTCTTCTTCTTTTGTGAAGGTCTAGATGAACTAGGTGTGATCTCACTAGACTCTGCAATGGCATGAAGAGAAGATGGAGTGGTGGCAGAACGGCGTCGGTAGGTCCTCCGACGGACCGGGAGGCGAAAGCAAAGGTGCCGTGGTAGATGTATGGGCAGCAGACATAGAAGGTGTAGAAGTCGAAGTATGTACAGCAGAGGTAGGCACGCCCTGTAAGATGTGGCCATGTCCAGCTCGGCTAACTGCATCAATACACAGCCCCTCATGGTCCGCAATGTCCGTGCAAACAACTTGGCGCCCCATATCTGGAGGCAATGACTCAGCAGCCTCTAGTACAAGTGCTGCACCTATGAGCAACATCGATAAAGTATGTGCCTGCATAGAAAGAAAAATACATATTATATAGTCGGATAAATAAATAAAAGTATAACTACAAATCATGGCACTTACCAGTACTACATCTCGCAGATGCAGGCGATAATGTGTAGAAGGAGGTCGCCTCAATGGATCTGTCATGCGTAACCTCGTGATGCGACGATACCACACCATATACTCCTCAATGGCATGAGTACGACCAGTAAACGGAGTGCCCTGAACAACACGTCTCTCGCGCTCATCCCACTGCGCTATGTAAGGGCGATGTCTGAGCGGATAATTCTTGTTCTTCGACCTCCGATCTATGCCATGAAGGGTTGTGCTTGTATCACAAGGTGCTGGAATCCTCTGCTCGAAGCCAAACTGGCGCATAACTCGATCAGGACAATGAAACTCCACAATGTCGAAACAAATAAGTGGAGCCAATGTGCGCCATACATGTCGATCAGCTCGACATATAGCAGGCAACAACTCTAGTCTCGCATCAGTATATGGCTGCCAAGTCATCTACAAATAAAGAATGTTGCAAATATTAGACATGTGAGAGATGTCTACCAATGTATATAAGTTAGGCATGTGAGACTCTATGTACCTGCTCGTCCGTCTGATGGTCAAGTGCATCCCTGTAGTAAGATAACCCACTTGCTAAGTGGGACCTACTAAGGTGTACCCGAAGCCAACTGAAAAGAAATACACATTAATATCCTTCTGAAAAATGAAACTAAATAATGTCAACAAATGTGAGACACTGCATATTACCTCGACAAACTAAGGGGTCAACCCCGGAACATGCCGGGAGCCTAAAATAGGAACGACATCGTCAAACCGTGGAGGTGGGTCCAAAGAACCTCGAAATCCGAGGTCCGCCGATGTGTACGTGCTCCCATGCCCAAAGCTGTAACAACAACACAGACCACCTAACTCCCCGGCACGCCTTCGTGATGCCCGACATAGCTGTCGATACAAGTATGCAAGGGTGGCACTACCCCAGCTATATGTCCCTGCTACGTCGAGATCTGCCAAAAGTGGAAGATAAAGCACCTGTACTGTATCTCCACTCTTGTCAGCAAAAAGAATGGACCCCATCAAAACAAGAATATAAGCCCGTGCGAATCGCTGTACTGTCACCTCATCAGCATCGTTCGGCAACAAGAAAAAATGAAGCCGAAGCCATGTCAACCTCAAAGACGAACCCTGGAGAACTTTGGGCTCGTTCTCCGGGGTGATGGGCCATACCCCTAACAACTCGTGCACTACTGCAGCCCAATTACCCTCGCCGCTACCAATAACAGGTGGTCCGTGCACTCTCAGTCCAAGGAGAACAGCGACATCTCCTAAAGTAATCGTCGCCTCCCCAACAGTCAAATGGAAGGTATGGGTCTCCTGCCTCCATCGCTCCACTAATGCCGTAAGAAGTGGTCGATCAAGCTCCACTCATTTGCTAAATGACGCCATTTTTTTTCTTACTAACGCCATAAATACATGTATATTACTATTCCAAGACTCTCCTCTCCTACTCTTTCACTCTCTTCACTGTCCTTCTCCTTTACTCCTTCACTCTCTCACTAGATCTATCTCAATCTCTCACTCCTTCACTCTTTCACTGTCATTTTTTTCCAGCAAGAAAGGCTCCGGCGGCGGCAAGGAATATCGGCTCCGGCGGCAAAAACGTCCGGCTCAGGCGCCAAAAAAGTTCGGCTCAGACGAGACTTTGGTGACGGAGAAGACTTCATTTTGGCCAACTGAACTCCGGCAAGAATTCCGGCGAAAGGTTAGTGTGCAAATGAAAAAAAAATAATGGGGCGCCTAAAAAAGGCGCCTGACACCAGTGGTTGGGCGCCTAATTTAGGCGGGCCACCAGAGGTGCAAGCGCCATTTTTAGGCGCCCAACTTAAATTTTTTTTTTTTTTTGTTTTAATTTCTGAAAAAAAAAATTGTTTTGTTTAGAAATTATTAATTATAAAACTTTGTTAATTATGTTGTTTTATAGTAGAAAATTGCATATGCTAGACTAGAAATTGGTTTGTGTACTGCTGAAAATGTAAAATTTGAAATGAAATTGGGTAGGGGCGCCTAATTTAGGCGGTTTCACCATTGGTGAGGCGCCTAATTTAGGCGCCTTCACCACTGGTTGGGCGCCTAAATTAAACGCCCCACCAGTGGTGGAGGCGCCTAATTTAGGCGCCCAACCTCTGGTGAAGGCGCCTAATTTAGGCGCCCAACCTCTGGTGAAGGCGCCTAAATTAGGCGCCCCACCTGTGGTTGAGGCGAGAATTCAAGGTCTATTTTTTGCATATTGTTGTTGTGGGTGGTGGCGCCGGAGGTGGTGTGGTGGTGACGCCGGAGGTGGTGTGGTGGTGTGCGCCGGAGGTGTTGTGGTGGCTCCTGTAATGAAGTTGAGGTGGGAGGAATGAAGTAAAGAAAGGGAAAGCAAAGGAGGGATGGAGGAAAAAAATGGTGTATAATGTACAAAAATACATGTATTATACATGTATTTATGGCGTTAGTAAGTAAAAAAATGGCGTCATTTAGCAATTCCCAAAATTTAAGTATACTTGATACGTCATTGGTCGGATCCTTTATAGAAACTACCCGTTAAGATATGGTTGTTTCTTTTGACGATGAAATGTTCTCAATTGTGGAGAGATTGAGTTAATAAGTTTAGATTTTTTATTAACTTGGAATAAACTCAATTTTAGAGGGTATCTTTATAAAAATGGTGCTCTACTTATATTGACTTATTAAACCGGTAAAAAAATGATACATGGCATGATTTGATCGGTCTTTTTTTTTACGAAAGAATTAATGTCCCCTGTTAGGTTGTTGGCCTATCTAACTAGTCTAACCAACCGCAAAGGAAGTGAGGTTTTATAATATTAATTAATTACAAAAAAAAGGGCCAATGCAATCGTGTCATGTAGCAATATCAACCAATTAGCAAATCAATCTAGGCTGAGGACTGTGTTAATAATATATCCTCTAAATTAAGTTAGAATCGTTCCAAATTAATTGGAATGAAACCTTTTAAAGCAAAACCAATTATACATAACTAGAACCAAGTGATATCACTTTTTCCTTGGTCAAATTATACACTCAAAACAAAATTGGTTTTATACACATTTATAAAATGTCCCGATATCTCGCGCACAAAAAAGGGAAATTCTCAATTGTTGTAACCCTAATAAGTTTTGGCTTTTTATCTTTAGTAGCCAAATTTAATTCAAATTCTCAATAGTAACCCCGTATTTATGATTATACTTTAGAATTTGACATAAATTGGTTTTCGCATTATCCATCTATATTATTCCTATTAAAACTAACTTTGAAATCCGAGATATATATGTGGGTTAACTAGTTAGTTGGGTGAACTTAATTACATTGTTTTAATACAATGCTATGGACTATGGAGTATTGTTTTATGCAAGATAGGACCAAATTTTTCTTCTTCTTTAGAATAGATTTATATTAGTTGTTTGATTTAGGAAAAAGAAAAAAAAAAATCAATTATCACGCATATACACTTAAGAATTTAACTTTTGATAAATAAATGGTGGTAAAAAACTGATGAAAAAAATCAAACATTAAGAGCGATTACAAACAAAACATGAAAGAAATCACTTGGGTGCAAAGACCTTGAAATGTAATGTTTACAAAGTTCTAAGTTGTTCTTACTAGAATTTGTAATGTTCCTAAATTTGGACTTCATATGAAAATTTATCCTCGTCATGTGGATAATCTAAATTTGGCTGTCTAATTTTTTTTTTCTTCATATAAAATCTCATGTTACCATCTTTTTGTCTTTTATCCTTCTAGTTTCTCTTTTCTGGCTTATCTCCCCATCCCAACTTTCTGCATTTGTATCTTTTGGAAGAACATCTAAAGAGATCAATAAAGCAAAGTTGGGGTGGTGGAAACACATTTTATTCAATAATAAAAAGAGATGGAAGGCCAAAAAACATCACAAAATGCATACATTATTGATCATAATCATTTTGAGCAATATAAGAAGCAAATTATAGACCATCACATGTCAGAAATGACTAATTTTGATCATGCTTCGCGTTATTGTACCTACAATGTCAGCCCAACGTTTAGTAATTCATCCGTGCAATCACAGCCTTCTCATAGGTATGAAATTACACCTTATTTCAAACCATCCCCTACTAATTACAATTCTTATGATTGGAATTTTGATGAAAGTGAAATGAAGAGGAAAACAAGAATTACAACATATAGGACATATGCTATGGAATCTAAGGCTAAGGCATCCCTTAGAAATGGTTTCCGCTGGGTCAAAAGCAAGTATTCTAGAGTGGTTCGTGGTTATTAAAGATGTATGGATTATTTCTACATAATTGTTGCATA
This sequence comes from Beta lomatogona, assembly GCA_947646795.1. Classification (NCBI taxonomy): domain Eukaryota; kingdom Viridiplantae; phylum Streptophyta; class Magnoliopsida; order Caryophyllales; family Amaranthaceae; genus Beta; species Beta lomatogona. The sequence goes on along the minus strand of CANSNZ010000134.1, from coordinate 236,193 downwards.
ATACCATGAAAATCCAAAAATAATATAATAAGTGATTTTGGCTCGATCACACTCACAATTTTCATTCATTAGCATGCATTGTGGAGATGTATTATCTTAGATTTGCTAGAATTGTAACAGAATATACCTAATATACAGGTCTATAATGTAGGTAAAACATTGAAAATTGTAAGTTGATTACAGAATGAAATGTTTAGATTTTATACATTTCTTTTGAAGTAATTACTCTTCTTATCAAGATTTTTCATGGAATATAAGTTTTCCCCACCCTCATATGGGATTTACCAATCATCTTAATTAATTTTTTAGACCTAATTTGGGCTCTAATACAATATCATTATGATTTATTAAATATTAAAAGTAAATATGAGGGCAGATAATTTCTTTTCGAGCTTATATAATAGTCTATTTCTCTCATCTTTTTCAAAATGGCCTAGAATAAGTGATAACTCAAATGTAATTTTCATAAGATCTCAACACTTCTCCCTCTCCTTTTGATTAGGGAGGATGTAAGTTTTTTAAAGAAGAAATATCTTTATTAAATTCAAATGCTGAAGATATCAACACTCCAATATCAATTTTCGATTGACTAAGCAAATAGATTTTATGTCCAAAAATTAAGATTAGGGAAATTAAAAATGCATGTAACTTTTGTTTATCATTAAGAAATTTGATCCTCTTTGCTAACATGTTGGGTAGAAAAGAAAGCAAAAATAACACCACTGCTATTTGCCTCCCGTGTTTACCGTATATAGCCCGTATTTATAAGGTCTTATCTTCTTTCTCCTCATCTACTTCTTCTTCCTCCATTACCACCACCCCTCGCCAGCCCCACCCTACCCATGCACCCCCACCCCCACCCCATGTAGCAAGCAATTCAATATCGATGATTGAGTAAACTTTCTTATGAAAACTCCATCAAAGTAATGGGTTTTCATAGGATAAAGTTGTTGGAGTCGGACCCACTTTCTCGCTTTCGCTGCATGTCGAAGCAACAATGCCGCTGCAAAGTTGCCGGTGAACTGCTTGCTTGCCGCTTCCTTTGCTCAAGCCAATTGCACAAAAGGTAGTCGAAAGAGACAAACAAGAGAGAATAAAAAGGAAAAGAGAAGGCATGTGACTTATTTAGGAAGAGGAGAGAATAAAAGGGTTAATTAAAAGAAAATAATATAATATTCAAGATTCCATAACTCCGACAGAATCTCCGACCTCCGGTCACATTAATACTACGCATTGCACCACGAATTAAAGTTCACGCCACGGACTGTCAAGATTGTGCTGCTTAGTGCACTTGAGGCATAATTCGTATTGTTCCAGCCAATTAACCCTAATTAATCAGCATTATGTTATCTTTTATAATTTTTTTCGTTTTATAACGAGATGTTATTTTGAATTCAAATATCCAAAAACGCATTTTAAAAAAAAAAATTACTTAAATCAAATCAAATTGAAAAATGCACTTCTAAAAAATCATTTAAATTTTATTTTTTCAAAATAATGGAATGATCTCCTCTCAAATCTCTATATATATTTGGACTTTGGTCCATCATGTTGGGATCTTAGACGCACCAAGGCACAAACAGGCCCCATATCATCCTTAACAAAATCCAAATAACCCAAAGAATTTCACCCACTTACCCATTTTCTTTTGACTTTCCATAAAATTAAATACTTCGTAACGTCTCCAAACAACCCCTTCAACTAGCAAACACGTGGCAACAGGGTCTCAAATATACACGTGTCACTATATCACAGGTCTGTCACTCCCCAAATACATCACAGTCCTCGTAACTCTATCACCCTCGTTGAAGAAAAAAATCGACTTTTTGTCCCTCTATTTGTTCTTTGTTTGTAATTTGAAATCTCAATCTCAGAAAAGAGACGTTACAAAGTTTTTGGAATTATTTTATTTCCATATTATTTTAAAAAAAAAAAAATCCCTTTTTTTATACCACTTTTTTCAATTCCCATTTAATGCTTTCACTCTGCTTCACTCTCACTGAATTTCTCTCTCATGATTTCTGGTATTTGCAACAACTGGGCACCCCTCAAATTTATTGCTTAAACAACTATTCTTCTGTTTTATGAAACCCCAGAAAAAAAAATAGACGTTACCCACCAATTATAGGAGAGAGAAAGAAGCATTTTTGAGACGTTGGGGGAGTTCTTCTTACAATTCTTCATTGTAATTTGTAAGTTTAATCTGTACCTTTTCATCTTAAATTGCATTTTTGGAATTGGGTTTTCATTAATGTTCATGGAATGTTTGGTATTTCATGCAAGTTTCAGTCTTTCTTTTACTGTCAAAGCTGCAAGAACTGATTTTTGTTACTGTGATTGTTGAGTTTTTGGTTGTGGTGGAATATGGGGTTTGCTTGATCATATGATTAGTTAGTGTCATTAAAAAGATTCAATCTTTAATTTTTTTGTAGGAGAGAATGTAGCCATTGATAGTAGAATTGAGCTGATGGTGTGTTTTGTTAACTGATTTGGATTTTCTAGTTAGTTGTAGTGTATTTCTGAAGGCATTTTTGGTGTAATTAAGGTTTTACTGTCACACTGACACTGCCAAATTAGTTAATATTCCTCAACTGTAAAAGAAAATTTGGTGTCACTTCCAAACTCTGCTTGTGTATGTATGTGTAGAAGCACATTTGCTGAAATGGGTTGTTGAGATGAAGATCAGATAATGTACAAATGTTTATGCTCAAGCTTATATTTCAGTCTGTTAAGTTTTAAGGATTTGCTACTTATTATGGTACCAATCGAAGGCATTAACTAAGTTATTTGGACTTGGGCTATAAGAATCCGATACGAGTGGGGATCCGACATCCGAGGATTGGAATGGCCCCATCTTTGCTTCTGGCAATTTTTGGCCTAAAATGTGGTGTGATTTTTTTAACAAGGGTGAATTAGTTGAAATTGGGAGTCATGATTAACAATGTACCATGGTGGGAAAGATGGCAGCAATGCTGAACTTTTCTGTGTGGTAGGGGAAATCCTCCTTGATAGTTCTGTCTTATTTGTGACTGTTCGTAGACATAGCATATACACCGAGTTGAAATGTGAACTAGGGAGCCATATTTCGACTAGGAAGCACGATTAAGAGTCAATTTGATGCAAGCTTTCATCTGCATTTCATTGGTTGGATATTGAATATCTTTCTAATAATCAGGTTGAAGAACTGCCTATCCTGAGTGTTAAATTTTTAAGAGTGGACTTGGATCTTTAAATGTAAAGCTTGGAAAGTCTGTAGACAGCAAAAATGGGTGGTGAGAAGCATGGATCGAAGAGTGGACGGTACGTTGGTGGTTTCTTGCAGCTCTTTGACTGGAATGCAAAGTCTAGAAAGAAGCTGTTCCCAAGCAAATTTGATTTACCAGGTGCAGCTACGTTATGTTGTGTGTGTGGATTGATTTTGTAATGTGATCTTCCATTTCATTTGCTTTGTTCAGTCTACATAATTTTCTTTTGTTTCTTGGTAGAAGACTCGAAGTATGGGAAGAGAGGGGATGAGAATTTCCCTATGACAAGAATACGTGTGGTAAGAATTTTTTCAACGAGTGACTGAGTGTCTACTGAAATGTACAGTGCAAATTGTGATCCAAACTGTTTTGACTAACATATATATACACGTATATAACCCAGGAGGAAGATGAGGAAGAATTTGGCGCATTTGGTGCAGGATTGAGTGTCAGAGGGGGAAGTGATTATAGCTGTGCATCATCTGTGACGGATGATGATGGATATGGAATAAAAGCTCCTGGAGTTGTGGCCAGGCTCATGGGATTGGATTCCTTACCAACATCAAATGCAGGAGAGCCATATTCATCCCCATTTTTTGACTCGATCTCTCTTCGAGAGGCTCCATTTAGAGGAAGAAATCTTGACTTCTATCACGATCATCAAATTATGCACTCAAGCCAATTATGTGATAGAAGGGGAGCTACTTCTAGTAACAATGAAATGGAAACTAGATCAATGAAGTTGAATAATAGACCAATTGAGAAGTTTCAAACTGAGACTTTGCCTTCAAAATCAGCTAAAACAATTCCACTCACTCATCACAAGCTTTTATCACCAATCAAGAGTCCTATTTTTGTTCCATCTCAAGATGCAGCACACATCATGGAAGCTGCTGCAAAGATAATTGAGCCTGGCCCACCAGCCAATCCCCGAGCTAAATTATCTTCAGGCGGATCGTCCTCAGTTCCATTTAAAGTTAGAGAAATGAGAGAGAAACTGGAAGCAGCGGCTGCAGCGCAGAGGCCACCCATGGCTTCTGAACAAAGGGCGGTTGAGTCTAAAGCAGCCAAGTGTCTAAGGGGACAGCCCATGAACAAGAGCTGGAATGGATCGGCTGAGATATTGTGTAGGGAGTCTCCAAGTAGGGAAGAGAGTTCTGTTGCCATAAAGAATAAGGGAAAATCAATTTCACTTGCCATACAAGCAAAGGTTAATGTCCAGAAAAGGGAAGCCTTGACATCAAGTAGTAAAAGTGTGGGAGAGTCAGAAAATCAGGATAATAACAAGTCAACTCAGTTATCAAGGAACCAAGCAGGTGGTCCGAAGTTCTCAAACAGAAAATCTTTGAATCATAGCACTTCCTCTGTGCTTAGGCAAAATAATCAGAAACAGAACTGCCCTTCTCATAGGGAGAGATCTGCTCCTAAGGCTTCGGTTACTACTACAAGTAGTAAAAAAGCATTTACTGAGGAAACTTCTTATGGTCGACAAAAAAGTTCAACGAAAGAAGGTGGGACCTCAAGAACAAGTTCAAGGAAATCTAGCTTGCATGCAAGGGAAAATGGCAAGGGGGCTCCTTATGCTGGAGTCAGAAATGTTCCTAGAAAGAAACGATCAATAGATGGAAATCTGCATTTCGATAAGAATCAAGTTACTGAAAACATGATGCTCTCTAGCAAACATGAAAAACCAAGCCAATCTAGTGTAGTGGCAGATAAGCAATTTAATTGGATAGAAGAAAGCCGAAGGAAAGGAATGGATGTTGTTTCTTTTACATTCACTGCTCCTATAACTCGATCACAGTTTGGTTCAGAGCCTTCTAGAGAGTTGGCTGAAAACGATAGTAACATTTTCTCTGATGATGGAAGCAAGATGTCATCTGGCTCGGAGTTGACAAGGTTATCTTCTCCGGGACTCAGTGGGATAAAGGGTGATGCTTTGAGTAAATTACTGGAGCAACTAACCTCCAACTTAGAGAAGTCTCATAGCACCCTTTTCAAAACGGGTACAGCTCCGGAATCAGCTCAGCCAACTGTGGTACCTCGCAGTGCAGAGAGTGCCACAGGAAAGGTCCAAGAAAAAACATTTCAACAAGAGCCACTAGTCTTTGATATGAATAGCCAGTTGTTCTCGGACTTATTTACCAATGAAGCTGAACTATTCAAAAGGAAATTCAACTTTCAGGTACAAAAATCCTCTCAACAAGAGCCATTATTTTATAATCATTATTTTACAATGACTTCCTTTTGGATTCAAATCTCTCACCAACGTTTTGTCCTCTCACTTTATCAATACACACATTTTACTTTAATTGAGAAGCATCTGTGCACTCGACTCTAGCAAAATAGCACAGGCAAGCAAGTTGAAATGCCTTCTTATGATTAGAGTGTAGGACTTCAAGTGCTGTCTGTGCATCAAATCCCAGAGAAAAATATTATATATAAACGGATAATCTGTTTGATTATGTTTTATAGCAAACTGATTTTTGGTAACTTACTGATAAGATTGGCTAACAACCTTCTCTTTTCTCAGGCGGGGGAAGAAATGGAAAAATACAGCTGCGACAAAACTGAAACTAAAAAATGGAATAATAGCCATTTGCCTAGTCCAGTTTCCATTCTTGAACCTTCTTTTTTGACAGAAAGTTGTTGTTCTTCAGAAACCTCAACAAGTTGCGTCACAGAAGGTAAGAACAGTGTCAGAGTCATTCATATATCCCCATAATGTACTTCTACTTCTATATACTTGGTAGTGGTACTGTAATGACTTGGTGGAAAACGTATTAACATGGGTTGTCCGGTACGAAATCAGTTTGGGTGATGACCTGAGTCAATTGGTTCAGGTTCGATTGGGTAATATTCAGGCCAGGCCAATTTTGTATATTGCGAAAATCAATCAATTTCAGTCAGATCAATTTTCAGGTCGGGTCTGTTCTAGTTCAGGTCAATATCAGGTTATCCAGTGTCGAGTTTGGATCAGATAATATGGGTCAGGTCAAGTTTGCCACACATCTAGTCGTCTACTAAAGTGGAAAAATTACTTTCAAAAATTATGGAATGCCTCAAACCATATGAGCCTCATAATCTTAGTTTATCATTGCTGAAACATTTCTTTATAATTTTTTCAGAGATCAGACAATGCTCATCGGTTGAAGCTCAAGAAGTGTGCTCTTCACAGATTCCAACTGCAATAGAAGCTGAATCAGAATCAGCTTCATCTACCTTCTCATCTCAAATTAATGCAGAAAAATATTCCATGAAATCAACTGCATGGGAACTAGGATACGTAAAAGACATACTTAGCAATGCGGAGCTGATGTTTAAGGATTATGTGGCAGGCCGAACACGTGAGATAGTGAACCCGCATCTCTTTGATCAGATGGAACGACGACGAGGAGGTGGAAAAGATGAGTTCAAACTAGAGAGGAAAATGTTGTTCGATTGTGTTGGCGAATGCTTAGATTTGAAGTGTCAGCGTTTCGTGGGTGGTGGATTTGAAATGTGGACGAAAGGCATTGCAACATTGAAGAGAAATGAAAGAGTGGCTGAAGAAGTATACAAGGAGATCCAGGTTTGGAGAAACCTGGGAAATAGTATGGTGGATGAGCTTGTAGACAAGGATATGAGCAGTAAATATGGAAGATGGTTGGACTTTGAAGTGGATGAATTCATGCTTGGAGTAGAGATTGAAGGCCAGATAGTAGATTCTTTGGTTGGGGAAATAGTTTCAGATATCCTGTCTTCAGATTTATCTTCAAATTAACATTTTGGAGTGTAATATGTAATTCCAAGTTGTATCATTTCCTATAGTTTTCAATTCTTTCTACTATTACCTTATTTTGTTGTTTCTTTCTTGATCAATGATGGTTTGCAAACTGGAAGATATATGAAAGATTCGTCAAAAATTTGTATTCATCACCCCGGATTGAAATACCAATTTATTACTATATAAAAATACCAAGAGACTAAGTTCAACATTCTAAGGAGTTGTGCAATCCTAAACAAAACGGATAATGAAACTAGTCCGCAAACTTATAACGCTAGATAGCCAACAACAGTTGATGCATAGTAAGTGGCGAAAAGACAAAGATGTCCTCATTAGATGTACAAAAGGACTTATTAATCAAAGTCATTTGTGTCGTTTTCTCCTATATTATGTACCTATCTGTTAGGCAACAAGACCTATAAGAACATAAAAAAAAGTTGCACACTCCAACCTTCAATTAGCCAGACCATGACCGCGCCTCTTTTCTGGCACTATTTGTAACCTATACAATTCCATGTTTCAACCACGGAGAACATGCACTCACTTCCCTGAACTCTACAAGCATAACATACATCACCCCATATGCTCCCACTTTTTTCTTTGTATTAAATCTATATTAGTGTCCTCAAGAATATTTCATTTTTGTTTGCTCATCGGCTCATCCCATGCCAGTTAATTTTTTTGCAGAAAACTCAGCGCTGTCTTAGAAATGCAAGTATGCAACAGAAACATGCAACAAAACCAATCACATTCACATGATGCTATGTATGGAAGCACCGGTTGAATGATCCCTCAATTATGGCAGTATCCCTGGATCTGAGATGATAGCTAAAGATTGGATATGGCAATAATCGTTTTTGATACATAAGAAACGATTCCCCACCTTGATTAATAGACACAAAGTTAAAACCGAAACAGTCACAAGATTTGAAGCAGAGACTAATCTGATCGGCTCCCCAATCCCCGTGAAGAGCTAGTATAGTTAACTGTTCTGTCTAATTCAACATCTACATGCGTTCTGATAGAGATAAAAGAGTATGCAATAAGTACAAACAGAGAACTTGATTCTTTCATCAATAGTAAACCTTCACGATATAAGATGATGTGCAGTCATGTTGGGGTTTCACATTATACAAGAGCAGATGAAACACTTTCACCTGATTTTACCAGTAATAATGAAATTTACAAATAGGATCACTCGGCTTGACTGTAGCTGTACAAATGATTAGCGAATTGCATTGATCTGAAAATTAATTTCCTAAATACAAAAGTTGGAAGCAGGAATGCTTATCGCAGATCGACCACATCAAACCTCAACTTTGGGTTCATATAAACATGTGAACAGTGTTCATAGAGTGGGCTGCCATCAGACGGTTCTTCATGAGGATGAAATCCACGCTGCTGGCAGTTCCGGATCAAAGAAACACCTCCAGGATCGGACAAGTGAAATATTCCATGCGGACTGCAGTGACACAAACAAGTCAGTACACAAGATACAGCAGCTAACAAGTGTTTGAAGAGTGCATGTAACAAGTGAAAACTGAAAAGTCTTATGAAGTCTTATGGAATTGGAACCTAGCTTCACTTTAAGGAAGATGAGATTGTTAACATCAACTTTTCATCAATTCTCGACCTTTTCTGCTCTCTAATTGTCAAAATGCTCTCTAAGGCTCCGTTTGGTTGGGTGTAAAATATTTTCAGTGTAAAATAATTTTCATGGAAAACAATTTACAATGGAGAGCACAATTCCAAAAGTACTTTTCCGTTGTTTGGTTCCATGTAAGAAAAATGATGAAAAGAAAGGAAAATGAAAGGGAAAGGAGGTAATGAGAGGAGTGTACAAGAGAGATAAGGAAACGGAAGGAAAACAGTTTTAGTTTTCCCTTCAATATGAAGGGAAAATGGTTTTCCATCATTAGGAGAACAATTTTACTCCTGGGGAAAATGGTTTTACACTCCTTTGCAGACCAAATAATGTAAAATTGGAAATAGAGGAAAACAGTTTTCCAGGAAAATGTTTTACGCTCTACCAAACGGAGCCTAAAAGTAGTTAGTTAGGTTTGGATATTGATGGCAACACAAACCACAAGGTCATTTGGGCCCATGACTTCCATCTAATAAAAAAAAACCTTGGAGATTGACAAGTAAAACTGTACAAGGCCACCAAGGTGATCTAGGTTCCAAACCCTAGATGAAGTGCACTGTTTCTACAGAAGGAAAGTAGGGCTACTTCCTGACAAGATAGAGATCCTTCCAACTTCTGAAACTATTTGTTTGGTAGGAAGGAATTACATTAAAAATAATGAAGGGAAATGAAATAAGTAGTAAGCCTAAGTTAGTTTGATAATTATAAGGAGTTTGTGGGAAAAGAAAGAAAGTGACAGGAAAGACTAGTGTATAGACTCTTAATTATCTTTTCTCCCAGGTCAGCAGAATTTCGATGGAAAGAAAGCTGATAACATAAAATCTTTCATTTCCTTCCCATCTCTTGCAAATCCAATTTCCAAATAATACTATTAACTCCCTCCATACAAGTCATCAGTCCCCCTGAATTACATTTAAATCCCCATAATTTCAACACTCTACTTTCCTTGCTAGTGCATCTTGTGGTCAACATTGTTGCACTTACTCAAACCAATGTAATCAGATATCCCTCATCTTATCCAAAATTTTCATTTCATATTATATGTCAGCACACACAAAGTGACGCAACTCAATCTCAACAAAACAACTCCAACCCATCTTCATGATATGAACCTTCCTCAATGTCAAACAATCCGGCCAATAAAATAACATAAATCTAAGTGTCTACAACTGTACTATAGATTTTCCCTTTAAACTTAGAGCTACGCAACGATTGCACAATAGCCCATTGCTGCTTACGTACCATCTGAGGCAGCCACCTAAGCCTGTGAATCACATCTTAACCTTGGCCAATATCTTTATTACTCTGAAAAGTTGACACTGTACTCATTACATTGACTCATGGGTACCTTCTTACCATCCAGTGCCACGGTGTCACCAAACTCTCCATTTACTCAGCTTCACTCAGGATTTTCCCTTTCTCCCATTTCCTTAACACCCCGTAATTTCACTCCTACGCAAATATTTTCCCTAAACTACAAATATTTTCCCTAAACTAATAATAAGAAACAATTTTAATTTAAATATTAAATTAGGTGCCGAAATCTTTTTTTTATTACATGTGATTGTTGTGTGAATTATATTTATATTTTATAATATGACTTGTTAATATTATTTTCCGTTAATAATTATCTTTAAGTGTAAGCGCGTATTAAGAATTTATCGTATATCGCGTAACAGACCGTTTTAACGTTGCGAATGTGGGTGTATATGGTCCGAAAATTCTTGAGCTTAGCCATCATGGCAGCCAGCCAAGTAGAAGAGGGAAGGGAAGAGTTGTGCATCCAATTTTAGCTTTGCCTTCATTTCTAGGGTTGTAAGCGGACTGCGAAAAGTCTAGAGTCCAATCCGATCCAGTCATTGTCGGATCGACCGGATCGAAATTTTTTTGGACTGGACTCGGACTCAAATTTTCGAGTCCAAATATTTTCGTACTGGATTTGGTCTCACCCCTTTGGAGTCCAATAAGTCTAGTCCAGTCCAAAAATATTTATATATATAATATATATTTAATATTTATATATATATAATATATATATTAAAAAAAATTGATACTATTTTTAAAATTTTGGAGTTTTCAACCTTCCCTCTCTAAATATTTCAACTAGCGCTAGACAAATTCACTTGGCTCCAAAAGTTCAAAGGTAAAAGTGAAAAGTCAAAAATCACTTTACCCTTTTGGCGCCATTTGTTAAATAAGTAAATATTAAGTTTCTCTATGATAACCAATACCAATGTCAATATTGGTCACCCCTTTTCTCATCAATCAATCACATATTTATAGTACAAGAATAGGAAACCTTTTTTAACACTAACTCCTAAAATATATCCAACTAGACTCCTAGTTGTATAAGAGATAAACTAGATCTCCTAATTTTATCTTATTAACTTTAATCATATCCCATACTACTAGACTTCTACTATAACAATACATGATAACAGATAAATCATAAATTTATAACCCCGTAACCCTAGTCCTAGCAGTAGTAGCCGACTAATTCTCTCTCACTTCACCTAAGGTTGTTGAAAGCTTGGTTTGCGCTCAAGATTGGTTACGTGCTTCTCCAGTTCCTACTATTAATGTTGAGGAATGCTTGGAAGATGTTGAGAAGCTTGAACAAGGTATGAACTTGTACATAAACTGTGAACATAATTACTTTACTTTATTATCTTCTCTTTTTTACTCACTTGCTTTCTCTCTTTCCCCCTTTTTAATAGACTTCTCTAAGGTAAGCTTGGGAGATAAAGATGGGAGATAAAGATACTTGAACAAGCTGGTTGCTGCTGCTGGCACTCTTGTTGTTGTTGTTGTCTTGCTGCTAATTTTCTGTTATCTTTCTTATTCTTAAGAACTTAGGATTCCAAGAATGCTTTTTAATTATTATTTTGGGTTGGATTCTGTGTTTGTAAATTGTAATTTGCATTCCTTTAAAGATTTATGTGACTTACTATGGATGTAATGAGCTTAATTTTCATATTGAATTATGAGAAAATGTTGTGAATCATTGAATCTAAATCGGAAAAAAGAATTAATATAATAATCGGACTCAGACTCAAGAAAAAATTATCGGACTGGCTGGACTGGACTCAATAAATATTTGGATCGGACTTGGACTCAGTTTCTCGAGTCCAAAATATTTTGGACTCGATTTGGCAAAGTCCAATCCACTTACACCCCTATTCATTTCTCTAACCTCCATAACCCCCACATTAAAATCATTTTAATTACCCCTTAATTATATCTTTTAATCACCTAAATTTTCTGATTTTTATATAAGAAAAATTCTGTCATTCTTCCCTATACTTCACACGCCCAAACCAGAAAATTTCACTCCATTTTCTACCCCTTCAATTTTTCACATAAAATAGTTCTTGTTATATTTTTGGGTGTAAGGCCATGTGGGCATCCCTTTTATTTGAATGTTAAATTGAGACGGAATGATATATATGATGTCTATAATATTTACTTTGAGAAAAGATATCCGTGGACAGAAGTAGTCCACGGTGAAAGACATGACAACGAGATCTAAGGGTATTACTTGGGTTAATTATTGTCATCCGAGAGGTCCGGGAGTGTTGCGTGTACTACCCTTTTGGCCATTCTTAGACACAGGCAGCAGGGAACGTAAGCCATATGCTGACTTACGATCTCACAAGCCTTAGGAAGTGGGTTGCGATCCATTGACGTTCGGTTCTGACTCAAACATGTTACAATTATTTTTCTTGTTTTGTTGAAGTATTTTGAGATGGTTTATCTTTGATTTAATTTACCTGATTATTAACTACTCATTTTTGTTACTTGAATATATATATTATTTTCTTAAGATGTTTGATTTATGTTGGATAATTGTCTTATGACTTTTAATCATGTTTTACTTTGCTTATTAATCTAGTATCTAAAATGTATTGTGATTTCTTTTTAACTGGGAAAACTGCTAGTTACTCCCCACTCTGGATTTATTATTCTGTATGTGCAGATGGCAATGACTGCTAGATTAATTACTGCATAGGCTAGCAAAATGTGGGTTGGTGATGAGAGGAAGCTCCTTGTAGTGTTCTTACTTCTTAGTGGATGAGTATTATGATGATGATAGGGAGACCCATGTTATGCTAGGTCTTAAGGATGTTAACATAGGTCTCCCTATCATCATCATAATATTCATCCACTAAGAACACTACAAGGAGCTTCCTCTCATCACCAACCCACACTTTGCTAGCCTATGCAGTAATTAATCTAGTAGTCATTGTCATATGCACATACAGAATAATAATTCCAGAGTGGGGAGTAACTAGCAGTTCTCCCTAAACAAAAGAAATCACAGTACATTTTAGATACTAGATTAATAAGCAAAGGAAAACAGGATTAAAAGCCATAAGACAATATCGAACATAAATCAAACATATTAAGAATATATATATATATATATATATATATATATATATATTCAAGTAACAGAAATGAGTAGTTAATAAACAGGTAAATTAAATCAAAGATAAATCGTCTCAAAATATTTCAACAAAACAAGGAAAATAATTATAACATGTTTGAGTCAGAATCGAACGCCAGTTGATCGCAAAGGTTTGTCATATCGCTAGGGCTGGGAATGAGCCAAGCCTGCCCGTGAACAGTTCGAGCTCGGCTCGGTGAAAGCTCGGCCAGGGCTCGGCTCGCTAAGGCTCGGCTCGAGTTCAGGATCGGCTCGAGACCTAATGATACGATCCACAAGTTAAGCTAAACTCGGCTCGAAAAGCTCGCGAACGGCTCGAGTCATTTTTTTTTTAGAAAAATATAAAAAATAGTATTATTATTTATTAATAAAAAAAAAAGGTAAAACATTAAAAATATACTATATATTAAAATAGGGAAAAATACAACCAAAAAGCAAATACTCTCACATTCCGTCAAAAAAAAAAAAAAAAAAAACAAATACTAGTGGGCAGTGGCGCAACTCTTTAGTTTGAAGTTTGAACAAAACTTAAAAACATTACTCACCAAAACTCATTTGCCCAAAACCTCAAAAACTCACGAAAACCCTAAGGAAGCTAAACTCACAAAACCGAAACTCTACCGCTGCTGCATATGACCGCCGCTGCAACAAGATATTTATAGAGTTGAATTAAAAAATTAATTGTCCTACATCGTCATGTATCAAAAGGAGACTAGTAAGGGGGTGTTATATTACGAGTCTATAACTATTCAGCATTAAAACAATTTGACAAGTTGCGTAATTAACAAATGTGAATGACCAATCTATGATTCTCATTTGTAGAAGTTATGTAGAAATCATAAATAAACTTAAGCAATGGACAATCCTCTTTGAACAAATATTAATATTGAGTATAATGACATAAATTAAGTTAAAGAATTAAAAAAAAGGACAAAGCATATTGATTAGCATTAGCAACTTGGGTCAGCAACAAGGACGGAGTGCAGTAGCCTCTTTGAACAAACATTAATATAGAGTATAATGACACAAATTAAATTAAAGAATTTTTTTTTAAAAAAGACAAAAGCATATGGATTATAGCAACAAGGAGTCAAGGATACGATAAAGTAGCAAGTAGGCGGTAGCAACAAGGAAGGAAAAGGAGTGAAGTATATGCATCAAAAAAACTGAAATTCAGTAGCTTGTTATGAATCCCACATCGGCCAAATAGAATAGGGAGGAAGGTAGTAACATCTATATAAAGAAAACAAACTTGCCGCAATGTGTATACAATCAAAGCTTGGCCTTGCTTATTAGCTTTGGGTCTAAGTTTGGACTTTGTATATTAATAAGGCACTATCTTGAGCCTAAGTTTGGACTTTGCATATTTGTAAGCCAATATACTTTGGGCCGAAATTTTTTGATTGACTGATAGTGTTTGAGCCTCGAGCTTTTTACGAGCCGAGCCGAGCCTCAAACGAGCACAAGCTCGAGCCTCAAATGAGCACGAGCCGAGCCTCAAACGAGCTCGGGCCGAGCCTCGCACTCCATGACACGAGCCCGAGCCGAGCTCCATTTTTTAGGCTCGACGAGCCTCGAGCTCGAGCCGAGCCTCGTTTTTGAAACTTGAGCTCGAGCCGAGCCTAACACTATTCGGGCTCGGCTCGGCTCATTCCCACCCCTACATATCGCAATCTCCGAGTCAGCCTATGGGCTTACATTCCGTGCTGCCTGTGTCCAAGAATCGCCAAAAGGGTGGTACAACCTCTCGGACGACAACAATTAACCCAAGTAATACCCCTAGATCGCAACCTAGGTGGTTGGCACGTCCTTCACCGGGGACTACTTCTATCCCAGCGGATATCTTTTCTCAAACTAAATATTATAGACATCATATATATCATTCCGTCTCAATAACATTCAAATAAAAGGGATGCCCACATGGCCTTACACCCAAAAATAAATATCAGTCTCCCCAAATTCTTTCGAACTTACTTAGACCACATTTTTCTCAAAAATATACATAAAACTTTATAAAACCCAATTAAGACTTCAGATCCTCATGAATTAAAAATATAGTCTCAAACCACCATGGTATATACTCATTATTTAATTTTTAGGCACAAGAGGTAAAACATAACATAAAGAATAATCTCTAGGTCATCCCATAACATAACAACAAGTAGCATCACAAAATTGAATAATTCTAAACAACGTTAACCACCAACAATATGTCCAAAACATACGACATAAATACAATCGAAAACGTATAAAATCATACAAAAATTCATACAGCAAGCAAACAAACCACCAGGTCCGCTTTGGCAATACATGCGCTCAGCGCACGAGCATGCGCTCCGCGCTGAGTAGCTTACAAACTGTTAATTTCAAGTATCTATTAGTTAAGTAGCTTAGTTCTATGAAATAATTAACCAAACAGAAGAATCCTTGTAATGTCTACCACTTAGACCAATCAAATCCCTTTATCTTTTTTTCCTTCCTTTTAAAATTACTAAAAGCCAAACAAACTGTTAAAGAAAAATTGCAGTTTCCGAAAAAAAGAAGCTTTTCATAAAGTAAAAGAAATTATTTCGCTTCTATACAAAGTCAAACCAACTACCAACGTTTAAAAGATCCAGTGAACCTATGTGGTCACTATAGGTCGTCCAAAGAACTGCCACTCAACCTGAGGCCTTGTGTAACATTTCTTGCTATTAAACAGGACTATTATACGAAACTCATTTCTTTTCCCAAGAATGTTAAGCTGCCAACTTTGCAGTAATAAGCTCACTATCTCATGCCACAATATTTTATGCCCAACCTCCACAACTATGATAAGATCAAAGTTTAATTTCTTCACAGTTTTGGTTTGTTTTCATTTTCAGATACCAACATGGAAGTATGCCTGCCTTCTATATGTCACAAATTGCACTAAAAATTCAAGTAAACATCACACAGTTAAAATAAACGAATATTATCAATATACGGAGACAGGCTAGAGACAAACATAAAATCATTTACATTTTCAAGCCTTTTTCTTCATCCCTAAGGATGAGAAGGAATATTGCATTTCCATGATAAGTGAACTGTTTAGCTTAAGCTATTCTTTCTTTTCTTAATCCGTAATATAAGGGGAGAACAATTACAGAAGGAAGATGGAATATACCTGGAAGAATCTGTAGGTGCCATAACAATTGCAATAGCTTCTGGTAACATGATCTGATAAGCAAGTTGAGCAAATATTAGGTCAACAAAGTAATGATAATAGTGAAGTGGCAATAGCACCTCCAAATTTCCAAAAATGGCATCTCAAATATGATCCTGGATATGAAACTTTGTAGCTAGGATTTCTCAATATTACAACACCATGAAAAAAGTCTCAGGAGGAGAGTTGTGACAAAGCAAAAACTACAACTAACCTAAGGCTAACCTAAGGCTCCAACTTGCCACACAAACCACTGGCCTTAAGTGAACATAGTGTTTACACGCTCATATACTATATATAATTATATATAGTCACTTCAAGTATACTAGTCCAGTTTTCAGTGATTATAATTGCATCCCCGTAATTTTTTTAATCTCTTTTTCAATTTTGGAAAGCAATATTGTTTGTCTCTATTTTATATTTCTCTCAACAAGCCACCAAGTGACTTCATGGACCCTACCAATAACTCTTGGTTTGTGTAGGTAATGGAAAGGACAAATAAATACAGAGGAAATACACCCTGGTAAAATAAAATTTTAAATAAAGATCTGATACATTAGAGCACTTTACATGGAGAAACTATATTACCATAAAAACTAGTCTCTTATGCTAGTACAATTGAAGAAGCAGTAGTAATCACTTAATCTTATGTCAACAAGTCGCCAGCCAGACCTCATGTTAAGGCATTGTTGTCCTCATTTTTTAAAGATTTTTAACTTTTATCTATAATTTGAAAAGGGGGGGGTGTTGTAATTTGGTTTTGCATATTCGCTTAATTTTAGTACAGCAGAAGTAGCAACAGAATGTAGCCATCCAAGGTAAAGTATAAAAAGCAAATTATGGTCTTTCGGCATAAGGCAGCAAAGAACAGAAATAAGATACTTTCATTTTGTATGGAGATAGCTGCTTTAGCAGTAACTAGTCCACCAAAATGGCTCATTCTCCAACTTCCCAGACACCCCCCATTAACCACCAGCAGCAAGATATAGCTTTTTATACTAGATTAAAAGTATTTAGTCTAAATCACTTGTCAATAACAGTAAGACATTTGCTGATAAAGCGATAAAATGATTTGTACATTAAAACAAAAAATTGAGCCAGGAAGCACGAAAATGAACTTTCTTATACCTGATATGAGTAATGAGTATGCAAGTCCACTGATGACATGAAACATGTCTGTGTAGGGTGTGTCTGTCAGCATGAAAAAAAAATGATAAATGGAGCTAGAACATCAGAGGAGGCAGTATCTAAAGCTCAAAGGAAATCCGTAAATTGTTTTTCGGAAAATTGGCTAAAAACAATATGAACTTTCACCAATATGTGCGAAATAATACGATCTGAACAATTTGCTATGAATAACATGAACTTTACTCTTGGTTGTGCCAAGTGCCAACTAATATGCAGCTCAACAACGATAGAATATTTAGCGAATATCTTGTTGGAGAACTTCTACAAAATGTTGGTTTACATTTATTTATAAATTATAATAGATATGTTGACGTATATTATTTGTACTTTTTCTATTTTAAAGTTTTCTAGCATAATATACTT
Source organism: Beta lomatogona (assembly GCA_947646795.1). Taxonomy (NCBI): domain Eukaryota; kingdom Viridiplantae; phylum Streptophyta; class Magnoliopsida; order Caryophyllales; family Amaranthaceae; genus Beta; species Beta lomatogona. The sequence goes on along the minus strand of CANSNZ010000134.1, from coordinate 218,355 downwards.
GAAATATTCTCATATTATTCATAGCAAATAGTTGAGTTCGTATTATTTTGCACATATCAGTAAAAGATCATATTATTTTTAGCTAATTTTCTTAGTTTCTTTGATGGGAAAGTGGGAAACTGCATATTTCAGATGCAGCTATCCAAAGATGCAGCTATCCAACACTCCTTCAAAGTATAGCTGGCAGTAAGGTAAGAAAATCTAAATATCAACTGTGGAATATCATCATCAACATCTTAAGTTCGTTGATCCAAGAAGATGATACAATAAGGAGAAAAAATTAGCTTAAAACATATTATTAAGGATTAAGAACTCACATGAATCCATCCAAGAGGAAAAAGTGATTCTCTGTCCTGAACCTCAAAAATTTCTTCCTCGTTCAACGTCTGGCACTGTAAAAGGTAGACAGAATATTCCTTCAGCTCACCATATGGAGTAGTGCAGAAAAACATCAGAGCAAACAGAGTAGACGGGGCAATTTCTAGTAAGCATTAGTTTATCAACTGGCACTCTTGTTAATGAGAACATTTTGTATAGCTGAGCTAAGTTGTTGGAAGTGATTAATCCTCGTCATTTTCAAAACTTGGTCAAAATGTATGAGTACTTTCACAGTTCTTACTTATGTGTCTCGGGTTTCCTTAGGGACTAAGGTGATATTGTGTGGTGTCTTGTGAATGCTATACTTGCATATCAGTAAGCATATGCATACAGAAGCACAAGCAGGACATACACACAGACAGACGCCAATCACTTAATTTAAATATTCTCAGTTTCTAACTAACTGCACAGGGACGTTTAATGGTCCACTAATAGAAAATTCACATTCGGAAAAAAAAAAAAAAAAGAAGAATTATGACCAATAGTCTTGCAGCAAGACTCAAAATCCTATCCAAAACACATTGAATAAAGAACTGATAAAAAACATGTCGATACAACGTAAAACTGAATAAGCACAAGATTATTAGCTGGCAACATCCCCATTAAAAAGTTATTCTTAACAACTTTGTCTAGACCATGACATCCTTTCCTTTTTCATCATCTTTGAGCCATCCTTTGAATGAATTTGAAAACAATATAAGAAAGGTACACGATTCAAGGCCATATTTACCATTTCCCACTTCGTTTCAGGAATATAAAATCGCTCACAGCATCCAGCTACAGCCGGACATAATAATTTAAACAAACAGATCCAAACCGCAAGAATCTATTTGGAAGAAAAGAACAAACTTACAGAATCAGAAGTTGACTCTTGCTTTGGAATGATTAAAGATGTAATATGAAACACCCGATTTTTCTGCACCCAGAAGGATTTTGAAGCACTTGAGAACAGCATTTAATATATATAAATTTCTTGCAAAAGGAACATATCCAGAAATCAAAAAAGCATACCAGTGAACCTGCTAGAACTCCACACGTTTCAAGATTCTTTTTCGTATTTTGTTGAGCCAGTCTCAAGAAATCTTCCATCATTCTCACAGGCTGCAATAAGATAATATTCTTAGCCTCAATACTTCGCGGAAAGCAAAAGGAAGAAAAGGAAGTCCTGAAACAGGAAGAGAGCAACAAAACCAAGCAATTTGTCCATATAATTGAGTTGTTAAAACCTACAATATGTAGATCTTGAAATGAATTAGGACTCTGTGTCCCATCCTCTGAAGGCTTGGCTGGTCCAGGTCTTGGATCAGCAACTCTTGACGGGGGTATAGGATGCAATGCGGGCTGAACTTGAGCAAGTACAGGAGGTGGCAATGGTTGCCTTATAATTCCCACAGGCATGTCCTCTTCACAACGTGACCAGCCACCATCATCTAATGAGAGGACTGCTTGCATATCTTGCCCTATACCTTCATCCTTTTGAACTCGAGCTGCATTTTGTATACTTTGAGTAAGGCTATAGCCACAAGAAATGGGAGTAGTTAGAGACAGCAAATGTTTAAGAAAAGGAAAAGATGACATCTTTCAAGATTCAATAATCATCTGAGCTAAGATGCAAACATTATATGAAAGATAAACCAAATCCACAAAAGTTGCCAAAGCTCTAACCATGAATCTTCAGCTGGAGTAAAATCAGCACGGCTTGGGTAAGACACCTGAATAAAAAAGGCGAAGCATGATAATGATAACAAAATAAATTAAACAAAAATAATTATGCAGGAAAAACATCCCAGAAATTACACACCTTGATTTCCGTAGTCGGTCCTTGCCACTGACGACGAAGTCCATTTGGACCTAAAAACGAGTGCCTCGACAATGTTTCCTGGTTTGGAAGTGGCACCACTAAAGACCTGTTACACAATCATAATGAATATAGGTCATCCTACAGAGGATATGTAATGCACAAGAAAGCTTCTAATACATCAATGGGTTAGCTGGAAAAGATACTGACATTCCATCATATATCAGAATTCAGAAGTGACATCATATAAACCAACTGTTATGGAATCATAAAACGAAAAGTAAAATAGCAGCAGCAACTGTTGTTTGCAGTTCATTAGAAACCGTCACGCATTCCCATAATCCCTTTTACCTAAATGATCAAGAAAGGGGAAGTAAACGGAGGCCCAAGAAGGTTCCTACTAATTATCATAGAGTTAAATCAGACATGCCTCATCACCCCTCTTTTGTAACCAGAAGAAACAGATTGAGATAACATCAACAAATTCTGTAACAGCACATGGCAATGCAACCCTCTTAATACTAACTTAAAAGGGGGAAGTTTTGAAATAAAAAAGAAAAAAAAATTATGGAGAAGAGAACTTTTCATTGGTAAAGACATTCGTTGTAGCACCACATACCCCATGTTACTGATGTAAGAGAGATTGGGCTATAATAATCCAAAGGTCACTACTTCCATTGTCTGTGCAATAAAAAATCTCTTTATTTTCCCACCGAGATTAAGAATGTTTACATGACTAAAAATCGATTTTTTTAAAACTCTCAACTGAGTACAAAGGTATGATGAATTACACATATAAAAAGCTTGACCTTTAGCTTCAATAATTTGGAAAAAGAAAGTAGACGCTTTTCTGGGACTAACTACTGTAATAATTTGGAACTTTATTATGGGATGAGGGAGTACCATTTATGCAGAAGATTCTTACTGTTCAACTGTAGACTTGGTTGGGCAACACACTAAAGCGAATATGTTAGAATAAGAACAAGAGTACAATTCGTTGAAGTTAAGAAAGGACAAACTTCTTACAAAAATATATTAAAATAAGTGTATACTTACAGCTTAGAGAATTTTTTCTCAAAAGGCATTGAAGTTGAAGCAGCTTGAAAATCATTGTTCTGTTTCCATGAATATTGAAGCGCTTCGCTAGTGGGTTTTAGCTGCATTAAGAGCAAACATAAGTTCTAACAACCCCAGGAGGATGAGAAAACTACAAAAGAAATGAACAATAAATGAGCAGCTAAAGGTGAAAGACAGCATTAAACACAAAAATACTAAAGAGTGAAACACGAGAAACGAGGCTCTATAAACACCTATTCACGGCAATCTTGATGCCCTGCTGGCTGTTGAGACTTTAAAACCTATGAACTACAGTGGCCAACTAATTAACTAATAGTAGTGGCCAACTAATCAACTAATAGATAGAATAATAGAATGCTCGAAAGCATGCCCGTAATACACAAAGCATGAAAGCACAATTCAGGGAATTGCATTCACATTGCTGTATAAAAATCCACTATTTTTTCTCCCTCCACCCCCTGTCAATGATCTCAATAGAAACTAAGTAAACCAGTATAAAACAATAGCTTGAGAAAAAAAACCTCAATATTAAAAGCAATCACTGCATTCATGTGGAGTGATACAATTATAGTAAATATAATCCATTGAAGTCCACTAGAAGGCTTCAACCATAAACAAAGATAAAATGATTCGACATGCATTAAGTAATTCAGCATAAAAGAAGATAGAGTTGCAACTTGCAAGTATTCCAGAACCAGTTTGTACAGCTTTAGAGACCACAAATCCTACATGTTATGAGAACAGTTCAAATCAATCTCATACTAGATAAAAAAAAAAAAATTAATACCTGCTTGCTCTCCAATCTAGGAGCATAAGCAGCGGGCCATCCCAAAGATGTTTCTGAGTTATATGAGGTCGTCTCTCTGCCATTAAATTGATTTTGTTGCATTCCTATACAAGCCCTGTTGAATTCATCCACCTGACGCTGAAACTCAGGCTTCAAAGATTCCAGCTCATCCATCACTGCCAGCAATTTCTACAGCAAAAAGCAGTAAGCAAATGACACTCGTCAACAAAACAATCATTTGAAACATTTGAGACCAACAAAGCACAAATGGCTTTGCGTAGCTTACTTTTCTGTAATGCATTCTTTCTCTGGGATGTAAAGCCTGGTAATCCCGATGGAAGGGTATTGTTTCAGAGACCAAGCTACAAAATGAAGAATGAGCTTATGAATGCAAGGATCTTTTCCCAATTCTAATACAATAATGTAGCAGGCCTATTATATAGGAATACCATTTACCTTGAAAACCTAATAAGCATAACATACAAGTCCACTATATTCTTCTCTCTTCGATACACATCAGCCTGAAAAAATCAAGAGTAGCATATCATATTTTTGAAATGCCAATTAAGGCTCGATATCTAGTAGCAGCAACAAGTAAGCAAGAGCATTGGTCCTCACGCAAACAACCAAAACGTCATAGACTCATAGTTACTCCGATTCTTATTAAGATAAAATTTTCGTTTAAATAGAGAAGTACGCACAAGAAAAGAAGACAAACAGTCCTCTTTGCAGCATGAATAGAAGACTTACATCATTAAGAGTTAAAAAGATAATCACAATATCACAATAAGACTAACTATATCACGTGGAAATCTATGTTACTCTACAACTTAACCCACATCATACCCTCAATACACCAACACTAGTATGATTTTCCCACCAGAGACTTCAATTTTGAGCTGAGCAAGTCATTCATGTCAACCACTGAACATTAAGAGAAACAAAGTATAAAAAAAGCACAGAAGATGAAGAGGTTGTGTAATATATGGGAAGATATGGGCTATAAAAGGAAATCAAGTCAACCCAAAACATGATATGTCTTTGCACACATGCACATGTCTTTCAAAATCTACAATATAAATCATACATGTTATATCCCTGCACCATTGTTCCATACAGTGTGACCTTATTAACGGTACAAAAATGGATACACGAAGTCACGAACGCAATTTGCTACCTAATTCTGTTGGTTTATCCCTTAACTACACCACTTGCATGTAGCAAACTATCATTTTTGGAAGTTATTCGCGTGGGATAAGTGAATTATGTAAAAAATTGTTCAATTCTTCGGAGAAAAGTCCCTACGCCCAGAAGTTTGAATCAGATAGTTCCAGAAAACTCGTATGCATATGTTTAACCGACACTCTTACACATGTCTTGCTAACATAGGTGAAATTGTAAAAGTAACTCAACTTCTACCTCAGCTTCACACATATCAATACGAGGCTACGAGCAGGGAATATTAGGCAGGACTTGCTGTCCTTCCACATAATGACGTAGAACTATAAGACCATATATGCTTGTTCTCTATTCTTCTCTGTGTATACGCGTGGGCGGGTATTTGAGGCAGAGGGGGTTCACCTTGGTATCAACCCCACATACACAAGCCATAGCTCAAATAAAATGAAGCCAGCAATTAGCTACATTTTACATTCCATCTAAACATGTTACAAGTTCTATCTACGACAACGAACATAGCATGTAGAATAACAAGTTACTAATTCCCATCTATTCAACCTCTTCCATACCCCCAAAAGTGAAACTAAGGAAACTCAATGTGCACGTAGGAACTTCTATATTCCCACATATACACTGAGGCAATTCGCCGTCCGTATAACCAAAGGGAAGCTACACTTACGTGCCACGTAAGTTTTCGGATTCTGACATCTCAGTCACAGAAAAAATACACCTCAATTGAAACAAATTCGAAATTCATCTATGAATTTGGTATCTTTTCCTAATCACTGATAAAATTTTGACGATACCAATAATACCTGCTAGTTCAAATTTAAGAATGACTCAAATCACATATAACTGGCAATTTTAGCTTTTACCAAGAAGAAAACATAGATGGTGCACACGCTAATACATAGAGCATAGTGCGCACATGTACATGGATAACAATCCAAATGTATATGGATAACAAGCCAAATGAACATATGTACCTCTCTGTTGGTACATGTTCATTGGTATTGGTCTTTGTGTTCATAATTTAGTGCTTCATGTTCATCGTGCGTACGGTTCTCATCCTACATACGTGTGTATATACTAATTTGGGAAAAAAAGTCTTCAAAGTGTCAACAAACACCAGCAACAAACAAAAACCATCCTAAAATCGAATTCTAGGGCAATACAGCAGCAAAATCACGACTTAATTGAAGCCCGTATTACTCTAATTGATCTCGTATAATATAACTCCACATTAAATTAAGAATTTGAACAATGTAAAATTCTTAAAACAAAATTGTGGAGAAAAACTAACCTGTTTGAGAAGAGTTTCAGCGATTCGATAATAATACCCCAACGAAATTCGATTATCGACATCGATCTTCCTTGCGAGTGTGTTTACATCGATCGGCTTCGCCGGCGTCGGCGGTAGACGAATCATAATTTCCGGCGATGAAATTCCGGCGAAGAAAGATTCAATATAGAGTTAAAATTGTGCAATGATCGCACCTCAATTTACACATGAACAAGATCGAGTGATAAGAAATTTGTTTGCTTAGGTTCAGTCGTGAAAAGTATTAGAGCAGAGAAGGGAACTGAAAAAGGTTTTTGAGGAAATGTGTCGACATAACAAAGTGAACAAGGCCAATGTGGTAAAAACTAGTCAATAACATCAGGAATTTAGGAATGGTAATTTTCTTTCCTCCTATTTACGAGTCCGTCGATGGTGCGCACGAGTGTAGGAATAGGATGGTGCGCACCATCCAAAACGCACCAAAAAACAAACAAAACGCGAAAAGCTGGAAACAAAAAATAACCCAATAAACATCTTCAATATTCCACTGAACAGTTAAAAATTTACCACATGGGAACCTTTTTTGAATCAACAATATGTTAATGCAATGAACATATAAGTAATGACAACATAGATATTTATCACAATGAACATATAAGTAATTTGAAAGAACATTTTGAAGACTTGGATGAACAAACTAACATTTGAATCAACAATATGTTAATGAAGTAAGAAATGAACAATAGTAAATCCCACAAATGTTTATTCCAAAATTGCAAATGTTCATTGAAAATTAGCGTGTGTTCATTAGACTACAATGTCCATTGGAATAATCTTGATGTTTATTGGTTTACATGAACAATAGTAAATCCCACAAATGTTTATTCCAAAATTGCAAATGTCTATTGAAAATTAGCGTGTATTCATTAGACTACAATGTCCATTGGAATAATCTTGATGTTTATTGGTTTACATGAACAATAGTAAATCTCACAAATGTTTATTCCAACATTGCAAATGTCCATTGAAAATTAGCGTGTGTTCATTAGACTACAATGTCCATTGAAATAATCTTGATGTTTATTGGTTTACAACGCACATGGGGTGAAAAATTTGAGGAAAGAGAAATTGAGGTGGGTCCCACAAATGTTCATTGGAAAACCGCAGATGTTCATTGCCGACCGTTTAAACGTTGCGTTTTGAAACGTGCGCACAGGAAGCACCATACTTCCGTGTGTACCTTCGAATTCTCGCCTATTTACTTCCTTTTCTTTTACTTCAATTGTCTCTCTCCCCCCCATAAGGTGATCAAGATCGAGTTGGTCCGAGCTTTAGTACATAAAAGCATGTTCAACCTCATAAATCAAGTTGCGGTTCTTGGATCAACGTGGGAGTATTGGATCAGGTTTGGACTTTGGCTTAAAAAATGTGGTTACGGATTGCTTAGACCCACGATTTTTTCGGATCGGACCGGATCGAATAGAGCCAGTGAGTTTAGGCGCCTTTGATTTCCATCTTCATTTTTAAGAAGACTTTACCTTGAGTTATTTTTGTGGAATATTACATTGGTTATAAAATTAGTTCTTCGTGGTTATGACACACACCATATACCCTTAGTATCAATTCTATTATTTCTTATGCTGGTGAGGATCTTAGGAGCTTCTATCAGGTTCGGGTCCGTCATGTTCATCGTCAAGGCAACCGGGTGGCGGATATTATGGCTAGGAAGGGTCATTACGTTTCCTCTCTCACTTTTTTTTTCTCCCTTATTCGGTCTATTTTTCCCTGCTTGTCCGTAAGGATAATTTAGGTTGGCCCCCTAGTTAGGGGCCCAACCTAGTTTTCCTTTTTTTTGTTAAGAAAATGGTCAAATTAAGCTAATTAAGCACATAAAAGCACATAATTACGATCACGGGAATTGCTATGATCATATAGTTTGACCAAAAGATTGTTTTGTCAATTTGAAGAGAGGTCAAAACTTTATAAGGAAGTATATTTACCTTATCTAGGAGTAAGTATTGTTAATTTTTTTAATCTTAATCTTTTTTTTTTAAATAAAATTACCTCTTTACTTTTTTTTGATTGATGGGGAGAAAAAAAACCTTAAGTTACCCTCTTTAATTCGGAGGCCAAGCTAAAACATCATTGCAGATGAGAAGGGAAAAATCAATACAATAAGGAGGAGACCAAAATAACACATTGGAAGAGAAGTGACCCTTGTGTGCCATAAAATCCGCTGCTCGGTCGGCCTCCCGGTAACAATGTTGAAACGACACTTGATCAAACTATTCCAAAAGCGAACTTGCATCAACAATAATATTAGCAATAGACCACGGCGGAATACCATTTGGCTTCATAGAGTTAATAACAGTGATATTATCTCCTTCAATGACAAACTTCTTAATTATATGGAGAGAAATGGCCCCTTTAATGCCTTCAAGTAACCACAGCTTCCGCTATTAGAATTGAAGGATAGTCTCCCAAAGATTTGGCACTAGCCATCAAAACCTCACCTTGGGGATTTCTAAGAACAAAGCCATAAGAAGCTTGCCCATTATCTAGTTTAGAACCATCAAAATTTAACTTAACAACATCCTCATCAGGAGGGGCCCAAATAAGATTCTTACTAGAACGAGAAGGCAGCTTATTGATTTCGTTAGGGGAAAAGCTAGGGGAAGGAATAACTAAATTGGAACAAACAACTTTATCCCACTTGTTAACATAGGAGTTAATGATAAAACTAGCTTGAGAGAAAGAAACACTCTCATTATTGAAAATGAGTTTATTTCTGAAATACCAAACATGCCACCAAACAATAGCGAGTTGAGTAAGATGAGCAATAGACGAGCAACTATGGCAAGCTTCTAAAGCCGAACGAAAAGAAGTGAGCTCCAAAGAAGGGATCCACGAAGGATGGATAGGCCATTCAAAAATATTCGCCAAGTGAGCAAACACATCTGGTGTAAAAGGACATTCAAAACACAAATGACAAGTCGTCTCAGTAGGATTATTACATAAACAACAATTTTGCGGCACAAAAATATGACTTTTTTCCAAACAACTAGTAGCCCATCATTACAAACTTTCCAAAGAAAATTTTTAATCTTAAAAGGAGCACAAACACCCCAAATCCAATTGTACTCTACCTTGAGATCATTATAACCATTAAGATTTTGGATAAGAGAAGCACCTGATTTGACCGAATAATGGCCATTCGAAGTTAGCCCCCACACCAATTTGTCTTCTTGATTAGACGAAGGAATAAAAGAGAAGCAATAATCTTTACCATATTAGGAGGAACTGATGTAAGGAGTTTGGGGCAATCCCAGACACCCGAGTCCAAGATACAATCTGCAACCTTAAGATTTTCAGTATTTATAGTTGGATGAAACTTAGAGAGAAGAGGGAATTGAAAGATCCAATTATCGGACCAAAACATAATGTTCTTGCCATTTCCCAATTGCCATCTAACACCTTGTTTATATATTTGACGATGACGCAAAAGAATTTTCCATTGCCAAGAAGCATTAGAAGGAATTTTTTCACGAAAAAATACTATTATCCTTTATATACTTTTGGTGAACTAACTTAACCCAAAGATTGTCTTTATTTGAGACTATTTTCCATAATAATTTCATTTGGAAAGCCACATTAGAAACTTCAGCTTTTCGAAAACCTACTCCCCAGAGGATTTTGGTTGACAAACCTTATTCCAAACTATTAGATTAGCCGTTTTCGAAGAAGGATCTTTATATATAAACTCAGAATAAACTTTTTAATTGGCTTGCACAAAATTACTAATTGGTATAATTATTTACTAATTGGTGAAATGATAATATCTCATCGTGTAGATCAAGATCAACATGTGACCTGCATAAAATAAAGAGTAAATAAACAATTAATCTCAACATTATTATCAGTATAGGTAACCCTCCACTTATTTATAAACAATCTATTTTTTAATACTATGCATTATTGCTTCTGTAAGATTGTCCATGCTTAACTATTTCATCTATTGTAAGATTCAATATTTATAATAAAATCTAATTTTTTTTCACCTCTTATTTCTCTGTTACTCAGACGTATCTATCTCTAGGTACACTAGGTCAAATGAGTAAAAAAACTTGAAAATGAGCAAACTTAAATTTTAAATTTAAAAATGAGCAAGAGCAACTTTCAAATGACTGAATGAGCCAATAATTTTACTTTCAATCGAGCAAACCCGATTTAAAAATAAGCAATTATTTTAAAAAACGAGCAATATGACTTTCAAAATAAGTATAGATTGGCTCCATCCGCTCCAAATATACTTTAACTCTAGGTAACCCAATGTAGCTTATAAATTGTGCTTCTTAGCAATAATCCAATAACATAACTAACAAATCTTATAAAAAAACATTACCAACAATTTTCAGCTTATCAAACTAGTTAGTCAATCTCCTTCACAAAGTGCCACGCAACTCTAAAAAAAAAAATGAAAATTTTCCATACATTACCGAAAATGAACTATCATAAAACAGAGTACCTCATAAACTACCATCAATAACACTAAAAAGAACAGAGTATAACTCTTTTCCTTTCTGTAAAAATGGCGCCATTAAAGAAATCCTCAATCTCCCATGATCTTCAACGAAGAAAAATTCAATTCATCTTCACAACTTTCCTTCTTCTCTTCTGTTTCTCTCTCCTAATCTTGCTAAACACAACCCCTTTAACACCCAACTCTTTACCCTCCACAACTGTACCCACTGCAACTTCCTACCTTCTCTCTGCTTCAAACTACATTTCTTCTCTCTCTTCTCTCCCCAAAACTTCCTCAATCATAGCAGCCCGAACATTCGATTTCATCGAAACAGGTTCGAATGTGGAGATTTCTCATTCTCCTAGCCCAATTGATGAAAATGGGTCAAATTCTCCAAGAACTATATTGAAAACAGAGCATGATTCTGTTATTAACAAGAAGAAAAATTCTTGTGATATATTTGATGGGAAATGGGTTTTGGATAATTCTGACCCGATTTACCCACCTGGGTCTTGCCCTTTTCTTGATTATACCTTCAATTGCTTCAACAATGGCCGCTCTGATCTTCGCTATTTGCGGTATCGATGGCAGCCTAATGGGTGTAATATCCCAAGGTCTCTGTTTTCTTCTTTTCATTTCTCATCTTTCTTTTGATATTGAATTCAAATATCAATTCTTGAAAATAATTATTTTTCTTTACTGTTTTGGTAGGTTTGATGGGAAGAAGATGTTGGAGATATTAAGAGGAAAAAGAATGGTGTTTGTAGGAGATTCACTAAATAGAAATATGTGGGAATCTTTGGTTTGTTCTTTAAGAATGTCTTTAGTTGATAAAAACACAATGTTTGAAGTTTCAGGAAAAGGACAGTTTAGAACTGAAGGTTTCTATTCTTTCAAATTCCAGGTAAAACTTATCCAATATCAAAACTATAGTACATTAATTTCTTGCTCAAGTGATTTTTTTAGTCATTGTGTAATTTTTTCTGTTGGGTGTTCTTGTATATAGGATTATAATTGCACCATAGAGTTCATTAGATCACCATTCTTAGTTCAACAATGGAAATTTCCTAGTGTGAAAGGCGTCGAAACGCGACGAGAAATGCTAAGACTTGATTTGATTCAAGCTACAACCTCTAATTACCATGATGCTGATTTCCTCATCTTTAATACTGGACATTGGTGGACTCACCACAAAACTCGGAAAGGGTAAAAAAAAATATTCTCCTACAAGTTATTGTTTAATTTCAGTGTATTAGTACTTAAATAAAGTGAATGATTGATTTTTTTTTGTAGGAAGAATTTCTTCCAGGAGGGTGAAACTGTGCTTTCCAAATTAAAAGTAACAGAAGCATACACAAAAGCTTTAAAAACATGGGCAGAATGGGTTGATGAAAATGTGAGCAAGAACAAAACTCAGGTCTTTTTTGCTGGTTATTCTGCTTCTCATTTCAGGTAATTAATTGAACTTTTTTTAACCCATTATTTGATGATCTTCAAAGTAAAATGGGTTGATTTTATTTTGATGATTTGCACAGAGGAGGGCAGTGGAATTCAGGTGGGAATTGTGATGGAGAAACAGAACCTATAATATATGATAAGTACCTAGGATCATATCCATGGATGATGAAGGCACTTGAATCTGTGATTTCGAAGATGAGTACACCTGTGGTGTATCTTAACATAACTAAGATGACTGATTATAGAAAAGATGGGCACCCGTCGATATACCGGCAGCCGGGGACTGCTAGACGGCCCGGGATGTTCCAAGATTGCAGCCATTGGTGCCTCCCTGGAGTTCCAGACTCTTGGAACCAGCTTCTCTATGCTTCTTTGCTGATGTCTTCTAAAAGGCCTAATGAAACTCACTAGTTTTTGGGGTTCTTTTTTCTCCTTTTACTCACTGTTAGCATAGGCGGATCTATAGGGGGTGCAAGGGGTACAGCTGTACCCCCATTATTTTTGGAAAATAATGAAAACAAATCAATATATTGAGGCTTGTCTTGTTGGTAGCGGAAGGGAAAATAAAGATTAGTGGATGGATGGGGAGGTCTTGAGTTCGAAACCCCACAAAGTTCTTTTTTTTGCTTTTAATTACTCCCCTTTAACTCAGGTTTGATTTATCTTCAACACTTCTACTATATACTACTCCCTATGGGCCTATGGCTATTAGTCTGCAACTACAAATTTATAAGTAAGCTTACTCTGCAACTACAAATTTATAAGTAAGCTTTCTTTGCAACTACAAGTTTATGAGTAAGCTTACTTTGCAACTACAAATTCATAAGCCGCCCACAAAGATCAAAGCTCCAAACTAATATTTTTGTCTCTAATTTTTTTTCCCTCAAATTTTCCTCATTTATATACTTAAACAACTATTTTTAAATTGAACAACTTATTTTTAAAGTTTTGATTATTTAAATTGAAACATTGAACAATTAAATAGTTAGCAATTATATCTAAGTTCTTACTCAAACTTAAGCAGACAAAAATGTTAACAAAGCTTTATTTTGAAAAAAAAAATTTGACGAGTCTAACTACTTACGTATCCGTACCCCCATGAGTAAATTCCTAGATACGCCACTGACTGTTAGGAGAGTTTTTGTATGTTAGATTAATGAAAGTCTGATTTTCTTAATCAAAAAAGATGAACTGATGTTTGTAAGGGAAGAATGAGATGAAATACAATGACAGGACTACTTGTTAAATGTTGCTGACTTACGGGTTGTAAATGAAAAAGATATGTATGGGTTTAATTTTGTTTTTGAGCGATGGTTATGATACCATAGTTTACACTGTTCACATTGAGTGAGTTATATGGCATATCTATGGGGACAAATTAGGAGCATTCAAGTGGTTATGATACAAGAATGGTTCTTTGCTCAACCCAACCCTTCCCCTCCATCAACAAAAGAAACAAACCCAAACCTTCCCAATTGGCAACCCCCCACCTGTGGTCTTTTAAAGATAAATGTGGATGCCTCTTTCCTCCCCCTATCTCTTGTAACAGGTTTTGGAGGTCTATGTAGGACTGACGATGGTAAGTGGGTGAAAGGTTTCCATGCCAAGAGTTATTGCAGGAATCCACAAGAAGCAGAAATAAAAGCTATCATGCTCGGTTTGCAATGGGCAAGAGAGGAAAATTGGAATTGCTATACCATAGCCTCGGATTGCAAAGGGGTTGTGGATGAGATAAATTCCATGGAGGAAAACAAAGACAATCTAACGCGAATCATAAAAAATTGCAGGACACTCCTAGAGCAGGATGGAGGAACCCTCACCCATGAAAAGAGAGAGGCGAATGCTGTCGCGGATGAGCTTGCAAAAGGAGCTAGAATGGATCCACGTAGCCACTTTAATCTTGAATGTATTTCAACTCCTAATTCGAATTTTATGAAACTTATTATGGTGGATAGCTATCTGGGGCCAAATTTTCATAACTCTAATGGCACAAATAGCGATCTTGTAACACAATTTAGGGCTATGCCCAGAACTTAATATATTGCTTCGTCGAATTTGTCAAAAAAAAAAAAAGTGAGTTATACACAACTGCTCTTGATCGTTCAAAGTGATAGGTTAGGTGTATCTTGAAAGAAGTGCCGCCTAATTGTACTTTTACCTTATCTATCTTTAAAAATATGTAGAGTTAGAAATTGAGTATTCCAACACCAATGTGAATGCTTCAAGAAGAAAGTTTGCACTAACTCAAAAATCAACGATATTTTGCTGGGTAATCATTTTCTCATTAGCTGATTATCAACATAATCCCAAAAAAGTGGAAAATGCTACAAAACTAGGAAGTTCTATTGGATCCTTCTAAGGATTGTAACAAAGAGAAATACATAAGTTCGTTCCAAGAGTCTGGAACTCCAGGGAGGCACCAATGGCTACAATCTTGAATAATTCCTTTTTTCGGCTTTCCAGGACGTCGGTGCACCGACGGGTGCCCATCTTTTCTATAATCAGTCAATCTGGTAATATTGAGATACGACACTGGTGTCTTCATCTCAGAAATTACTGTTTCAAGTGTTTGCATTAACCATGGATATGGTGTTAAAAACTTTTCATCTTTTATTGGTTCTGTTTCTCCATCACAAATCCCTCCTGTATTCCAATCACCACCCCTGCACCAATTACAATCAAACATAAGATTGTTTGTAACTTTAAGATAAAAAAATTGTGTATTTTGAGAACATTTCTTACATGAAATGAGTATTAGAAAACCCACGAAATAAGACTTGGGTTTTGCTTTTGTTGACATTATTGTCAACCCAATTTGCCCAAGTTTTTAACGCTTTGGTATACGCTAGGCCCACATCCATTTTGCTGTGTACAACATCCCCCTCCTGGAAAAAATTCTCCCTGCAAAGAAAACACCAATTTAAGCACATTTATTTATAATCATAATCATAAGGCATGTATTTCTCAGTTTCTTTTTACTTGCAATCGTTTGACTTTTACGCTTATCAATGCATAACTTCAACCATTAATATCTTTAAGTACCGATAATTAAAAATTAGATTTTTGGAAAATATACACTGGGATGAATCTAACAAGATCACACATGAATATGTTTTTCCTTAACAATAAATCAACAAAGATTAACTAAGTATAAGTTGTGAATAGTGTAAAAGTCAAACCATTACAAGTAAAAAGAAACGAATGAAGTATATTTTTTCCAAACTCGGGTCAGGAAGAAAACACCAATTTAAGCACATTTATTTTAAAAGTATGAATCAGCGAGGCCAGGATTCTCCTTGTTTAATTCATAATCATAAGGCATGTATATTTATTTGAGTACAAAATAATCATATATATATTCGTCACCTTCTACGTTAAGTTATCCTCATCCTATAATAATTACATACTATTATTATAAGATAGTTTTATATGAGATCTTAATTTGTAGATGAGAAAAGTATGTATGTTATACGGGAGTTTTTTTTTCTTTTAAAGTTAATTGTTTACGAGAGTTTTGCTAGAGTATAATAGTTTAATTTTCTTCTTACAAACTCGGGCCTAAGTTATGGGTCAAGGCTTCTCCTTAACCAAAAAGAAAAGTTATGGGTTAAATGTGGCCAGATTGATTTGAACTTTCAAGGCACTATGTACTCATATACGTTGTAGAATTTTTTATCTATCCATGAGGCCATGATTATCAACTCTAAAAGTTCAAACTTAAACTTCACCGCTTTCTTTTAGAGGATGTTTGGTTCGAATCATGGAATGGAAAGGAAATGAAATCAATTAGAGGAGTGAAATAATAACAAAACTTGTTACCTTATTGGATGTTTGGTTCGAGCCTTAATATGGAATGGAAAGGGAATGATAACGATAATCACCAACAAATGGAGTTTGTTACTTGAGACTTGAGAGGAAGGGAAGCTAACAAACTATGGGAGTCCAATACTACCAAGTAACGATAATGGTTTGAGGAAGGGTTGAACTAAATAAAAAGAAATAGAGTAGGTATTTAATCGATTTTCTTAGACTTCAAAAATGTTGAACCAAACATGCTCTTTTATTTCTGAAACGTACTGAAAAAGCAAAATAGCATATGTACCCAAAATAAGAAAGACAAACTACTGATAAATTTGCATACCCATTTTTGGACTTATTATGATTCCACCAATGGCCAGTGTTGAAGATGAGAAAGTCCGCATCATGGTACTTGGAGATAAAAGGTTCCATGGTGTCCAACTTTAATCTTTCTTTTTTCTTGGAGAGGTACCGATGTTGGACTAGGAAGGGTGCTATGATCAACTTTATGCTGCAATTATAATCCTAGAACAAAAAATAAATGGGTATGTTAACACATTTCTCCATATATTATTAATGATTTATCATATGCAAATAGTTTGTTATACAGTATGATAATAAACTTACCTTAAAATCATAGGAATACAAAGCCCCGGATCTTGAGCTTTTTGGTTTAAACATCTTCAGAAAACAAACCAAAGACTGGCACATATTCCTGTTCAATGAATCTCCCACAAATACTAATGTTTTCCCTCTTAACATCCCCATCATTTTTTTTGCATCAAATCTGTTAAATCACATATCAACCATCTTTTAAATCTAATGTCAGAAGATTCCTCCTTTAAACTTTGTCATAAACATTGACCAATCATTAATAAGTACTTTTAAAGATAATTATAACATGGTCATTCTTGCACAAGTAATGAACATGTTAAGTCATTCAAAAGATCTATATTGTAATACTTGGACATCTAAACATCTAGTATCTGTAAAAAAAACATCTAGTAGTATTGCTGAACGTCAAAAAGCACTAATCTTGCGAGGTGTTGCTACAAAATTGCCATCCCATGTAACTTTAAAAATAGAAATCGTTGTTGAAGCCTAAAAGTTTTAAAAGAACCCGAAAAAAGTTTCTTTTTTAGGAAAAAAGATTACATAGAACAGAGGAAATAGTAGACCTTGGAAGATCACACCCATTTGGCTGCCATCGATACTTCAAGTAACCAAAATCAGGGCGGCTATTTTTGAAGCAATTGAATTCGTTTTCGACGTAGGAGCAAGACCCGGGTGCGTAAATCGGATAAGAATCATCATAAACCCATCTTCCATCAAATATATCACAAGTTTTTGTGTTATTTGGAGAAGAAGGGTTAATAACAGAGTTGGAATAAGAGATAAGTTGGGAAGTTAAAGCTGATGCTGTTGATAAAAATGTGTTAGAAGTTGATGGGTAATTTTGTAAGAAGAGAATAGAAAAAAATAGGAGAAAACATGAGAAGATCACTGTTGTTCTTGTTGATGGAAGATTTTGAGAAATGGAAATGTTTGATAATTGAGTCATAATTTTAGACAGAAAGATGGTCGTTAATAGTTGTTGAGAGTTTTTGTTAAGAAGGTTATTTGTTCAAGGTAGATTTAACTTCATTATGATACGTGAGGGAGTTTGTATCATACGCCATAAATACACTTTAAAATTATGAAAGTCAACCATAATGGAAGTGAATCTGAAAAAGATCATCTTCCTTCTATGTACTGTTGTAACCTTTGAGTGAACAAGAAAACATGTACCCTCTTATTCTTTTTTATTTTTTTTTTATTTTTAAAAATGAAAGACAAAAATAAGTTCAAGTATAAAAACTAAGCGTATTGTGCCTCCATTTTTGAAAAATCTTTCCATTTACTATTTATAATCGAAGTATAAGAAAATGTTGATTGTATATGGTGATTAGGGCTAGTCACTCGAATCAAGTCGAATCGAAAGTCATGTTTGGGTTAAACCATAAGTGAATCACTCTAACATAGCTTGTCTCAAGCTAACTTAAATCTACTGAGTTTATTTGCGAACTTGAACTTGCCTTGAAGTTAAAAGTCTTGTTCAAACTTTGCTTGATTAGATAAAAAATGTGATTGGTGCAATAAATTATGTTCCAACAATAAGCAAACGGAAATACTAATGACGTTAGTTGTTAACTTGTTACCACTCAATAGTGAACTTCATATTACTATTCCACTTGGACAACTTGTATTTTTTGAATAGGTAAGAAGAAATTCTCTGGACTGCCATCGCATAGGGCCCCACCCATATGTCCGTTACAAGCCATACAAAAATAAATTCAAGTATAAAAACTAAGTGTATCGTGTCAACCATATACTTAAATGGATCAAAAATCCCAACCCTCAACCATATACTTAAATGGATCAAAAATCCCAACCCTAACCCGCTTATTTCGGGATGCGTTCAAATCGGGTTGTCGGGTTGGGTTAACTTTTTGCCAACCCTACTAAATATAAGTTTGACTTCTATGATTTTAATTTTTACCAAATTTGCAGCAGTCACCTTTATTAAGGAATAATTAGAGAATATCCATATTCACTATTATGGTTATGTAAATCTAGGTAGTTAGTTTCAGTCAAATGTAATCTATCCTAGTCTATCCTAGTCTATATTGTTAATAGATTACATTTGACTGAAACTAACTACCTAGATTTACATAACCATAATAGTGAATATGGATATTCTCTAATTATTCCTTAATAACCTTATGTTGCTTTATTGCTGCCAAATTGACTTCACATATCATAATTCTTTTTTGAAGGAAACATATCATAATCATAATACTTTAATTGCTAGGGCATCAAGGGCAACTAACACCTAAATAACTTGTCACTTGTGCATTTGCATTTCTTTTCTCACATTACCTCATTGTCTTTGAGTGTGCCCCATGATTTTCCCATTGATTTCGGTCATATTCCTTTTTAGAATTATTATATAGGAGTATTACAGTTTATATTAAATATTCTTCAGTTTTATTTGCATTGTCCGGCGCTTTTGTATCTTCTCTAGAGCACGTCATATAATTTGAGTGTTACATTCTTTATTTCGTGGAAGGCATTATTCACTTCAACTGGCACATATAATACAGTAATACTTACTCCATTAGTACTTTGTTTTATTTTTTATTGTGAGCAATGAAGACTTGGTTTTTGTTAGGTGTAAATTTTTGCCAAGTGTTGTATGCTTAAGAAGTGTGAAGTTAAGCTTCGAGTTTTTGTTTTAAAAAGGTCAAGTTAAGATCTACATTAAAGTATTTGTAGGACAGGTAGCCTTCATCGGATTTTTAGATCTGATGTTTCTCCGATTTGTTTCCGATAATTGTTTCTTTATGAATGATTTTTCTTAACGGATAACTTTTTTTTTTGGTAAAAATAGAGACTAAGATAAATTACGCAATAATAGTCAAGTTGTTACAATCCGCAATAACTAGTGGGTGGGGAAAAAGCCTAGTAATAGAGCAGTTTATAGCCATACTACGACCCGCCTTAGCCAATACATCGGCAACCTGATTCCCTTCAGGGCGACAATATCAAAGCTGCATATGGGGGTGTCTCCCGTGCCATTGCCTGCATAAATCCACAATATTGTAGTATTTGTCAGAAACTCAGAATGTTCTTGCTGGAGAATGAGCTCGATAACATTCTTACAGTCAAAATAGACAATGTCATTCTCAATGTGTTTTAACGGACAAGTTTACTTTATCGATCTATTTGAAAGTCATGTTCTTTTTATTAGTTTAAGTGTTAGGAATTCTAGGGATTTTAGAATTCTAGTTGATCATGGGAAGCATTGTATATTTCTAATAAAAGATTGAGCTGTTTACTTCAATAATTTCCATAGTTTAACACTATGGTATTACGGAAAAGCCTTACAATATGATTATTGATTCATTGTTATGCTATATAAAAGGGATACGATAGCACTTGTTGGGGAAAAATCCAAATAAGTGACACATAAGTGATATATATATATCTGAGTCATGCTGCTTTGATTTGTATAAAATGAGATTGGAAACCATGGGCTATACTCCCTATGCTAAAACATTAATAATTATCTAATCATTAATAATTAATTAATTTACTTCCTTCTTTTTAATATGATTTTTCTCTGAAATTAACTTCCTCCATTTTAAAATGACTTTTCTCCAAAAATATAATTCCTCGATACTACAATTATTTATCTCTAAGATAAATCCTCCAACCTCTTCATTCTACCCTTCTACAATTTTCATTGTTCTTTTAGCTTTTACCTATATTTGTTTCAAAATAAATTTGTTTTTAACCTTGAGGCCTTGACTCACCACAAGAGTCAAGAGATAATAAGATTATAGAACAATCAAGATGAAGATTGTAGAGAAGATTTCATTTAGTGAGAGAAAGAAGCAAAGTGTTTATTACGATCATCAGAAGATAAACTAACCACAACTAATATACTCCTATTTATACACAGCAACTAATCTGTTTCTAACAAACTAATATCAAACAAAACTAACTTTTGCTGACTCAGCTAACTAACAATATATACATATAACTTATATACCCCCCTCAAGATGGAACTGAGTAACAAGTCCAAGCTTGGAACAAATGAAATGATGCTGTGTTGAAGGGAGAGCTTTAGTGAGCACATCAGCTAGTTGCTGATTGCTAGAGACATGAGCAGTAGTGAGAAACCCTGCAGCAACCTGTTCTCTTACATAATGCATATCACGCTTTAGATGCTTAGTCTTTTCATGGAACATAGTATTATGAGCCAAATGTTCAGCAGAGGTATTATCACAAGATAAAGTGAGTGGAAGTGGAACTTTAACTTGCAAATCTTCTAATAGGCCATGAATCCACACAAGCTCAATGGCTGCAGTAGACATACTTCGTATTCGATTCTCGTGGATGACTTGCTACTCGTTGACTCGTTTCTTGGTCTTCCATGACACCAAGTTAGAACCAATGAAAACTGCATAAGCACTGAGTGATCTACTATTGAATTGGCATCCACTCCAATTAGAATCACTATAAGCATGTATAAGAAATTATGTATTTGTCTTGTAATACAAGCCATACTCCAAAGTACCTTTAAGATACTTAACAACATGTAAGGCAGCTCTCAAATGAGGAATCTTAGGACAATGCATGAACTCGGCCGAGATGTTGTACTGCATATGAAAGATCCGGGTCTAGTAAGACCTAAATACAATAGTCTTCCAACCAATCTTCTCGTATATATCAGGCTCTTGCAACACATCACCTATTTCTGTAGAAAGTTTGAGACCTGAAGAAAGAGGAGCATTGACAGGAGAGCAATCTTCCATACTAGTGTCAGCAAGTATGTCTTTAATGTACTTTTTCTGTGACATAAAAGTACCATTTACAGTCCTTGTTATCTCTATACCCAAAAAATAATTTAGCTCACCTAGATCTTTGATGATGAAAGCTAAATCAAGATCATTTTTAACTTCTTCAATATGAGACACTGATGTACCAGTTACCAACATGTCATCCACATATACCAGAATAACAAGAAATTCATCATTCTAGGATCTGGTGAATAGGGAATAATCTTGTGTAGACTGTTGAAAATCAAGAGACAACAAAAATTTTGTTAACTCTTTATTCCACTGTCTTGAGGCCTGTTTCAAGCTATATAGGGATTTTTTCAATCTACAAACTTCACCCTTCTGTGCTTTAGTATAACCAGCTGGTGGATCATGTATACTTCTTCATCAAGAAAACCATGCAAAAAGGCATTGTTCACATCAAGTTGACACATTTGTCATTGATTCATTGTAGCTAATGCAACAACAACTCTTACAGTTGCTAATTTGCAACAGGTGAAAAAGTTTGTGTAAAATCCTGTCCTGCCACTTGTTGATAACCAATTGCTACCAACGTTGCCATATGTCTCTCAATACACCCATCAGGTTTAAGCTTAGTCTTATATACCCATTTAGATCCTATAACTTTCTTTCCTGTAGGTAATGTAGTCAAATCCCAAGTTTGATTGTCTTGAAGAGCTTGAAGCTCTTTATTCATTGCTTCTATCCAGTTAGGATCATTCTTAGCCTGATTATAATACTTAGGCTCTATAATCTGGCAAGAATTCACAGCAAACGATTGAGATTCAGAACTTGAATCTGATATAGGAACAGTTGGATTTTTGTGAGGTATGTAAGGAGTAATAAAGTCAGCAAGTTTAGTGGAAGGAACAACTGTTCTAGTACTTTTCCTGATGACAGGAGAATTGTGAATAATAGGAGGAGAATTATGAATAATAGGAGGAGAATTAATACTAGTAGAAGATTGAGAAGCATTCCGAATATTCCGAAAATTTTCAGAAAGAGAATGTGTGTTAGAAGGAACAATAGAAGATTCGAAAGATTGTTCACGGTATGATTATGTGGTGAAAAAGAATTAAGAGAATGAAAAGAATTTTGAGAGGGATTAAGTGATGAAGGTAGTTCCGTAGTATTTATTGGATCGAATCAACATCACCAAAGGAAATCAAGGTAGGTTTATGAAGCAATTTGATAGATGTATCTGTGTAATAAGGAAAAGAATTTTCAAAGAAAATCACATCTCTTGAAACAAAAATAGAATTTGTTTCAAGATCATACAATTTATAGGCCTTGTGTCCATATGGACAGCCTATGAAAATGCATTTTCTAGATCTTGAGTCAAACTTATCTCTTCTAACAGTCATGTTATAGGCATAATCGCATAACATAAACATCCAAAGCTCCTTAAGCTGTCATAATAAGGAATTTTATCAAACATGACTTCGTAAGGTGACTTCCAAGATAAAACCTTGGTAGGCATCTTATTTATGAGAAATGTAGCAGTCAAGATACAGTCTCCCCATAACTTCTTAGGCAGGTTTGTTTGAAATCTCAATGCCCTAGACACTTCCAATAAGTGCCTATGTTTTCTCTCCACACGACCATTTTGTTGTGGAACATAAGGTACACTTCTTTGCATCAAAATACCTTTAGAAAGAAAAATATTCAAACATTCTTCTTTAATAAGTTTTGTCCCATTATCTGATCTGACAGTTTTAACTCTTTTATTGAATTGAATTTCAATAAGTTGTAGAAAATCAGCTACAACCTTAGCAACTTGCAGCTTGTTATGCATCAAGTAAGTCCAAGTGACTCGACTATGATCATCTAATATTGTCAGAAAATAGCTTGCACCATTCAAAGCATGAACCTTATAGGGACCCCATAGATCAATGTGTATCAAATCAAAACAACATTCTGCTCTACTTGTACTTATAGTGAAAGGCAATTTATGTTGCTTAGAATGAAGACACACAGCACAGTTATATTCATGAACTCCTTGACAATTACATCCTTGAATATGTTGCATTTTTGACAAGGATAAATGTAATACCCCTCATGATTGCTTTAAAGGGATTTAGCAGGCTACTCATTCCAACAAGATGCATCTTTCTTTTAGGGAGCTCATTTCCTTAGTTACATTTCCAATTGTCCAACATTATCACTTTTATTCTTTCTACCAACAGCTGTCTTATCTAACAACAAAGTAGAAGTATCTACTGTATGACATGCTGAAATCATACCAGAATCTTCAGATGAACCAGAGGAATCAAAATGACCATTACTGTAGTAGTAATATAAGCCACCCTGTTTCTTACCAACTCCAAGAACTTGTCTACTACATTGGTCCTGAAATGAACAACCATCTTTGGTGAATTGCACCAATGTGCCAGATTTGCCTACTAACTTACCATCAGACAACAAATTGTGCCTAAATCCATTTACCAAGTAAAACATCATCAATCACAATGTTATGTCCCAATATAACACTGCCTACCATATTCACACATCTAAAGGTTCCATCAGGCAATCCTACTCTGATTTCCTTCTTTAATTTTCTTTTGTTAACTAGAATCCTTTCATCATATACCATATTATCATAAGCACCAGAATCAACAATCCATAAACAACTAAAATCATGTGCAATTGCATAAAATGCATAAGTAACATTACCTGCAAAACTAGCAAATGAAGTATTGTTGTATGCGAGAATGTTTGCCCTTCATTGTCTTCATTACTTCTTGACAAATAAAGCTTAACATTTCTTGATCTACCATTTGATTTGCATTTCCAGAATTTCCAGTCATATTGTGATCAAAATCCAGTGGAGAATCAGCTTGTTCATCCTGTCCATTATCCTGAGACACATACACATTTGCAGCAAATTTCTTACCACCACCATAACCATTTCCAGTTGATTTAGCTGACTTAACAGCATTATACCATTCTGGATAGCCTATCAATTTAAAACATTGATCTGCAGTATGACCCCTAGCTTTGCAATGGTCACATTTCTTGTCTTGTTTCTCTTTCTTCCAATCACGTTTAGCTTGAAACTTCGTATTCCATAACCCGATCCACCTTGTCCTCGTTCCACCTTGAGAGTACCTCTGAGCAGCCATAGCACTACTTTCAGCTATATCCATTACAATAGAAATCTCCTTCTGTTTCTCAATTTGTTGAGTAATTGAGAATGCTCTATTTATTGTTGGCAAAGGCTCCATGGACAAGATGTTAGTGATTGTATGATCAAAACCACTATTTAACCCTAACAAAAATTGCATCAGTTTATCCTCAGCTTCAATATCAGCAAGTTTCTTCAAGAATTGACAGGTACACTTATTCAATGCACCACAACTACAAATTGGAGAAAGTCTTAATGACTTAAGCTCATCCCACAACTTTTTGATTTTGTCTTAATGCATCAATCTCTTTCTTCAACTGATATATGAGTGGACCATTAGATTGTCCAAATCTTTCACTCAATTCATTCCACAATTCAGCAGATGTTGATGCATATGCAAAGTCATCAGCAATATTTGCACTTATAGAGCTTAAAATCCAACTCATAACCATATAATCAGCTCTAATCCATCGAGCATGATCTTTATGTGTGACATCAGGAACTTGTAATAATCCAGTAATAAAACCTTCCTTATTCTTAGCTACAAGAGCTCTTCTAACATTTTTACTCCATCTCATGAAATTAGTTCCATTAAAAACAATGAAACTAGAGAAGCGGTAGGGATTATCTGAGTTCGCAATAAAGAGAGGATCTAGATTACCTCCTGTATTCTCATTATTCTGAGAACTTGCATTAGAAACTCTATTATCATCAGATTCCGCCATTAATGAAAGCTTCAACAAAATCAAGAAAGTTTCAATTATCTCCAGAAACCAGAAAATATCGATTTAATCAACAATATCTCTAATCTTCAGAGAAAAGTTGAATCGATTAATCGCAACTTCAAGAATCCCCAGAAAAATGTTGATAAAACAACAAATTTCAGTGAGAATTTCAGATTCAAAATCAAGAAATTACAATTAAGTAATTTCATATCAGCAATTACAATTGATTTAAAAGAAAATCAATTTGTAATTAAGCAAGAAAAATTTATCAAAAACCTCAATCTCATGCATGAGATTGCAGCTCTGATACCATATAGAACAATCAAGATGAAGATTGTAGAGAAGATTTCATTTAGTGAGAGAAAGAAGCAAAGTGTTTATTACAGTCATCAAAAGATAAACTAACCACAACTAATATACTCCTATTTATACAAAGCAGCTAATCTGTTTCTAACAAACTAATATCAAACAAAACTAACTTTTGCTGACTCAGCTAACTAACAATATATACATATAACTTATAAAGATCTAGCCAATAATTTCAAACTTTTTAATGATATTCTACTTTCTCGTAGATATAATCACAGGATAATATTTGAAGATGTTAAGTTCTCGTACAATGAAGATTATATCTCCCATTTATCTCTCATCTTATGTTCCAATCCTTTCTCCTTCTGGCACATCACCAATACTTTGTAATGTGTTAAAAGGAGAATTGGAGTTGGGACATACTTCATGGAGCACATAATAATACATGAGATTATAACTAGTTCTCTTGCATGTTAATTG
This sequence comes from Beta lomatogona, assembly GCA_947646795.1. Lineage (NCBI taxonomy): Eukaryota > Viridiplantae > Streptophyta > Magnoliopsida > Caryophyllales > Amaranthaceae > Beta > Beta lomatogona. The sequence continues at coordinate 192,054 of CANSNZ010000134.1, read as the reverse complement.
GTGTTCCTATTTATGACATCATACAAAAGGGCAAAATGGCCTATGAGAAATAAAGCAAAAGTGAAAGGCCAACGCCTAAATGGTGCACACGCTAGTACATAGAGCATGGTGCGCACATGTACATTGATAACAAGCCAAATGTACATGGATAACAAGCCGAAGGAACACATGTACATGGATGCCAAGCCAAATGAACATATATACATCTCTATTGGTACATGTTCATTGGTGTTGGTCATTGTGTTCATGATCTAGTCCTTCATGTTCATCGCGCGTATGGTTCTCATTATACGGACGTATGTATGTACTAATTTGGGGCCTTAAGGGCTTTTTGTAGTAGTCATTATATAAGGTTTAATGATAAGGATAAACAAAATCGGATACAAAATGAAACATCAGATCTCAACTAATAGCCTAAAGGCTAACCGTCCTTGTGAGAAATAGAAAGAAGCAAAATGACAAAATGACAAAATGAAAAAAAAAATGAAATTCTAGATATATCAATTGTCAAATTATAATACAAGAATAACATTTTGGGTGTTAGCTATCCATGATTTGCCTAATTGCCTTATATGATTGGGTATACCCAAAAGAAAATAAATTTACTAAGCTTTTATCAACAATACAATTCTTTATTGTCCAACATTAGTATAGCTCTCCAACATTACTCTCCAACCCATTTTCTACTTTCTCTCTCCTCAAGATACTCCCAAGAGCACCCCTTCAAAATTCGCTAACAATGGTATTTACTCTCCAATGAGCTCTCCAAAAATCAAAAAGCAAAAAAAAAAAATTGAATATACCTAATTATCAATGACATGTGTCATTGTATTATTCCAAGAGCATGCTCTCCCAATAATCTTGGGGAAGAGCATTCCTCCAAGTGCTTTCCATGGAAAGCGAACGGAGAGCACCTCGAGAGCACCAATGTTGGGATAAAGTTGGCTCTCCACTTTCTCTCTCCTTGGAGAGCGCACCAATGTTGGTCCTCACCAACATTGGTATAGCTCTCCAACATTACTCTCCAACCCATTTTTTACTTTCTCTCTCCTCAAGATACTCCCAAGAGCACCCATTCAAAAATCGCTAACAATGGAATTTACTCTTCAATGAGCTCTCCAAAAATCAAAAAGCAAAAAAAAAATGAATATACCTAATTATCAATGACATGTGTCATTGTATTATTCTAAGAGCATGCTCTCCCAATGCTCTTGGGGAAGAGCATTCCTCCAAGTGCTCTCCATGGAGAGCGAACGGAGAGCACCAATGTTGGGGTAGAGTTGGCTCTCCATTTTCTCTCTCTTTGGAGAGCTCCTTGAAGAGCAACTTGGAGAGCACTAACTACTTCACCTGAAAAATTAGTAAGTTCTATCAAGCTTTCAAGAAGAGAGAAGCAAAGTATACAGAAGTTGGTTCCAAGAGTCTGGAACTCCAGGGAGACACCAATGGCTACAATCTTGAGTTCGATCCTTGTGTTTCTTGTTCTTGAACTTCCGATATATAGACGGGTGTGCGTCTTTTCTATAATCCGTCATTTTGGTAACATTAAGGTACATTACTGGTGTCTTCATCTTTGAGATGATTGATTCAAGACTCTTCATCATCCATGGGTATGGCTTTAGGTATTTTTCATCCGTTATTGGTTCTGTTTCCCCATGACAACTTCCACCTGAATTCCATTGCCCTCCTCTGCCCCAATTAATTTTGAAAAAAAGAAGTAATTAAATTATCCACTTTAAAAATTAGGATGACTAAGTTTTAACTTAGGTAAAATTGTTAATGAAGGTTACAATTATGTTCTTTCTCATTAAGACAATTTCAACTATATATCATCTCGGAATATAGAAGTACTCTCTCAAGACTTATAACATGTTAAATAGGTAAGAAAAAGAAGGCGATGATGTCTGAAAGGGAAGACAAACGAGAGAGAAAAGTAAAGTTTTGCGACTGTTTTTTCTTGTTTGCGTCTTGGGTGTGAAACATATTACACAATAACTTATGACATAGACTCCAACGATAATGACATAACTATACAAATAATGACATGAATCTTATATCATTTATTTTATGTCATTTGAATTTTTTTTAAGAAGCCATTACATGATATAAAAATACACCCAAGAATTTGTTTTCTTTCTTTCCACATTTGAATTACATTATTTAGTCATATGTGACTATCTTAGGAGACAATGTGTGACTGTTTTGCATATTATCGTTAGTTAGAACTGTTTTAAAAGACGGTTCATGAAGAAATTCTCACCTGAAATGAATAGCAGAGAAACCTAGAAAGAAGACTTGGGTTTTGTTGGTGTTGACATATTTATCAACCCATTTTGCCCAAGTGTTTAATGCTTTTGTGTAGGCTTCTCCTACATCCATTTTTCTATGCACAACATCACCCTCTTGGAAGAAGTTCTCCCTGCAAAACAACTTTAGTTTATAAACAATCTAGAGGATATCATTAATAAGATTAATCAGTCTAGTTTTGGATATGTAGATGAATGTACTTTGTGGCTCTCTATAGACCATATCAAATCCCTCTTCCCCTCTTATTTTAACAACTAAACAATACATGCTAATCAAGAATACAATGCAAATTGAGTTATGTGAATCTAATTTGGAGATCACTTTTCAACAAATTGGTTTAATCTTCCAAAAAGTACTTTTTTTTTTTAAATAAAGCATGCCCTATAGAAACTTAATTACACAAAACTAACACGAAGTTATCATGAGAATCCTAAACTCTACGCAAATACAAAATTAGCCTATAACCAACTCAATCAAATTAATTTGGCATATTTAGTAATCATCCTCCATTTTACACAGATGTACAATACTTCCTCCGTTCGGTTTTAAATGAAACATTGGGTGAAATGACACTATTCATTGATCAATTTTGACTCCAATTTATCGCCATTATATAAAGAAAAACATAGTCAAGTGAGATCTTATTAGATTCGTCTCGATGCATACTATCAAATTGTAACTTTTTTATATTTTTTACGTGTACACAACTAAAGATATTAACGATCAAAGAAGTGCGTTGGGTTGCGTGAAAAAGCAAATGTTTCATTTAAAACAGAACGGAGGAAGTATATTATTTTCTTTTTGGGTGCATATAGATGTATATTGTGAGTGTCCTACACCATGTGCCCATACAATAAGATGACATCTAGTCATCTACGACTCTAACCTAATTTTCCTGTTATTTATTTTACACGATTAATATATAAAACATTAAGAGTAAGGATTATATTAAGCACTCATATCATTTTGATTGGAATTTGCCATACCCATTTTTTGCTTTATTGTGATTCCACCAATGTCCAGTGTTAAAAATGAGAAAATCAGCATCATGGTATTTGGAGATGTGATCTTCGATGCTGTCAAGCCTCAACGTTTCTCTTGGTGTCTTTGCGCCTTCTAATGCTGGCATCTGCCAACGTTGGACTAGGAATGGTGCTCCTATGTATATTATACTGCAATTGAAATCCTGCCCAGTTCCAAACAACAAATTTACTCATAACTTGTCCAATTGTTTTCCAATAAGAAATTCCACCCTAGCATATAGGCAGATATGAAGATTTGTTTTGTCTCTCTGATTCAGACCGGAGTATAAAAAAAATTTCGCCACTGCCTAAATGGAGGCTGAACGAAATTCCACGCTCACAAGATAGGGCGACATTTAACAACTCCTTAATTTGATCCATCTTTATTCCTATCCCACACGTCAAATAAGGAAACCTTAAGAACTTATTGCTAAATATCTTAAAAAATATGCACATGTAATTTTATATGGTAATTGGTAAGCATACCAGGAATTTTTTTTAAATATGATAAGGAAATATTAATTAGACTCATACCTAGAGAGATCAAGTAAACTAACCTTCTTGGAGAGCAGGGAGAAAAAATAAGGGAATTAATCTCTATCCCCAAAGAGCTCATAATAAGATTTGGTTTCATGACATGAAAGTTGAAGGTTAGAAAAAAAAATTAAAAAAAAATTTACCACTTAACCAAATACTGCTTCATTTTAGTATAATGCATAAATTTATCATTTTGTTCCCTTTATAATTATTATACTAATATACAATTTTAATCAATATACGTAAAATTTGACTAAAACGATGAATGTTCTTATTGTTCTGAAATCAAAGAAGACATGGTTACATTACTTACACGGTACATGGTAAATAAAATTGGTGATACAAGAGACTTAAGAGTAAGTCATTAGTAAACCCATAAAAGAAAATCATACTTGTGTGATTAAATTACCTTGAAATGAAATGAATGAGCACTTTCATGTTTCATCACTGAAGTTTTAAACATCTTCAAAAGACAAATTAAAGACTGCCACATATTCCTGTTAAGTGAATCTCCCACAAACACCAATCTTTTCCCTCTTAACATCTTCATCATAATCTCCCCATCAAACCTAGTCAGAATCACAAAGATAATTTTTGTTTTCCATAAAAAGAAATTTTATACAGGTTTTTTTTGGGGAGCGGTGGAAGACTAGAAGTAGACCATATACCAAGTGCTAATGTTATCTCATTTTTACAACTCCTTGCACATAAGGAGGCCCTAGTGGAGCAATACTTTTTATATTATGGGCCACATCATGAGACAAAAATAGTTAAAGTTCAAACCATTTGCGCAAAAAAGAGGTTCAAACAAAAATATGTAGTCTTGAACAATTTCAACCATCTAATATTAATCACCTAGGATATATATATATATATATATCGCTAGTGTTTTTGAGTTCAACTTGTAATAGATTTCCGAAGCTGAGGGAGAGCTAGGCATGTTATGTATGCAAGAACTTGAAAATGGATTTCAATAAACTAAATTTAACCTAAGACATTCATTAGTCTTTGGACCTCAAAAAAAAAACCAATATAACAAAAAAATTATTAATTTCACAGTAGTGAAAAAGGAAGAAAAGAAATTAGAAAGTCACCTTGGAATATCACACCCATAAGGTTGCCACTGATATCTCAAGTAACCAAGATCAGAGCGGCCATTGTTGAAGCAATTGAAGGTGCTATCTACATACGGGCAAGAGCCGGATGTATAAACCGGATCGAAATCATCGAATACCCATTTCCCATCAAAAATATTACAAGAGTTATTCATCTTCCTAACCAAAGTTGAGCCATTTTTCTTAGGCAATAATCTAGGCAAAGGACTAGTACTAACCACACTTGAGTTATTCATGCTTAAGCTTCTTGTAGGAGGACTAAGTATTAAGATGGACTCTTTCGCGGCCGAGTTGTTCGAAAAAGAAGTGATGATACTTTGAGGTGCAATGAAGGAAGAAATGTTTGAGAAGAAAGAAGCAGATGAGTTGATGTTGGAAGTTGATGTAGGGGTTGACTTAAAAAAGTTGGATGTTAATGGGAAATTTAGTAAAGTAATAAGGAGAGAAAAGAGGAGAACAAAGGATGTGAAGATGATCGAATGAGTTTTTGTTAGTCGGAGGTATTGAAAGATTGATGATATGTTTGTTGGTGGTGCCATGTTTTAGCAGAGAAAGGGGGAGACAGAGTTGTTTGACTTTGTTCAATGATGAAGGTCGTTAATTAGTTATGACTTATGAGGTTGCCCACCCTCTAATATGTGTCCAAAAATTTTGTCAAATGAACTAATAATCAATTAAACGATTCTTTGTACTTCATAAGAAGCGAAACTCGTAGAAGTGTAAGTTCTTATATGCAACCAAATGACCACTAAGCTCCAAGACGGAAAAATATGATACGATTGTCCAAATAAACCATCTCCGATTAGCCGTAGATCGTTTATTACCTAATTTTTTTTTTTTTTTATAAGGTAAGATGAAGTCCCTTGCAAGTACGGGGGGAATTGGAAATTCCTCCTTGTAAGAGGTGAGACTCGATCCCATGATCTCTGGGATCAAAGGTGATGCCAACACTACTAGGCTATCATCTGCTGCTCCGTTTATTACCTAAATGGTCATCTCTATTGTCCCATATCAAGAGTAATCTAAACTGTAGTGGATTGGAATAACATGACATATGGACAACGACTGCAGATTTGCAGTACCTAATAAAGATAATTCTCATCATCATAAATTAGTGGTAAATTGTCAAAAGAAAAGGTTTCAAACATATTAGCTAGATTATAATCCCACTTTTTCAGCACATCTCACAGCAAAAGTTGTGAGAGAATAAGTCTGGGTTGTATAGTCAATAATTACTTACTACCCTGGTTTTACAATAGAAACAGCAGAATTTGCCCTATGACTGAAAGAAAAATGCCAGACAGTAGGGAAAATGTAGCCTTGCATCCGATGCTTCCGCTCCCTTCATCAGCTTCAATATGCTCTCCGACATCAAAATCACCTGCACAAAAACTTCAGAGATTAACAACTCGCGAGGAAGTGAGACAAAAGATGCAGCTTAATGGCAGCAGAAATAATTTGCTACCTCTTTTATCACCATGTCCACAGCCTGCAAGAATTGTGTCCCTGACATCCTGAGTGGTGGCCCTATTAAAGAACAAAAAGTGACCCATAATCCCATCTATGCAGTCTAGCATATGGTTCGTCTCCTCAAGGCAAGGCCCGCTACAGAACTCATCGACGTGATCGTGGGGTACATGGAGCTCCCCGTGCTCTGTCAGTCTGCAGGATTCATCACAGTGGCTGTAGATCTGCTACATGAGAAAACAGAGTTAAAGAACTCGGCTTTAGCAAGTAAAATCCACCCCTGGTAACCAAAATTGAATTAAAGGCAAGGTTTGCAATCTAGATCCTACACCTGGAAGCATGGTGCATATCACACTACCAATTTTATGTTCTTTCTACTGCACTTGCAGGTTTTGTTAGTGTAATATTTTTTATATCATTTGCATGTTGTTTTTATGATACCTATATGTTCTACTACTTGAGCATACAAAACAACATGCAAGTGTAATGAAAATAATTTGTAATTGGTGACATGATGTGCATCATGCTCTCAAGTGTAGAATTTAAGCATTGGAGGTTTCTCCCCCCATAAAAACACAGAAGAGTACCTGTTTCAACTTAATCTCACTAGTAGGAGAATTTAATCACTATTATAGAAGAACTTGTAGGAAGGTTTGGCTCAGAAAGCTGTAAGTGTCCTTACATTTTTCCCATGGAAGCATAGCAAAGCTCCATCAACAATATGAGTTGGATCCACGCTCGCACCAGCATCTTCCTCACCCCCTTCATGACCGTGATCTTCCTCACCCCCTTCAAAATGACCGTGATCTTCCTCACCCCCTTCATGACCGTGATCTTCCTCACCCCCTTCATGACCATGATCCTCATCGAACCCTTCATGACCATGATCCTCATCGAACCCTTCATGACCATGGTCCTCGCTGCCTTGATCAGGATGTTTGCCTAAAGCACCGATTTGAGGCTCATAATCGTAATCTCCACCAGCTGAACAATTATAGATACTTGTGTTAAAATCTGAGACAATCTTCAATCAAATCAAAACCAACATAACTTAGAGAAATACTAATACAATCGTATAACCTGAGGTGAAACTGAATATTAGAGTACAGACTATCACAGTCACCAAAAGATACTGAATAATTTTGACTGAGGATGCCATTAACAGAGAATATTAAGTTCACAAAACTTCGAAGGATACAAGCCATAAAGTTATTTCTTTTTATAACACATGACAATATAGGAGTATATTTTTAGTAATGTCTGGAAAGATCACTTTTTCTCTTAGGAGAAAATATAATGCAGACCAACCAATTTGGAATATAATGACCAACCAGAATATCTTTCTTCTGTAGGAATTTATGCTTTGAAGTATTGAGTTGGTTTTCTTAACAAAATTGGGTGCAATAGAGGAATAGCTCCTTAAAATGAGAGAACAGTTGGGTGTAAGTCACCAACTTACTTTAGATCTTATGCATCCAGATTTGAATTCAAACCTAAAGTTTTCATTTGATTTCTGCTGAGACAGGTTACTTTTAGAATATAGGTAACTCAGATCAAGCTAACCTTCAGTAATTTCAGGCAGTAAAATTTCTGGTGATGATACACAGATTTTCCCTAGTTTTATTGGGCAACATCCAATAAGAAACAATTGACCTAAGTCATACCATACATAGATTATCTCATGAACAAAAGAAAAAGCACTAAAGCAGGCAGGAACCAAGAGGGGTTGAGTATTAAACAAGCATAAGAAAGTACAAATATTACAATGTAATAGAAGCAGCAAATTATTCTTTCTTCAAAGAAACAGGATCCCAGTTAAAAGATAATATATATCCCCTTATAAGAATATAAGATTAATTAATATTACATATTAATCATTCTTCATGATCATCATCATCCTTGTCGTCAAGACATCGAGACCATATTCAAACCTTCAAGTACATTATATGCATTCTTCTTTACGTCGTCCACTAAATCAGTGAGGAGCAGGACTTATTACCTAAACCTATCTCACATCAACATTCTGTGTTACATGATCATTTCTCTTCTTTGATAAAACATTACCTATCACATACTGTGGTGAACCTAAATGAATTCATATCAACACGACAAATGACAGCAACCCTGGCTTCCGTTCTCCATCTGTGTTATGTCTGCAGCGGGAAGTGGTTAGATCTTAGTTCCTCCATGTAACCCACTTACTTAAGGACACGTCTCAGAATGCATCTCTAAAGCCATCTGCTTAATAGCCATGTCTGATAATGCCATCCTTAAAGCCATTAATATCTAGTTCTTCCTCGAAGCCGTATCTGGTGTCTCTTGTCAGGAGCGAAGTAGTAGCTTGTGGCACTTTGAAAATCTTCACCTGCTATACTCCTCCCAGAAATGTCACTTTCTTCCACGAGGATCAATAATCTTCCTCAGACAATTCCATGCCTCATTCTCTAAACAATGATTGCTCCACGAAGTTGTATATGCACTTCGTTAGTTGTGATTATAAAGAATGTTCTTCAACTTTTTCTCGACCATATCCTCCCAAAGAACGCCTGATATTGTCTCATGAAGCTAGCATTTTTTTTCAAACATTGACTCATAAAATCCATCTGCACAGAGCAGGATAATTCCAAATCAATATTAAGTTAACAACCAGGACATATAGCCTTGTTTGTTTAATACATTCTTATTAAAAAAAACCATGGTTGGAAAAAGTAGAGTATGGAACAAATTAATCTAGGGAATTACCGTATTATGCTACTTATGAAATAAGTGATTGTAATTTCCTATGTTTACGGTCAGGGAATATCTTGCCTAACAAACAAGAAGTTTAAAGCAAAAATTATCTGCTTTTTTTCTTCTTTCTTTGAGATTTTCCTCCCTTTTAGTACTCGGATCATTATGACCCTAGTGCCTGTGAAGACACTTAACCAAGGAAGGGTAAGGAGGGTTGAGATGTACCCAACCCCTTGACTCTGTGATAACAAAGAGAGCATTTCTGTTAAGATTTTAATCAGCTATTTCATATTCAATAAGAAGCACAAAAAAGATTTTGATGTAGTCATATAAAATTGGTAGACGAACACTGAAGAGATACTACCAATCATCAGTCAAAATTGTAGATGCAAAAGGAGATGTCAGAAAGGTCAGGCTTATTAATATGTAATATTAATAATTTTGGAAGGTTTAGAAAGTTTCCCCTATATATATATATATATATATATGAACAACCAGATTTAAGAATCCTACCACTAAAATTTATGCTGAATATTTAGCTTGATTTTGTGAGTAATCTAAAAAACGGCCAGTTCAAGTGCAGAGTACATTTGTGTTCTTTGAACAGAAAACTCAACAATAGGGAGCCTCTTGCATTCAGCAGTTATTTTTTCTGCATAAAGTAAGCAATATCTCAACCATGCTCTGGATCAAATTTATGAGCAAGAATAGCATACAAGTTGAATAAACATGCTCAAGTTCTTCAATTTAGAAGGGAATTTATAATTTATAAACTTTTCATATACACTAAAAGCAAGGAGTATCACTAAGGCGTAAATCATTCTTAATATTCTACTCCTTCAATTCCCATTGTTTGCCCCATTGAGCTTTGGTAATTTTAGCGTTGATGAAAGACAAAAATGATGGGACCAAATAGAGGAAATGTGAGACTGAAGTGAAGGTCCCCATGGTCAATTTAAGTATGCAGCAATCTTTCGCGGACATCCGAAAAAAATGCGGAAACCAAAATGGGGTGAAGAGAGTACTATACTATCAAGCAGAAGAGTCCGCTAGGCGGCCATGACAGCCAAATACTAGATATTGTTGTTAGTTGTTATACCAAATAACCAATAATAGGTTAGTAAAACATACACCAAGCAAGAACCTAAGACGAAATGCTTCTGGCAGTACAGTGCAACCGTGCAAGAGAGATAGAGGTAAAGAACCCCGCAAAAACATGCCAAATATATTAGAGAAGGATGTAGCCGCTGCTGGGAACCAATATTTCTTTATATTGGATAACTTACAAGGTCAATCCTATTATTTTTAGCTCTTCTTCCAGGTGCATAAGGGCAGTAGGGCACCTATCCCAGCTAATAAAATACCCAAGCTAAGAGTTAATACCCATAGGATGAGAAGTGGGCCAGGGCCACAAGGAGCCACAAGAAACGATAAATGTACACATATTTGCTGAAATTTGAGCATATCCTGTGACTTTTAGATAAAGTATATAATCAAATGATATAATAAGCATGAAGGGCTTCCTAAAAGGTTGTCTACACACAGATAAATATACAGTTGCAATTTGCAAAGGCTTAATAATGGAACTAACAATCAAATAATAAGACGTTCCTTATCCTTTACCCTTATTATTTTCTTCTTTTGACGGTTCTTGTCACGGTGTCACGGCTGTCACCTATGGGCTCTGGAGAAATAGACTGCTCTTCTCTAACGAGGAAAATCAAAGAACATGACTTAAATGAAGTAACATCTTGCTATCAACAGGCAATTTAATACACCAAAAAGTTGCCAGCACAATATAATGAGCGAAGCAACGTTTTAAAAATGGTGTTGAGCTACATACCTCTGATGCAGCCAAGTCAGCTATGAAACAGGGAGCACAGAAAGCTTTGTGCCTGAACACCCTATGGAGCAGCTCAAATACCAGAACAGTGCTTGAAGTTTGAAGCCGAGACTTACATGGACTTCACAGCTATACCCCACTGTTTGCATTTACTCAAAACATCCTGGGCTTCTTTAATCTGACCCAACTTCACAAGGGTATCAACAACAAAATTACATGTATTTGGATCTGGAACACGTCCATTAACTTCCATTGACAAGAAAATGTCCATCGCGTCTTGAAATTTATTAGTATCACACGATGATTTGATAAGAGCACCATACGTGACATTGTCTGGAATCAGTCCTAATGCAAGCATGGATACGAACAAATTCTGGGCTTTTTCAATCTTATTCGCTTTACAAAAGCTTTGAATCAAAGCATTGAATGAATATACATCTGGGCCAATTCCATCAGCTTGCATCTTTCTAAACAATGCCATAGACCTAGCAACATCCCCAACAATGCACAAAGAACGAATCAAAATGTTGTAAGTAACAGTGTTAGGAATAACGCCCCACTCCTTCATTTCGGCAAAACAACCAAATGCATCCTCAATCCTATTCACCCGACAGAGACCGTCAATTACTGAACTAAAAGTGAAGATATCTGGTTTAAATCCATGCTCTAAGAGCATCACCACGAGTTCACAAGCTCTGCCTATTTTTCCAGCTTTAAAACACCCATCAATCAATATATTGAAAGTAGCAAGGTTTAGTTTAATGCCTCTTTGCTGCATCCCTAAGAACATATCTAGCGCCTCTTCAGTCATCCTAGCTTTCACCAAGCAATCAATCACCATATTGTATGAGTTCACATTACATAGTAATCCAGCCTGGAACACCTGCATCAAATACTGACTTGCTTCTCTATCATGTCCCCCTTTAAACAAAGTTTCAATAAGGGTAAGATAAGTATGCAAAGATAGACTTAAGCCTAATTCCAAAAAACTATTCACTACTTCACAGGTCTCTTCAGCATTTAGCTTCTTTATTAAACAAGTTAATGTAATGTTAAAAACAGAAGTATCAGGCAAATAACCTCTCTCCCTACATTTTCTCAAAAAGGAAGCTGCCTCCGTGGCCATGGAGTCATTCGACAAGCAGTACAATACAGTATCGCAAGCTACCTTAGGCAAAACTGGTTCTCTTTCAACAAATCCAGATAACAATTCAAATGCCTTACTCGAACCAAGACAACGAAACACCCCGTGCACCAAGGACCTATACGTAGCATCACTTGGAGCCACTTTCCTAGCCCTCATTGTCTCCAATACCCCAAAGGCATCATTCACCCTATTGGCATTACAAAATCCATCAATTAGTATAGAATACGTAAACACATTCGGAGCATAACCCAAATTCGCCATCTGTTTAACCAAACGAAGTGCTTCATCAACCACTCCAGCCTTACAAACCCCATGAATAAGGATATTATAAGTGAACCTATCAGGTTTACAACAATCAGCAGGCATCTGCTGGAACTTCAAATACGCCAAATCAAGCGAATTCGACTTTATCAAAGCATCAAGTACAGCATTATACAATCTAGTAGTAGGACTAAGACCCAAAAATGAAATTTGTCCAAAAACCTCAACACAGTACTTGGCTAACCCTAATCTACCCCAACTACCAATCAAAATGCATACAAATTGCTCACTAATTTGATACCCGGAACTCTTAATATCCTCAACCAACTCAGCAGACAACAAAACTGGACCTTTTCTATGTAAAATATTACCCAAAACACCCCTAATTTGCTGATTTTTCTCAAATAATGGGTTGAAATTCAAAACCCATATGTAAAACCTTATTGAAATTAATGGATTTTCTTGATTTTGCAGAATACTCACCACAATTTGAGGGGTAGGAACCACCCTCCCCGCCTTTAACTCATGATTTAGCAACAAATGCCAGTCTTTTCTCAACAAAATTTGAGAAAGGGTTTGATAATCAATTGTTTTAGGGCGAAATTTTAGTTGGGGAGGATGTTTAAAGGTGCAATTGTTGAGATTAGAATCGAGAGAAGACTTACCTCTCAATTTTTGATCTTCAGTTTTCTGGGTATTTGATACAAGATTTATAGGGTTTTGTTTTCTGAAGGATTTAAATTGATTTGGGTGATTTTTAGTAAGGTTTTTGAAAGCAGGAGAAGCCCTAGAAGCTAAACTTGAGAGGCCTCTCATATTCTCCTCATGTCCATTGTCCACTCTCCAGTCTCCACTGAGAGAAAGAAAAAGAAGCAAAGGCAGATTGTTGGAACTTGGGTGTTTGAATGTGCGAGGCTTTGGTTACCTGCCGAGGTTTAGGCCTGGTTTCTTCGATATTGGCCCTGTTTGGCAAACAGAGTTTAGAGTTTAGCTGTTAGAGTTTAGAGTTTGCTGTTAGAGTTTTAACTTTTTTATTCAGTGGATCTGACTGCGGATTTGACTGCTGTTTATATAAATGTGTTTGGTAAAACTTAGCTGTTTGATAAAAGCTGATAAGTATTTTATAGTGTGAAATGACAATTATAGACATTGATCTTTATTATTAATTATTATTATTTATCTTTTATTCCCCATGACATTGCCACTACCACCAAATTCCATTTAACCCCATTCTCTCTCCTCCTTCTCTCTCACTTCCATCCCACTGATTTCATTTAAAAAAAAAATCTGAAACTACTATGTGCAAACACATCTTATCATCATCAATCGTTCATCAAGAATTCATCATCATCAGATTTTACCATCTCCATCTTATCATCATCATCAATCGTTCATCAAGAATTTATCGTTCATCAAGAATTCATCATCACCATCTCCATCTCCATCTCTCTCCTCTTTCTTTTTCACTTCCATCCCACTGATTTCTTTTTTAAAAAAAATTCTAAAACTACTCTTTGCAAACACCATCTTATCATCATCAATCGTTCATCAAGAATTCATCATCATCAAGTATCATCAAGAATCGTCATCATCAATCAACAATCGTTCATCATCAACAGCATCTAAATCATCATCACCGTTAGGCGTTCATCATCACCACCACCAGGCAGCATCTCCATCGGCGATTCTTCATCAATGGTGGTCGTAGGTGGTTGGTGGTGGTGGTTTTTTGGGTGGATGTCGGTGGTGGTGTTTACTGTGGTGAATTTCGGTGGAATTGTTGGTGGTGGAAGTGATGGTGGTTTTGTATTGGGTTAATAATGGTAATTAACTTTGGGTAAAATTGTCTTCAAAATTTTGTTTTGTAAAACTCTGAACAAAACGTTGCATTTTGCAGCGTTTTTGTTTTGAGAGTTTTGGCCCCAAAACTCCTTTGCAAAACTCTCCTCACCAAACACCCATATTAGAGTTTTGACTGGTCAAAACTCTAAAATAGGTTCAAAACCTCTAAAAGCTGATGAAAAAGCTCGTTGCCAAACAGGGCCATTATTTTTATTTAGAGTTCTTTTTGGGTTTTGCTATTTAACGCGAATTTTTTCCATGAATAATGTCAAAAAAAATATTAAATCCTCCTATACGCTGAACTTGAAATTAATTTCATGGGTACCGTCCACGTAGGACAGCACGCGAGGAATTTTTTTTTTTTGGGTAAAGCAAACCGGTACTCGGAGTAGCGACTAACATTAAATTAAGCCGCTACTAGGAGGTAGCGGTTTACGAGGCAAAACCGCTACTCTGAGTAGCGGTTTATATGCATGCCTTATAGCTTGTCTTAGGGACATAATATAACCGCTATTTGAAGTAGCAGTCAACTTTACATTATTGGTATTAACCGCTACTTGGAGTAGCGGTTTTGTTAAAAAAAAACAAAATTATGGCGTGCTATCCTACGTGGACGGTATCCATGGAATTAATTTGAAGTTCAACGTATAGGAGGAATTAATACTCTTTTTGACATTATTAATGGAAAAAATTCTATTTAACGCCCTAGATACAGTATTTTATACTGTATATATATATATAACTCCATTTCTTTTCATTTTCCATTTTTTCTCTTTCTCCCTTCCCCTTTCCCTTTCCCTACCACCAGTCCACTACCACCACCAGTGAAGTTGTCGACGCCGCCACTAGCACCACCACAAGAACGAATGGAGCCGTACCACCAAGACCGCCGTCGCCACCACCACAACAAAACCCAACAAATTACAGCAAAAAAAAAACAAGAGAATCATATTAAACCAACAAATTCAATAAGAAAATTACACATACCCATCAATTGAAATTGTCTCAAAATCAAAAAAATAAAAAACCCATGAAAGAAATCTGACATATGAAAGCAGTAGAGGTTGAAAACTATCATACGGAAGAGGAGTTCACTCATGTACACCCGGGTGTACCATGAGCATGGTATACCTAGGGGTATTTTTGTAATAAATTAGAACTTCAGGGGTATTCGCGGCATTAAATGACAAAAAGCTTCATCATCATCATCATCTATTATCCGCGCTGAAATTCTCGGCCCAACCGACGACATTGTTGCTCATTTGTTCTGTTGTTGTTGTTTTGCTCATTGTTGCTCGTTTGTTATGTTGTTGTTGTTCTGTTGTAGTTGTTTCAATTCTTCTCACTCTCCTCCTTCCAAACCTTCCAAACACAACAATGGAGATCTGAAATTCACTCCAAATTGTTGTTGTTTTCCAAAGTATCTGAACCCCCATTTGCGGATGCCCTTAGGTGTGGAGAAATAGAAAGAGGGGAAATGTTGAAATGAGAAGTACCCTTTTGGAGGATTAAATCAGGGGTTGAGTTAGAGTTGAGCAATTTGTAGTGGGTAATTAAGGGAGTTAAAAGATGGGTTCTTTTATGGAGGAGAGAGCAAGAGAGTGAGTTGCTAACTGAGACACAGGAGGCCATTTTTGCTGAGTTTAGTTGGGGATGAGTGAAATTTTCAGGTGTTTTTCGACAAATGATGATAATTTGCAGGAGACTTTTGGCATTTCTTTGTTTTTAAATTGTAAATTTATCTAATGGGTGAGTTTTTTGTGAAGATTAACGATTAATGAGGATTCGAGATGGTGGTGGAGGTGGTCCAGGTGGAGGATGTATATGCAACATGAACAATAGAACAGCTTTAAAAGGCTCAGCAAATTATGTGCTCATTTGCATAATTTGTGCTCATTCAACTTTGCTCATTTTCTTAAATGAGTAGAAATGCTTGCTCATTTGCTCATTTTGCTCATTTGGAGAAAATAGTCTTGGGTGTACCATGAGCATGGTACACCTATTCCCTACAGAAGAAGAAGTACAAGGGCAGATTGGTAGAATTTAGAAATTTGCGGAAGCTAGCATCATTGGCTATTTGGTGGTGTACTTGGAAGATGAGAAGTTGGTTCATCGTTGAGGTGGAATTGTGGAAACCTTAGTTCCAGATACAAAGGCACGGAAGAATACCCAATTAAAATAGAAACAAGAAAATGAAGATTAGAAAACCAGTGATGCCGGCGCCATCACCACCACTACAAAGGCGCCACCACCACCACAAGAACCACTGGAACCACCACCATCACGCCCGACACTGCCCTGGATGAGGAGACTGGTTTTTTTTCTAAAAAAAATTGGGAGAGGCGTCCACCATGGACGCCTTCTTATTTTTTAAATTTTTTAAAAAAACAAATAGGGAGAGGCATCCACCATGGACGCCCCACCACCGGTGGAGGCGTCTAGGGAAGGCGCTACACCGTGCCTCCTTTTTTTGAATTTTTTTTTAAATCAAAGAAAACAGAGGAGAGAAGAAAAGGTGGGGTGTGATAATGTCGCCGGAAAAGTTGTCGGACTTCCTTGGTGATGAGAGAGTGAGTTAGTATAAATACATAACAAGTATAAATACAGGGCGTTAGTAAGAAATAACAGGGCGGCATTTAGCAACCCATTTCTTTTTTCTTTAGAGGATTATTTGGCGTTAAACATCGAGTCACCGACTAAGGCCCTATTCTCTTTGACACATTTACAGTTTAGTTTCAACTAGTTTTATGCCAGTTCTCACAGTTTCACTTTATTTAAGCGCAAAATAATAGGATTTAACAATAGTGACGTAGATGAGATTTAATCTTGTGTTTAAGATGCCAGCATTTTCCCATGAATTTATCACTTTACCCTGCTTTTTGGGCACAGTTTCATTTCAGTTTAATTTAGTTCAACTTATTATTGTTGTTGTTTTATTACTAACACTAATGTTACTGTTATTATTAATATTGTTACTATTATTGTTATTATTGTTGTTATTATTATTATAATATCGTTATTATTAATATCGTACGATTGTTGTTATTTTTAATGTTGTTGTTGTTGTTGTTACTATTATTATTGTTGGTGTTGTTGTTGTTGTTACTATTGTTGTTGTGAACTAGTGTTGTTGTTGCTACGTACTACTGTCATTATTGTTATTATTATTATCGTCATCTGTTGTGTTTTAAACTATGAATATTTTGATGATGATAAACACCCTATGCTATAACGTGAATATTTGTAACAGTGATCAAGCTATCAAGATTGGATGATTGAAGACAAGGAAGCTTAGGTCTAGTTATATTGAATTCATGTGTATGCAATGTAATTAACATATTAGAACTTTGTGCTAAAATTAGAAATATGAAATTAGGATGATGAACTAATTTCTTAGAGTTCAGAAAATAGGAGATTATATTAATTTCATGTTTATATGGTTTATAGAAAAAGAAGGAAGAGTTTTGTTAAAACAAGGATTTTGAAAATCAGTTTTAGAAAGAAAAATATTTTTATTTTCGAAAATAAGTTTTGAAAAGAAAAAGATTTTTATTTTCGAAAAACAGTTATAAAAAGAAAAAGAATTTTATTTTCGAAAAATCAGGTTTTGAAAATGTCAAAAGTTTTGTTTTCGAAAAAAAGATAAAGAAAACGAGTTTGAAGATTTTACGGAAAAAGAAGTTTAATAAAAAGAGAAAAACTGATTTTTAATTGTGATAAAATTTGTTTAAGATATGATTTAGAGTTAATATAAGATATTGAGAAATCCTTATCCTATAAGAAAAGAAGGAATTCAGTTTTTTTATAAAAGATAAAATTGGTTTTTGAATAGGAAAAGAATTATATCCCTTTATTTTAGGAATAAAAATTGTTCAAAAAGATAATACATCTTGGAGAAGGATAATTATTCAGTTGACTGAAATATATAGGGGATATAAATCATTATAGAAAACCACGTTTTCAGATTTGGTGAGATTAAGATTTTGAAAGCTGAAAACGATCTCCCAGAGCACAGTGTACGGCACAGAGTTCTAGTAGGTTAAGGTCTCTAAACAAAGTTTGTAACGATTCTCTATTTGCTTGAATAAGAAGCACGCTTTTGAAGAATCATTATTTCTGTAATCTTTCATATTATAGAGAGTAGCAACACTTAGGGTTAAGTGTTGGGGAGCACTACTAGAGTTAGTAGTGGGGGAATCGAATTATATCGAGAGTTTGGTATTTTACGATTCAAATAATAAAAAAGTAGTTTGTGTGGACGTAGATCTCAGAGGTGAGATTAAACCACGTTAAATTCCTATGTCTTATTATTTGATTTAATTGTTTTATTGTTTGATACAATTTCGTTCCAGCAAAAACATCAATCGGAGAGTTTACGAGTGAATAACACAGTGCACGACACTATGCTATAAGAGTGTTTTTACGAAAATCGATTAATTTTAGCCACTCAATTCAACCCCCCCTTCTTGAGTGTCACCTTGTGTTCCAACAAGTGGTATCAGAGCAGGCTATTCTTGAAAGGCTCATCCTTAGAGAATATAAGTCATAAACATGCAAGATGACTCTCGAGATAGACACACAAAGTGTCCAATTTTCAACGGAAATGATTACGGATGGTGGAAGGCTAGGATGAGGATCTACATCCAAGGATTGGACTATAAATGCTGGAAAGTCATAAGAAAAGGACCAATCCTTATCCAAACCAAAAATGCTGAAGGAAAGATGGTCGACAAGGATGAAGATGACTATGATTCGGTCGACTATGCAAAAGCCGAAAAGAACTACAAAGCTATGAGTATTCTCCAATATGGAATTGGACCTGATGAATACTCAAGGATCTCGGCATGCTCTACAACAAAGGAGATATAGGATACTCTAGAATTGGCCCATGAAGGTACGAATGAGGTAATGCAATCTCGAATTGATTTACTTGTGCAACAATATGAATTGTTTACTATGAATAAGGAAGAATCAATTAAAAAAATGTTCACTAGATTTAGACTAATCACTAATGAATTGCGTTCTCTAGGTAAAATCTATCCTTCTGAAGATTTAGTGAGAAAGGTGTTAAGAAGTTTAACAAATCGTTGGCTCCCTAAAATAACCGCTATTCAAGAAGCTAAAGATTTGACAAAACTCTCACTAGAACAACTTATTGGATCATTAATGACTCATGAACTTGTTTTAGATTCTAAAACTAATGAACCAAAAAATAAAGGTCTAGCCTTGAGAACTGAATTGGAAAGTGAAAGTAGTGATAGCGATGATGATGTTGATCTTCTTATTAGGAGATTTAAAAATTTTCTCAAAAAGAACAAAAATAACAATCCTAGAAAAAGTGGAAATTCCAAAGGTAAGAGTACTACGTCGAACTCTAAGAAAAGTGCTACTAACTCCAGTTGTTTCAAGTGTGGAGATTTCAATCACATGATTAAGGAATGTCCCTTATGGGATAATGAGAAGCCCAAAGAAAGAAGGGAGCAATCCAAGAAAGAATTCAAAAAGGCTATGATAGCTGCCGTTTGGGGATATTCGGATTCTGATGAAGAACAGTCAGAGGCACAATGCCATGAAGAAAATTTATTTATGTTTGAATGCTGTACAGACATCACAGAGAAGGGCACAGTGCTAGGACGACACTCACTTGTGTCTAATGGCGAAAAGTTCGAACTCCCAAGATGAAACTGAAGACAGTGAGGTAAGTCTTCTTTCTCTAAAACCTTCAATACATCTTCTTTCAAAAAACCAACTTGTTACTTTTCTTGGAAATATCATTGATGATTGTCAAGAAATAAATGATGAATTTTCAATTATGAAAAAGGAAGTAAAAAATTTAACTAAGCAAAAGATTGGGTTGGAATTGGAATATAAGGATTTATTAAAGGACTATAAAGAACTGATGAAAAAGACTGATGAACTTGAAAAAACCGTTGCAGAGAAAAATGTTGAGTTAAATGCTTTAAGGTACGAAATGTCTCTCACAAAAGAAGTTGTTAATAACACTGTGCTAGAGGCCAAAAATTTGGATCTTGAAAATCAAATTGAATCGTTAAAACATGACTTACCTGAGTTGAAAGAATCAAGACATGAGATCCAGAATTGTTCCACTTATGCTACTTCATGATGTGATACGCTCATGTTATACGGTGTATGTACGTTACTTTAGGTGCACTTTGCTAGGGGTTTGATTGTAATTGTTAACATTCGTGTCTTATTTAGCTCTTAGCGGAAGTTCGGAGCTTTGCGAGATAATTTGTGTTAACGTCATGTATTCCGAGCTTCCAAGGTGAAGTGCATTTGATCCGAGCCAAGCTCTCGTGATCACCGCAAGCCTAAGCATCATCGCCAACCCATCCAAGCTCGCCCATCGAAGCACCGCACGCCCAGCTCACCAGCAGCCCATCGCACGCCCAAGCAAGATAGCCCATCACAAAGATCATCGCCAAGCCAGCACTACCGCAAGCCATGCGCGCGCCCAGCGCTCGCCCAGCTCCAGCCCAGCCTGCCCAGCTCTCGCGCAAGCCCAGCGCCCAGCAGCAAGGCAGCTCGCACCTCGCGACCTGCCTTGCTCGCACCTCGCGAGGATTCTCGCACGGTGCGACCTGCGTGGTTTGGCCCAATTCTTCAGCTCGTTGCGAAGGCAGTAGCTCATCGCACGGTGCGACCTGTACCGCACCTCGCGACCCCTATGGCGGTCTAAATGTCGGCTGACTTTTGAGCCTTAGTATAAATACTAAAGTTTGTTTTTGGACCTAAAACACACACATTTGAGGAGAGAGAATATCCAACACTCCATTCTTCTCTTCTTCTCTTCTCTTTTTAGTTTTTGTTTTCGAGTTTAGTCTTCGTAGATTTCAATTATGGGATTGGCTATTGCTATGCCGATTGTAGCTTGAACCGTTCTTGAACGAGATTAATATGGAGCTTCAAGCATTATTGTGAGATCTTTCCTCTCTATTTATTTTCTTTGATTATGGTTTAATTTCTATGCTTGCTTTCAATGGTTTTTGCATGATTATGCTAGGAATATTACTAGTTTGATTGTGTAATTAATCCAATGCTAGATTTAAGAATAGAATCGGATTGTTTTATTCTTTTATCAATTAGTAGCAAACTAGGGAGTAACTTAGATGCAGATCGTCTTGGTTATTTCTTGGGGAAATTGAATCAACTGTTAAATGTTTATCGCTTGTATGACGTTAGCGTGTCTATTGGTTCTCTCGTGTTTATTGCTGCTATCGGATTGAACTTAGACGCTATCGGACTAGGTTATCCTTTAGTTAGGGTTTTATAGTCACGCTGATCGTGCTATTCAACTAAGAATAAGGAGAATGCGAGATTAATTCTCAACAATAGATAATAATGGAAATGAATAGAGTCGAGGTTCAATGATCGATAATGAATTGAAGTGCATGTTAATCGGATTCAAGATCTTCCTATATTGATTTCTCATCTTATTTATATGTTAGTAGTTGTAGTCTAATAACAACTCTTTGAAACCCCCCCTTTTGTTATTATTAGGTTTCTCGACCGTTAAGAGTCTTCTAGGTACTAACGCACGCTAAGTATAGAACTCGTCCCCGTTTCCCTGTGGATACGAACCTTACTTCCCTTATACTACCTTAGTGTAAAAGAGAGTAGGAGAAATTTTATCTTTGGCCGGGTGGCGTTCACGACAAGCGCGGCCCGCCAAATTTTGGCGCCGTTGCCGGGGAACGAAGTGTTACTTGTTTATATTTAGTGTATGCTTTTGGATTGTATTGCTAATGGTTCTTGTTTATGGTTAATACTCGTGCTACTAACCAAGAACCTTTGCAGTACGATCGAGATCTAGAACTAACCCTTTTCAGGTTGAGAAGAGAATTGCGTGAGGACTTTAGAGAGCTCCCTTTTTCGCTTGAATTTGAAGAAGAGATGCCTCCTAGAGTTGAGCACCGCACTTTAAAGGAGCTCACTGCTCCTAACCTTGACCAACAACCTTTGTGTATCACATTTCCGGAACCGGAAGTGGGGGACACATTTGAGCTAAAGTCGGGGTTGATACATTTGCTTCCCTCATTCCATGGGCTAAATGGTGAAGATCCAAATAAACATTTGTCGAGTTTCATGTGGTATGCAGCAGATGAAACCAAGTGGAGTTTCGAAGATAGAATCAAGCTTAAAGCTTTCCCCTTTTCGCTAAAAGACGCAAAGAAAGGACTGGATGTACTACCTTCCGTCCGACAGCATCACCACTTGGGCTCAATTGAAAAAGAGCTTTCTCGAGAAATACTTTCCCACTTCTAAATCATCTACATTGAAGAAGGAGATAAGTAACATTGAGCAACGGGGTGATGAGTCATTTTATGAGTATTGGGAAAGGTTTAAGAAGTTATGTGCTAGTTGTCCATACCACGGTTATTCAGAGGAAGATTTGGTTCTATACTTCTATAATGGCTTATGTGATGAGGATGCTAGGATGGTCAATGCAGCAAGTGGTGGATCCATTGTGAATAAAACGCACTCGCTGCTAAGGAACCGTTAAATGAGCTTCTTAAAGCTCGAGGCGCTTTAGTAGAAGGTCTGGAACTCGACGTGTGGTCTCCGAGGGTTCTAGTTCTTCTAAGTTGGAAGATCAGGTGCAAGCTCTCACATCCGTGATGCGAGACTTCATAGTGAAAGAGAAAACTCACCAAGTGAAGGCTTGTGGCATTTGCTCTTCACATCATCCAACTGATTTTTGCCCTCATCTACAAGAACCGAGTGAAGAGGTTAAGGCGGCCGATTTTCAGGGCCAAGGTTTCCAGAAAAGATATGATCCATATTCTGGTACCTACAATTCGGGATGGCGAGATCATCCTAATTTGAGGTACGGGAACTCATCAGGGAACCAACGACGCCACAAGCAGATAACCGCCCACCACCTCCTTATTCGAGAGCACCGGAGCAAGGAGCTCCATATTTTCGGCCGCACGGCCAACCACGAGGGACCGAGTACCGGCATGTCTACAGAGGATATGATTAATGCTTTAACTAAAAATGTCACTAACATGCGGGAAATATGGTTCGGTTTCGGGAGGAGACCCGTTCGAGCATCAAGAACTTGGAGAGCCAAGTAAGCCAAATTGCGGGAGCTGTAACCAAGTTAGAGGCTAGGGATTCGGTGAGGTTTCCATCCCAAATAGAACTCAACCCAAAGATGAACGTGAGTGCTATCACATTGAGACGTGGAGCGGAAATTGCAAGCAAAGAGAGGTTGGTGGTTCGAGACAAAGAGATAGTGGAAGAGGTGATCGAGCATGAACCGACAACAGATTATACATCATTGCCACCTCAACAAGAGGCGAAAGTCCAAAAATCACCTCCTCCACCTTATGAACCGGAGCCACCCTTTCCCGAGGCATTGAGAGAAACCCGCAAAACAGAGCACACCAATGACATTTACGAAATCTTTCGTAAATGTGAGGTAAACATTCCCCTTTTGATGCTTTAAATCAAGTACCTAGGTTTGCTAAGTTCTTTAAAGAATTATGTACTTCGAAAAGAAAGCAAAAACAAAAGGGAGTGCAAAAAGTGAAGGCTAGCGAGCATGTCTCTGCTATCTTTCAAAAGAAATTGCCTCAAAAGTGCAAGGACCCAGGCATGTTTACCATCCCATGTACCATAGGTGACACCATGTTTCCTAAAGCCATGTTAGACTTAGGTGCGTCAATTAATGTGATTCCATATTCATTATATAAGTCTTTGAAACTTGGCAATTTGAATGAAACTGGTGTGGTGATTCAATTAGCTGATAGATCCAATGTTTATCCTAGGGGTAAATTAGAGGATGTGTTAGTTAAGGTTGGGAAATTGCAATTTCCTGCTGATTTTTATGTTTTGGAGATGGAGCCTGATAAGCATGCCGCCCCTATCCTTTTGGGGCGACCTTTCTTGAAAACATCTTGCACTAAAATTGATGTTTGCGCTGGTTCTTTGACCATGGAATTCGAGGGAAAGGTAGAGGCGTTTAAAATCGATGATTCTAAGCCTTTGAGTAAGGATGGTAACCCTCTTTGCTCTATTAACATTGTTGACTCTGTTTTGCATGATGTTCTTGACATTGTTGAGGATTGTGCATCTCCTACTAACATGCAGGTTATGGTGCCGGAGTTGAAAGAGCGGAAAAAGCCTCCTGATTTACCATCTTGTTTTGACACTGTACCACTAACGATGCATTGCAAGAGTTCTTCTCCGTTTGTTTTGCAGGTACTCGAATTGGAGGTTGACATGGAGCCTCCATTGTCACATATGGAGCACAAGCCCAATTTTTGAGCTCAAGGTACTAAGTCGAGCTAACGACTTTAAACAACAGCGCTTCTCGGGAGGCAACCCGAGACCCCTTTATTTTCTTTCTTTTCCTTTATTTTTTATCAAATTTCCACCACCACAACAAATTTCCTTTCACCCACCGCCCAACCACTAAAAAGATCCACAACCAATCTTAATTCACTTGTAACCAAAATCCACAAAAGAAAATCCGTTGGGAGGACTTCAATAGCTAGGAGTTGGTAACACTAGAGGATTGAGATTGTTAATGTATCTTTTCGATCTCTTGAGCTAGGTGAAAATCTTCAAAATTTAAAACTTTTGAACTTGTCATTTGTTTGAGTGATTCGAGGGAGAGGGTTGTGAGTTGAGTAGAGAGATTTGAGTTGGTGTTGTTAAGAAATTTGAGTTTGACGGATTGCTTTTCATGAGTTTTGAGATTTCGATCTTCGATTTACCCGATTTTCACATTTCCCCCCCATTTTCAGTTTACTTTTTCTTTTAATTGTCGACACATTGTGGACAATGTGTAGTTTAAGTAGGGGGGAGGGAATTCTCAGTCTCATGTATCTATGTTGTATTTATTACTTTTAATTTAAAAAAAAAAAAATGATGAAAAGAATCCCGCTGAGTTGAAAACCCGCAAGGGCGGGCGACTCGGGCAAAAATGGGGGCCCGGATAGGTTGAAAACCCGAAAGGGCAACTTATGCAAAAAAGTGGCTTATATTGAGCGGGTAAGATGGTGAGATAAAAAAATGTGAGAAGCTAGGATGAAAACCCGAAAGGGCTCCTAGGCA
Source organism: Beta lomatogona (assembly GCA_947646795.1). Taxonomy (NCBI): domain Eukaryota; kingdom Viridiplantae; phylum Streptophyta; class Magnoliopsida; order Caryophyllales; family Amaranthaceae; genus Beta; species Beta lomatogona. The sequence continues at coordinate 166,698 of CANSNZ010000134.1, read as the reverse complement.
AAATGAGAGATTAAGAGAGAATGATACACTTTGGAAACTCATTTGCCGGAGATTTGTTTTGGCTTTCACTTTCTTTTGATTGTTTGTTTTTGGGAGTAAGCATGGAATTTATCCCTTTTTGTCTTTGTTCCATGGCTTGCTTATATAGGTTGGTTGTAATGGTAGTAGTAGTTTATCTTCTGAGGTTTTAGGCGAGTTGTCATTTTGATTGTGGCGTTGGAGTGAGTTCAATTCCTTTGAGATCCTTCAGGATTTGAGCTCACATTTTGGTTGTCGTTTGGTGATTATTGTTGTCGCGTCTTTTTATTTTTCAGGTGAGCTCGAATCTAAGTGTGGGGGAATCATCGTCCCTTACGTTTAGGTTTTTGAGCGGATGTTGTTAAGATGTGATGATGATGATGTAGTTGATGGGGAGTGTAGGTTGGTGTCGTTAGTTTGGGTGATGATTTATTTGGTGATCCTCATTTTGAGTTTACTCGAGGTCGAGTAAAGTTCAAGTGTGGGGGTATTTGATACGCTCATGTTATACGGTGTATGTACGTTACTTTAGGTGCACTTTGCTAGGGGTTTGATTGTAATTGTTAACATTCGTGTCTTATTTAGCTCTTAGCGGAAGTTCGGAGCTTTGCGAGATAATTTGTGTTAACGTCATGTATTCCGAGCTTCCAAGATGAAGTGCATTTGATCCGAGCCAAGCTCTCGTGATCACCGCAAGCCTAAGCATCATCGCCAACCCATCCAAGCTCGCCCATCGAAGCACCGCACGCCCGGCTCACCAGCCCCATCGCACGCCCAACAAAGATAGCCCATCACAAGATCATCGCCAAGCCAGCACTACCGCAAGCCATGCGCGCGCCCAGCGCTCGCCCAGCTCCAGCCCAGCCTGCCCAACTCTCGCGCAAGCCCAGCGCCCAGCAGCAAGGCAGCTCGCACCTCGCGAGCATGGTCGCACCTCGCGACTCGCCTTGCTCGCACCTCGCGAGGATTCTCGCACGGTGCGACCTGCGTGGTTTGGGCCCAATTCTTCACTCGGCTCGAAGGCGAAGTAGCTCATCGCACGGTGCGACCCGTACCGCACCTCGCGTCCACTATGGCGGTCTAAATGTCGGCTGACTTTTGAGCCTTAGTATAAATACTAAATTTTGTTTTTGGACCTAAAACACACACATTTGAGGAGAGAGAATATCCAACACTCCATTCTTCTCTTCTTCTCTTCTCTTTTTAGTTTTTGTTTTCGAGTTTAGTCTTCGTAGATTTCAATTATGGGATTGGCTATTGCTATGCCGATTGTAGCTTGAACCGTTCTTGAACGAGATTAATATGGAGCTTCAAGCATTATTGTGAGATCTTTCCTCTCTATTTATTTTCTTTGATTATGGTTTAATTTCTATGCTTGCTTTCAATGGTTTTTGCATGATTATGCTAGGAATATTACTAGTTTGATTGTGTAATTAATCCAATGCTAGATTTAAGAATAGAATCGGATTGTTTTATTCTTTTATCAATTAGTAGCAAACTAGGGAGTAACTTAGATGCAGATCGTCTTGGTTATTTCTTGGGGAAATTGAATCAACTCGTTAAATGTTTATCGCTTGTATGACGTTAGCAGGTCTATTGGTTCTCTGTGTTTATTGCTGCTATCGGATTGAACTTAGACGCTATCGGACTAGGTTATCCTTTAGTTAGGGTTTTATAGTCACGCTGATCGTGCTATTCAACTAAGAATAAGGAGAATGCGAGATTAATTCTCAACAATAGATAATAATGGAAATGAATAGAGTCGAGGTTCAATGATCGATAATGAATTGAAGTGCATGTTAATCGGATTCAAGATCTTCCTATATTGATTTCTCATCTTATTTATATGTTAGTAGTTGTAGTCTAATAACAACTCTTTGAAACCCCCCCTTTTGTTATTATTAGGTTTCTCGACCGTTAAGAGTCTTCTAGGTACTAACGCACGCTAAGTATAGAACTCGTCCCCGTTTCCCTGTGGATACGAACCTTACTTCCCTTATACTACCTTAGTGTAAAAGAGAGTAGGAGAAATTTTATCTTTGGCCGGGTGGCGTTCACGACAAGCGCGGCCCGCCATGATGCTAAGTTAAGTGATGAACTTGATAAAGTTAAAAGAGATTTGGAAAATTCGAGAAAAAGAAATAGCGGTCTAAACACTTCTGTTAAATTCTTGGAATCACAATTGGCTCTTGCTCGAAAAATGTATGAAAAATGGTCAGCTGGTCAAAAAGTCCTAGACTATATGTCCAATGCAACTAGCAATCGAAACAGAATTGGTTTAGGATATACAGACCAGAGACACAATGCCAAAATTTTTGAAAGAGACTTTAGTAAAAGAAAATATGTCGATCTACCTGAATATTTAATTTGCAACTTATGTGGAACGAATGGACACCTTATGGATAACTGTAATATCAAGAAAAAGAGTGTTGCGAAAAATGTAAAGTATGTAACTCAAATATGGGTTAGAAAATACTTGTTAGAAGCTCAACAAAAGAAAAAGGAACCCAAACAGATTTGGGTTCCTAAAACTAACAAGTGATCTTTTTGCAGGCAAACGTGAGAGGAAGCAGCCTATGGTATTTAGACAGTGGTTGCTCAAGACATATGACTGGTGATAAATCTCAATTCCTCCCACTAGTAGCCTACCATGGAGGGTGTGTTACATTTGGCGACAACAAAAAGGGAGAAATAATTGGTATTGGAAACGTTGGCAAATCCCTAACACACTCCATAGAGAATGTGATGTTGGTAAGTGGTTTGAAACACAATTTGTTGAGCACATCACAATTGTGTGATCGAGGTAATTTTGTTGAATTTTATGTATGAGTGTTTTACAAGATAATTCGTGGCTTTGGGATTAATATATGGAAATTAGTTGAGTATTATGCTTGTTGCCCTCCTTTAAATATGTTGATTGGAGTAGGAGTGCATGTCTTTGTGAAACACTGTTTGAAAAAGTCTACTTGATATAAAAAGGACTCGTAATGGTCTAATGATGCTGTCCTAATGTCATGATCCTAAATTACCGAACTAATGAGCTATGTGATCCTAAGTTACCGAATTATTGAGCTATGAAATACTAATTCTTTCTCCTATGGTAAGCTTGATCTTTAGCCCGATATTCTGATTTTCTATTTATGAGTTTGACATTTGTGCCTCATTATTTCTTTCATTCATATGTCTCACTTTATCGTCATTTCCCTATTATTATCCTTCTTTTCCCCACCCATTGCTCCAAAGTTCAACAAGTGCTTTTAATCTTGATTCATGATAATCTATTGGGAAAGAACATCTTGATAATTTGATAGAAGAAAAAGACACATCAGTTAAGGGGGAACATGAAAAGGTTGGAAGGAAGCTTAAATACGTGAAAGAATGAAAAGTACTGATTCACACTGTGCAAGGCACAGTGCCTGGAGATGTATCAAAAATAAAATGAGGTCCGAATTAACTTATTATCTTTGATCTCTTATTGATTGACTCTAGTATTATTGTAAGGTATGACTATCCTAAAAAAAAAAAAAAAAAGAAGAAAAAGAAAGGAGAAAGAATGAAAAGAAAAAGAAAGGAGAAAGAATGAAAAGAAAAAGAAAAGAAAAGAAGAAGACAAGGAGAGTAAGATACTTGTGTTAGATAAATATTAGAGTTCAATTCACAGATGAAAAACATTATCAAAGTTTTGAAGATCATCATTTTGGATTCCAGTATATCCGAAGATCAGTTATATTTGGAAGGGAATCGATTGTTCAGTGGCACAGAAACACACACAGTGCCACAGTGAAGAAAGTCCTATAATGTTTATTTGCGGAAGTTGAAAATCTAAAAGAAAGGTTTAAGCACTTGTTGAGCCAATTGCCATTTCAAATCTTCAAGCTTGCATTGCCTATCTTTTTCTTACTCTCTTAGCTATTAGCCATGATCCTTCATGAGTATTTCTTGCTTCATAACTTCGGATTGTGAGTTGGATTATTTGTTTGCTTAATGACTTCGGATTGTGAGTTGGATTATGACATAGCACCAGCATCTTTAGTATCTTTTGCTTGAGCTACTTGCATTATTTTGAAGACTTATATCTTTGTGTAGCTGGACATGTTGTTGCTCTCCTTTTTGATAATGTCAAAAGGGGGAAGATGTGTATAATACTTAAGCTAATGAATGATAATGAATGAAATTAAGTATTTGGCTATTTGGTTATTGTGAATGATGTTACATTTTTGTCTCTCTACGGTGATTAATGATGCATTGTTTGAGGGAGAAGTATTATGTGATTATGTGTTTGTCATCATCAAAAAAGGGGAATTTGTTGTGTTTTGAACTTTGAATATTTTGATGATGATAAACACCCTATGCTATAACATGAATAATTGTAACAGTGATCAAGCTATCAAAATTGGATGATTGAAGACAAGGAAGCTTAGGTCTAGTTATATTGAATTCATGTGTATGCAATGTAATTAACATATTAGAACTTTGTGCTAAAATTAGAAATATGAATTTAGGATGATTAACTATTTTCTTAGAGTTAAGAAAATAGGAGATTATATAAATTTCATGTTTATATGGTTTAAAGAAAAGGATTTTTTAACAAGAATAATACAAACTTTTGCCCGTTCTCTCGCAATAATACAAACTTTTGATTATTTTTTAATAATACAAACTTTTGATCAAAATTCCTCCAGTAGGACAATACCGGTTTTTAACTTGTTGTAGGAGGTAACTGGGCGAGGTGGTTCAGGTGGGTGGGGGGTTGGGGAGAGGGGGACAAAGAAGAAAGATCATTTTGTAAATTTTTTTTATTTTTTTTACCGGTTATAAGTCAACTTGACCTACTGGAGGAATTTTGATGTAAAGTTTGTATTATTAAAAAATAATCAAAAGTTTGTATTATTGCGAGAGAACGGGCAAAAGTTTGTATTATTCTTGTTAAAAAATCCTAAAGAAAAAGAAGGGAGAGTTTTGTTAAAACAAGGATTTCGAAAATCAGTTTTAGAAAGAAAAAGATTTTTATTTTCGAAAATAAGTTTTGAAAAGAAAAAGATTTTTATTTTCGAAAAACAGTTTTAAAATGAAAAAGAATTTTTATTTTCGAAAAATCAGGTTTTGAAAAAGATAAAAGTTTTGTTTTCGAAAATAAGATAAAGAAAACGAGTTTGAAGATTTTACGGAAAAAGAAGTTTAATAAAAAGAGAAAAACTGATTTTTAATTGTGATAAAGTTTGTTTGATAAATAATAATTTAAGATATGATTTAGAGTTAATATAAGATATGGAGAAATCCTTATCCTATAAGAAAAGAAGGAAATCAGTTTTTATAAAAGATAAAATTAGTTTTTGAATAGGAAAAGAATTCTATCCCTTTATTTTAGGAATAAAAATCGTTCAAAAAGATAATACATCTTGGATAAGGATTTTTATTCAGTTGACTGAAATATATGGGGGATAGAAATCATTATAGAAAACCACGTTTTCAGATTTGCCGAGATTAAGATTTTGAGAGCTGAAAACGATCTCCCAGAGCACAGTGTACGGCACATAGTTCTAGTAGGTTAAGGTCTCTAAACAAAGTTTGTAACGATCATCTATTTGCTTGAATAAGAAGCACGCTTTTGAGGAATCATTCTTTCTGTAATCTTTCATATTATAGAGAGTAGGAACACTTAGGGTTAAGTGTTGGGGAGCACTATTAGAGTTAGTAGTGGGGGAATCGAATTGTATCGAGAGTTTGGTATTTTACGATTCAAATAATAAAAAAGTAGTTTGTGTGGATGTAGATCTCAGAGATAATATTGAACCACGTTAAATTCCCGTGTCTTATTATTTGATTTAATTGTTTTATTGTTTGATATAATTTCGTTCGAGCAAAAACATCAATCGGAGAGTTTACGTGTGAATAACACAGTGCACGGCACTGTGCTATAAAAGTGTTTTTGCGAAAATCGATTAGTTTTAGCCACTCAATTCAACCCCCCTTCTTGAGTGTCACCTTATGTTCCACCATCATATTAGATCCGACTTAATGTAAAATTTCGTAAAGGAAATATTTCAGTATTTTTACTTGTAATCAACGATACTCATGCTCAAAATTATGCTTGATAAACATGTCAAATCTTTTAATAGATGATGTAATATACAAGACAATTAAGCAAGTAAAAATCCGGTATGATACGTTAATTGATTAGAAATTGATGATTAAAACGTATCACCAACCTCAAAAAATGTTTTTTACTGCCATTTATCAATTGCTTGAATTTTTTAATTACTAATAAGTTCCCTAATCCCTCTAGCACGATTGAATTTGTATTCTTCTTCTCTATTTGTAGTATCATTTATTTTCTATTGATTTCCTAATTCATACACCTCAAATTCAATTTTCAAATACCCAGATAACACAATTCCTCTCATGGCCACCACAAAAACCATCCATCAGTTTCACTAATAGTAGGTGTGACTAGCTTGGCAGGCCTCAGCATAACTCAAAGTTGGGATTATTACTTATTAAAAATAGATAGTCCATTCTCGGACTTTAAAAACTAGTAAAAACCTCTTTTCTACTATTAGAGTCGCAGGGATACTTTTTCCTTTTTTCTTTCAAGAGGGGTATAGTTTTGAAGCCAAGTTGGAGATGTGACTTTTTGAACTCTACAAGAATATAAAACAAACAAGTAGTACATCCAAATACTTCCAACTGCTAACAACTACTTTTAAAATAGGAAAAATTAACAACAGGGGGTGTCAACTTTGGGTGATAATTTTTAAAAGGTCTGAACTATTGATTAACCTGTGTAGGTCCCAACTTTAGGGGGGTCTTAACTTTTAGCGGACCTTAGTGACTTGAAATTGGCTTAATAGGTCATAACTTGTAAAATTTGGGTCACACCAGAAGGATTAATTGAGGGAGGGAAGTAGGAACTATGTGATATTTTTAAAAAAAATTGTCAGTTTTAAGTTACCGAGGCCCGCTGAAAGTTAAGACCCCCTAAAGTAGGAACCTACACAGGTTAATCAATAGTTCAAACCTTTTAAAAATTATCACCGAAAGTTCAGACCCCTATTGTCAATTTTTCCTTTAAAAAAATCTAGCATGTACTATAACCACTAAATAATAACCATTATCACAAGAATGGATCAAAAGTCTAATACCATATAGAAAAAGTATAGAAAGATATTGAGAGAAGTTATTATTCTCATTTATCATTGGCAAGTATTTATAGTGATTACAAGCAAGTGTCAGTAAGCTATACTTACGTAAGTAGTTACAAAAGATTGCAATATACAACTAATATTTGTAGAAGATAAAGGAAAAGATAAATATGTATACAAAATAATACTAAGATGGACCTTGAATAGGTCAATCCTTATCAAACTCTACCATGTTATCCAATGTCCTTAAAGTTCTCACGGCCCATACTCGGCCCATTAAGTTCCGCCACATTACCTTACAAACGGGAACTGCACAATACATCGGCCCAATCCACTTTACAGGCCCATCAGATGCAGCCCAACATGAACCTCCATTTTATGAGGATATGGGCCGGTTACCATATCCAAACTTCTACCATGCGCTTGAAGATGTGGTGAAATCAGACGGTTCATATTTAACTTACTCGATCCATCGGCCATCGATCATAATAGGCACGTCAAATAGGAGTGTGTACAACTTGTTCCTGACAATAGCAGTTTATGCGGAAATTTGTAAGTATCAAAACGCGTCGTTTAAGTACCCTGGAAATAGGTACACGTGGGAACATTTCTATGACATGACTGACACACGTGTACTAGTGGAGCACCACGTGTGGGTGCTACTAATGAGAAAGCTAAGAATGAAGTGTTTAATTGTACAAATGGTGATGTTTTTAGTTGGAAGAAGATGTGGGGTTTTTTGTGTGAGGAATTTGGGGTTGAATTTGTACCGTTGGATGAAGGAGGAGGGTTGTTTGATCTTGTGGAGGAGATGAAAGATAAAGGGCACGTGTGGGACCGGATTGTGGAAGAAAAAGGATTGGTGAAGATGAAAATGGAGGAAATTACTTGCTTTCTTTGCAGTCAAACTGTGTTAAGGTTCAATTTTCAATTGGTTAGTAGTATGAATAAGAGTAAGGAATTTGTTTTTTTTGGCTATGTTGATAGCTTCAAAAGTGTGAGGTTTTGGATTGGAAAGCTTAGGGACATGAAAATAATACCATGATGAAGAATCGGGATAAAACCCTGTTGGGAAATTCACAATGGTACCATCTAAGTATTTACTTTTGTCAATGGCACAGGCACACGATTTTTAATGGGCTTTCTAATGGTACCGTTCGTTATAGTATTGAGTTGTTGAGTAATGTGATCAAACCGTCATTGAATAAACATGGTATGATAGCATCATTACTTGTTAGAAGACTATCTCTAACATCTATAGTGCAATTTGTAATGCGTAGAGTTATTGCATGCGCTTTTAGCTTAGTTATTGTATTTGGTTCATTTGGACGTGATTTCCTTATAAAATGAGTGTGTCAAGTTAGAAGCCAGCTTATTTTTTTGTTTGAATGTGTGAATTTGATAGATGGTTTGATTAACAAGTTGAATATCTCTGTTGTCGCAAAACTTCCATTTATTTCAAAGCCTTACTTCTACATGTAAATATTATACTGGTTATCCATTTAATATGTCGAGGTTTGCGGGAATATTTTTTGTTGCCACCCTATAGTCTAAAGAGTAAAGAGTCCTAGTTAATTTTAAACGTTACTAGGAAGTAGGAATATACATCCTCCAAATTATAGTGGACTAGGACTCAACCCTGTCATTATTGTATGATTTTGAAGAATTGGAAGAAGAATTGGACTTTCTTACTCGAATTATTATCGCTCTCACTTTCTATCATGCTGCTTCTGGAAGAACGCCATTAACTCTTGGTGAGGTGCAGAGCAGTTATATATCTTTCTTGTGAAAGTGTCACTCACTTATAGAAAAAGAGTAGGCAAATCATTATGAAGTTCATCTAGCTATTGAAGCAAATCCCTCGTAAATACTGCAGTTTGACATATTTCTCTTGAAAATTTTCTTTGTTATTTTGATTTGATTCAGTATCTTCTAGTATGTCCATGCAGCTATTAGCCTATTTTTAATGCAAATATCTTTATTCAGTACAAGTTGATCATCCTGTATTGTTTAGAACTCAGATATATGAATAAGCTTGTGCGCTAGAAAAAGTAAGTGGTGAATCTTGCACCAAAAACTTACGATCGAGGGCCAAGTTTTAAGCGCCTAAATATTATATTAAAAGTTGAATCCTTAATCATTACGTATTTACATTACAAGGTCAGTTACAATTATTAAATATATTATTATTATTCAAAAATTTCATAATTGATTATATTAACTTTTCGTAATATTCTGTCTAGTGCGAAATTGGAAAATGGACGTTATGGCATGATATATAAGTTGTTCAAAAAAAAACTTCTAAGGAATTGGAGATAGAAATAACTATTTCAATGGAATTTGGGTAAGATAATGTTGTTACTTAATAAAAAGGTTAAAGATCAAAAAGCTTGTCTACATGTTTTTATAATTACATATAATTATAAGACTTTATTATATTTTATTATGAAACATTAAGCATTGAAATTGTAATGGATCAGTGGTTAAACTTTCACATTTCATTTCAAAGGTCATGTGTTCGAATCCTAGTAACTACACAATATTAATATTTTTGATTAAGATTATAAACATGTGTATTAGAAGTTTCAGACGAGTGCCACGTGGCACCGTTTCTTTGATATGAACGTCTTTTAATATACTTGTGTATAGATTTGGTTCATTTGAATCAGATTTCCTTAAAGAAATGAGTGTATAGATTTGGTTCATTTGAATCAGATTTCCTTAAAGAAATGAGTGTGTTAAGTTAGTAGGCTATTTTTTTTGTTTGAATCAGTTTTACATATAAATATTACACTGGCTATCCGTTTAATAAGTAGAAGTATGTTCTTAGAGACCGTGAGAAAAGAACTTTAGCCAAAATTTTCTACAAGTGAAATATTGATTGCTACTAGCTAGCTAGCATGAGCACTTTTTTGTTTTCTAGTGCTTTGTTGAAAAACGATTGTATATGAAAAGTGAAAACTACAATTTCCTATTCTGGAATATAAATATAGAATTAGTACACGTAACATTGAGGATATTAAATCTACACAATGAGCTAATGTAGGATAATAATTAATAATACCGAATATTAATGCATGATTTTGTCATAATTCTTCGACAAGGGTAGAGTTTCGTAGCGTAGTTAAAGATGTGCCTCTCTTAAATGTGCAAAAGTATGAAATAAACAAGTGCATCCAAGACTTCATCTATAATGACTGCTCACCGACAACGCTACCACAAGAACTATTTTCGGCGAATAGGCAGCGGTGGACTCTGAATCTTAGTCTTGAGGAGTCAATGATAGGTTATGAGCCTAGTAATTTTGAAAGCTTTGTTATGTCGAAACCTAAATGTTAAGTCAGCAACAATTCCAAATGCCACTTCTTCCCGTCGTACCCGGGGAAACCACTAACAAAAGATTGAGCATGTGATAGGATCCGAACGAATTCTGCTTTCATTTCCCCCGCAGGCTTATACCATTACGCTCACGAGCAGAATAGACACTTGAGCCACGGGCGAAAGGCTAATTACCTTTTGAAGCACTTGCGGTATCGACAATTAACACATTTTTTTTTATTTTTTTGTCGGTCGACAAAAAAAGCTACAACTTTTTAATTCTTTGGTGTATTAATTGCCAGTTTGCTACCCTTTGTATCAACCTCAACGTAAATCCTCCCCCACGAATAGTCTAGACCATTAAACTTTTAGAGTGTTTTTTTTTGATCCATATGAGCCACGAAGGCATTACAAAGTACAAAGAAGGAAAAAGGAGGATTCGAACCTGTGACCTATTGTTCACAGCACCTCAATCTTAACCACTAGACCAAGACATCCTTGGTTAAAATTTTAGAGTGTAAAAATACGACAAATATTGATGTTGTGTGACTGTGTTAGTGTAATACGACAAGCCACCCACCTAATGTTTACATACAATCTTAAAATTGCCTCCGCAGTAATTGCGATTTATGAAATGATATTTAGACTTTGTAATATGGTAGTTCCGTGTACTTAAACCATTGTTCTTCGTTTGCATTATATATTAATCACTTCCTAGTTCCTAGTTCCTACTTTACTTTATACAGCTAAACTTCAATCTTCAATACACAAAAAAGCAAAACACTCATGGCCACCACTCAAAATTGTGCATTAATAGTAGGTGTCACAGGCATGGCGGGCCTCAGTATAGCCCAAACCCTACGTAGCCCAACAGCCCAAGGAGGCCCATGGTTAATATACGGTGCAGCACGCAGGCCCAAGCCCACTTGGTTCCCTTCTTCAGCCATTGACCACTACATAACCTTTGACGCCGTCAACTTTGACGAAACCCAAACCACTCTCTCTCCTCTCTCCTCCAAAATCACCCACGTTTTTTGGGCCGAACAGAGGAAGATAACATTAAAGTTAACTCAGCCATGTTATCCAATGTCCTTACAGTTCTGACGGCCCATACCCAGCCCAATAAGCTCCGCCACGTCACCCTTCAAACGGGCACGTCACAATACATTGACTTAGTTTACTTCATGGGCTTTGCAGATTCGGCCCAACATAAACCTCCTTTTCATGAAGATATGGGCCGGTTACTATATCCACACTTTTACCGCGTGCTTGAGGACATGGTGAAATCGTACGGTTCAGATATAACGTACTCGATTCATCGACCGTCGATTATTATAGGTGCATCAAGTAGGAGTGTCTACAACTTCTTATTAACATTAGCCGTTTATGCGGAAATATGCAAGTATCAAAACGCACCGTTTAAGTATCCTGGAAATAAGTACACGTGGGAACATTTCTGTGACATGACCGACGCACGTGTACTAGGAGAGCAGCACGTGTGGGGTGCTACTAATGAGAAGGCAAAGAATGAGGTGTTTAACTGTACAAACGGTGACGTTTTTAGTTGGAGGAAGATGTGGGGGTTTTTGTGTGAGGAATTTGGGATTGAATTTGTGCCGTTAGATGAAGGGGAAGGGTTGTTTGATCTTGTGGGGAGCATGAAAGATAAAGGGGTAGTCAGTAGTGTGGGACAAAATTGTGGAAGAGAAAGGTTTGGTTAAGACGAAAATGGAGGAAATTACTTGCTTTGTTGCATTTCAGTATGTGACGAGGTTTAATTTTCAGATGGTTAGTAGTATGAATAAGAGTAAGGAATTTGGGTTTCTTGGATATGTTGATAGTTTCAAAAGTATGAGGTTTTGGATCGGGAAACTTAGGGTCTAGGGACATGAAGATAATACCATGATCGAGATTTGGAATAAAGCTTGTTGTTGTGTCGTTTGAGTAAGTGATATGATCCAACACGATCTGTTTATTTGATGAGTTTGGTTAGAGCTTAATTTTTATACACAAACACGACACGACATCATATTTTGTTGTTAGACTATGTTTATGTAATGGGGGCCTGTAATACTTTAAGAAAATAAAATAAGTGGCTTGAGCTGTTGTATTTATGGATTTAATTTCGTACAACAAAATCGTGTTTGTAAAATATATTAAATAAACGAGTTGAATGATTTTTTAATATTTGGGTCGGTTAAAGTTAAGGATTGCTGACCTACTTATTAAGTAGCCCGAGTTAAGATCATGACTCATGAGCAGTCAATAAACCCATAAGCTTAACATGGAGCTGTCATAATAACTAAGAAAGTGCTCTTTTTGTATTTCAATCAAGTATCACACTAGAGATTGATACACCTATATTCATTGGATAAACTACCCACTAGAAATAGACAATTTAAAAATTATTAACAATGCTGAGTTGGATTTCACAAATTTTTAGTGTCTATTTCTAATGGATAGATAACCCACTAGATCGACAAAGTTTTTTCCTTATACATACCCTCGAGAAATTTAATTTACACCAACATTCATCCCAAAGGAAAAACTAGCAAAAACGTTTTTGTATATATATAAAAGACATTAGACCGTATATATAATAGCCGCCTTATTGATTATTTAAACGCTTCTATTCATAATTCCTTCATAGTGGGCTACGCATGGAAGACTAATCTACCTGCATTATCCTGCATAAAACAATTCAAACATCAAAATCCAAGTCAAGAGGTACTCCCTAATTTTTTTTTTTGGAGAGGAAATTAAGAGGTACTCTTATAGTTTTATAATTTGGGAAGAAAAGTCAAAACATATGAAATGAAACCAAGGATGTCTTGGCCTAGTGGATAAGATTGAAGTGCTGTGAACAATAGGTCACAGGTTCGAATCCCCTTTCCCCTTCTTTGTACTTTGTACTGCCTTCGTGGCTCATATGGATAAAAAAACATATAAAATGAAAAAAAAAAGAGAAACTCACATAATTATCTCATCCAGAGGTACATGCTGGTCTTCGTGGAGGTAGTTGCTGGTGAGGAGTTCTCTGTTACAATATATCAATTTTATTAAAAATTTAGACATAATTTACCCAAGTGAAAATGATAATCTAGCATGAGTAATTTCTTTTCTTTTTTTTAGCGATTTATTGAAAAACAATTACTTATGGGAATTATCATTATCTCCTATATCATCAGGGAATCAAATTAAACTTAGAATCAGTACACCTGTACACGTAAACCGGAGGATTATAACTAATAAGCTAATCAACATTGAAATATAATTCTTTGAAAAACAAAGATTGAAAACTGTATAATGCATGATTTTGTCATGATTTTCAAATTCATAACGTTTTAAGGAATTTGTTTGATATTTATTTGCAATTGTAACCCTTGGGTAAGTAGTGAAAACCACATGAAAATTATCGTACTACTTTTTTGTTTGATAGCTACTATTCTGTACTACTTTTTTCATGAATATGGCTTCGCCGGTCTGGGTATGTGCTTTTGCTAGGGTGTGCACCGGTCCAGGACCGGACTATACCGGACTCGGAACCGGTTGGTCCAGATTTGGAATATGGAAATTCTTTGGACCGTACCGGAAAAATTTCGGTCCAGACTTGGATCTGTTCGACCGGAATCTGTATTTTTTTTTAAAAAAATAAAAAACTCTTTTGTTAAATTTAAACATTTTTATAAATTATATACATTAAAATTTAGTAATTCTAACAACAATAATCCTAAACACAAGGAATTGGGGTTGGCTCAAGTGGTGAGCTTTCCAATCTTCTATAGCAAAGTGTAGGGTTCAATTCCTACCCCAATCATTTGCTTGGGATTTAGGGGGGGAGGGGGGTTGGGGATGTACGACTAGTAATGGGCCTCAGGGTGGGGGCCTTGTGCGAGGGCATCCCAGATGATTTATTCTTACCTATTTAAAAAATTTATCATAAACACACAATAATGAGTAGGTTTCTAACTTTTTTTTAACTTTGAACTCTTTTTACTAAGATTCTGGTCCGAATCGGTGGACCGGAACCCGAAATCAATGTTTTCTGTGGACCAAGGACTGGCTCGGTCCAATTTCCGGTACGACCCTAGTCTTTCCACAACCCTAGCTTTTGCCCTGGGTAGTACGTACCCTAGTAACATTTTTGGCTAAGGAAGCACGACACTACAACAGGCATGAATTAGGCAGGACAAAACACTGAATTTTATCCTAGACATGGTAGCACGACATGACTCTTAACATCCATTTTGTGCATTGGATATCATGAAACACGACCCGACACGATATTGAAAGTTATTATGTCAAATGGAATTACTCTTTGATATGCAGGCCAAAGTCTACTCTTATAGTCTTTTACTATATTAAATCATCCGAGTAGCTAGCGAGATTATATAGAACTAAATTAAACTCAAATTTTCATGCACAAGCACATGCAACACATATAGTACCTGTAATTTTGGGCGTAGGGACTCCACGACACTTGTTGCTTTTTGGTTTGTTGCTCCTTGCTGAAATATTGACAATAAAATATAATTTTAAAAATAACATTGGACACCTATCTCAATTCTCATGCCCCAAGGCCCAAACCATCACAACAAGTCTTCAAAAGTCCTCCTAATGCGATAATGTCTGTAATGAGGTTTGAACCTCCGTTATGTGAGTGAAAGGTTGTCATGGCCCTAACTTTCTTTTAAAAGTTGAAAATATGCAATATGCCATCTTAATTAATAAGTGCTTGTCTTTTATGGTTATGCATGCACATTATGTGCTTCTTAGTTTATATAATTGCATCAAATGTACGTTGTAATGTATTACTGAAATATTTAATTTTAAAATGAAAACCAGTAATCGAATAAAAGGGAAAGATTTTAGGGTAAATATAGGGTTTTAATTACTTTTTTTTTTGAGGGGGTTTTTTAATTACTTAGTTTTCTAGCACTTAGCTAGCTTGTACATATGTGTGATGAATTTTCTATTTTTCTCTAATATTTTTTTTTACTAATCTTGTGTAACTAAAGATACTAAATAAAATGTGGTTAATATTCGTTCTTTTATTGATGAAACACACTCGCTATTAAGCTTATATTGTATGTTTCTTTGAAACGCATATACTCTCTCCGTCCCGTACAAATCTTAACACATTATATGCACAAAGTTTTAGGAAAAAGATAAAGTGAGACATGAGTTCTATTATTTTATTGTATCACTTGAAATATTAATTATTCGAACTCATATTATCGATTATAGAACAACGAGTTAACTAAGAGTTTATAATGAGGAGTGAAGACATTGCCAAAAACCACATAAGGTACCTTGCAAAGAGCCCAATCCGCTGAATCAAAGAAAGCACGCTCATGATCCTATTTAAGAAACATAAAACGAAAAGGTAAGATCCACACTTTTATTTGTATCCCACATTTTTTTTTGAAAATAAGTTCACTTGCAAGTTGCAATTATGGAGTATGCATCACTTGTTCTCGTCCTTTTGCAATTATGGAGTAATGCATTGCAACTCGAGGAATTGCAAAAGCCTATAGTATTAATTTACGTCATTTTCATTGTGCCACACAAAATGGCAATCTAGTCACTACGTCGAGAAGTATAGTAAAAAGTAAATTTCCTCTAATGACAAAGAGAATTAATAAGTATAAATGTATAATTATATGTCATTTTCATGTTCAACCATGTAAATTGAATTCTTACAAACTCAATCTCTTGACTTTTCTTGCGAATGAAAAATAATGATTTGTAATTTTTTTATCTTTCATTGGAGGAGAAAAATGGCACTAAAATAGTACTCTACACTCATTTACTTTGAATTTTAAATTTTCTTATGTAGAAGTAAGATAAATACTTACAAGAGGTCTACTTAGCTTATTGCTATTTATTTACCTTTGAGATTAGGGGCTTCTTCTTAGGCACAAGTCCTCCGTATTTCTTACCCGTAGATGAAGGCTGCAATACAATAATCAAACCATTCCTTTATCATACATTTAAAAAGGCTATTAATTCCTCTAAAAAAAAGGCTATTAATTGATTTTATCAACAAAAAAAGGCTATTAATTGATAATAACATAAAATCTATTTCAACAATTCTAGATAGATTGTTTAATCTATTAAAGAAAAAGAAAAAATACACAAATTGTTTTATGCAACCTTTCAAAATAAAAAGTTGATTTTGGAAACTGACAATAAAAAACTGGAAACTAAGGGTCCGTTCAGGACTACTGTTACTTTTCAATTTTTGGTTTTATAAGTGTAAAGTCAAATTATATAAGAAGTATAATAAACTTAAAATTAAGGATAGGAGTTAGCTCAAGTGGATAGAGCACTCCCCCTTGGCCCCTGAGGTCAGGGGTTCGATCCTTACACCCAGCATTATGTTGGGGTGTTTCCTTAGCATGCTATGCATGCCTTACCAACCAATGTGTTGGTGTTTCCTACAGGCTAGTAGCCTTGTAGGGGTTAGCCCTTGGGCTGACTTAATTTCCTAATAATAAAAAATAATAATAATAAACTTAAAATTAGTTATATTTTATATTAAACTTGTTGATTTTGAAAATTGACATATTAGAAACTACATTTTCTGGTTTCCATATTTTTGGTTTTAGTTTTTGTTTTTTTTTTTTTAAAAAAAAAGCTGAAAGTTGGAAAAAAAAACGATAATGAACAAGAGCACATTTTCTGGTTTCCTCAATTTTGTTTTTAGTTTTAAAAAAAACTTAATAACTTAAAACAAAAAACAGTAACAAAGATGCCCATACAAATCAATCGGTTTTATTAATGCTTAGTTTAACTAAACATATCTACATATACTACCCTTAATATTACATACTTCATATCATTTGCCAAGTAATAATAAAAAAAAACATAGCTGGAACGCCGACAGTTTAAAAAGACAATTGAAGAGGATATTCATTAAAATCAATAAAGTACTAATATGATGAAGTATCAAGAATTCAAGATTCATGAGGTTTTGTGATGACGTAATTTGGGTGGTGCAAAATGCAAATGTGCAATCCTTTTTAGCACGGATAAATCATATTGGGCTATGTCATGTCAACATCATGATGGTTAAACATGGGACCCGACTACACTAGAGGGTGGGCCCTGCTACATGTGATCCTATATTTCTTCTCTTCACCATCATTGGTCCACTAACGGCCCAATGATGCATGATCCAAGTATCCAATCTACTTAGAGCACAAAGACTAAGATCTAGTGATCGTTGGGGCCTATCTTTTGAAGTTTTGAAAGAAATACTCCTTATTTCTCTATCAATTGTAGATATATTTTAAAAAATAATGATGTGAAAATGTGATGCAAAGCTACAAGATTCTAAAAGTGAAAAGAGGAATGTATTAATAACATTTTTGTTCAAAATATTTAGAGCATTTTCTCTTCGGTATATTTATCCTGATTTTTTATAAATTTTTTTAGGTCTTTTCTTAATTTTTTCTGAACTTTTCTTAGTTTCTCTCTACTTCTTTTGTATCTTTTTAGAACTTTTCTTAACTTATCTAAACTTTTCTGAATGGTCTAAAGTTTTCTTAATTTCTCGAAACATTTCTTAATATTTGTGAAGATTAATATAGATAAGTTGAAGAAAATAAAGCCTTACTTTTATAAGAAAAAAATTTTATATCTTATATTTTGAGTATTTTTATGTAACAGCTTATTTTTTTAAAAATTAAGATGTTAGTATTTAATTTTTATGCCCTTTTTCTTGTAACTTTCTTTTTAACTATTGAAAGTTTGTCAATCATACTATATCTATTCAAGGAATTTGGGTATCACATGTTAAATAAAATTGGTTAGGACTTGTTGTGTTCAATTTGAAAACCTTTTCTAATCGATTTCAAAATGTTACCAAAAGGAAGTCGACTACATATTTGGAGTGTTTGTTTGAAGGGAATTAGGCAAATTTTTTTTTTCTAGTGATATGTCTTACATAATTTTTCTGTAATTATGACATGAATAATATTAATGCCTTTTTTTTTAGTGATATTCCTTTAGTTCTCTTTTGTTTTTTTTTTTATTTGAAAACTTTTTGAAAAAACAAAAAAGTAAACCTAAGAAAATAAAAGAGAATAGAGAAAGTATGTAGTAAATTATGAGGATCAAACATTTGAAACTATTGTTTTAGATAAAAGGATGGACTAAAATAACTGTTCTTTTCATTCTAAGAATAATCATGCACGCCTATTACCAAGATATTTGTTTAAAAAATACTTTATTTTTTAGATTTACAAAAGCAACTATGTAGATGGACGTAATCTAGATGAGATCCTAGTATCACGATTCACGATCACATCAATTTGCCAACTCAATTACCAATTAGACTACAAAATAATTATTACTATGTCTTATGTTATTTTTTTTTTGATCCATACTATGTCTTATGTTATGATATACTTCCTCCGTTTCATTTTAATCTACACACTTTGTCATTTTACACTATTCACAAATTTCACTTTCACCATCATTTGTGATTTATACGCGGATGAAAATATAGTCATGTGGGATCTTGTTAGATTCAACATAACATGTATTTTATTAATATGTACTTTTTATAATTTTTACAAATACAAAACTAAAGATATATGTCATCAAAGTTTTACATTGGCATGCGTGAAAAGTGTAAGTGTGTAGATTAAAATGAAACGGAGGGAGTATGAGTATACTCTAAATATTTTTGCCAATTATGTTTAATCAGTGTGGACAATTTTTTATATAATTTAACCTTTTTTGCAGATACTCATATGACACAGACATACCATTTATCTTTCTCTAAGCGACATATTTGAAAAGTATCATTAGCACCAAAAGTAATTGAAAAGTATCGAAAATTGAAAAGTATCGAAAATTGAATAGTTTGTCCAACAAATTTGTGAGATAGGGATTTCTTGTGGAAGCAAAACATGAAAGGAACAAAATTGGTGAAATAAATAAGATAATCATAGAACAACACACAAGTGACAAGTACAAGTGTACAACATAGTGGCAAAGCTTAAGCATTGAAATTGAAATCTAAATAATCCTCATGATTCATGCAATTCAAATTTAATAAAGAATAATAATTAATGGCACTGCATAAGTGACCAATCATGTTGCACATTACATTTAGGAAAAAGGAACACCAATAATTATGCCTCATATTTTAAAAGAGTTTCAACTTTACACCAACTTTCAAATAGTTTTAGTTTTAGGAGTGTCTATCAAAACAATTTTTAAAGACTTATTGTCAGTTAAACATACTAAAAGAAGTTAAGTTATTACGAGGATTGTTTCTTTTTTCTCACTTTTAACCTCTCAGCATATGCCTGATTATGATTTATGTGGAATTACTTTAGGAATATACTATTACGAGTCGATAGATAGTTGTTGTAATTGAAACTGTCCACGAAATATCAAGAAAGTGAAGGATAAGTTTATTAATATCGTAATATTCCTATATAATTCAAACAAGTGATTTGTGATAATATGTTATTGTTAGGATAGATTTAGGAGTATTTCCTAAATCTATATATCTAGAAGTGTTTATTTAGAGATAATATTTCTTAGTATTATGTTTAGTTTAGGATATGTTTTCCTAGTTCTAACTTAGTTGGTTTTATATGGTGTACTATAAATATGCCCTTTGGGTTAATAATAATTCCAACCTTTTTATCGATCACTTCCCTCTCCTTTCCATCATCTTCTTTTGGAATTAGGAATAAAATTGGTTTTTCTATGATATAACCCTGTATTTTTTAAAATTCCACGTTATATCCCTAATGTTTTTTTTCTTCCACACTGTGCCCTTAAATTTTTAAAAGTTTTCTACACAGTACCCCTACGTTAAGTATACGTAGTTAAATTCTCTTTGCATTTCTAGGCTTCTCTCTCAACCCTCCCTCTCGCCAGCCCCCCCACCTCAGCCCCACCCCCACCCCCACCCCTACCCCTTCCCCTCTACCCCCGCAACCACCATGACCGCGCCACTCCAGGCCCTTCCCCCCCCCCCCTCCCTTCGATTTCCCACAACCCCCCCTCTCCCCTCCACCCCTTCATTCCCTCACATAGTAGCCGTGAACAACAAGCACCACCACCCTCGCCATTGTTTTTAAAAAAAATCAACCCATATTCAATTGTATTTCAACGCAAAATTAACACTCAGATTTCTCTCTTTCATCACGATGCACCGAAAATTGCTGCTTGGAAATCGAGGGGGAGGAGGTGGGGGCCGCGTGAAATCGAAGTGGAGGGGGGGGGGCTGCGGGCAATCGAAGGGGAGGGTGGGGGCGAGCGGGAAATCTATGGGGAGGGGGTGGGGGGCCGCTGAAATCGAGGGGCGGGGGTGGGGGGCTGCGGGATATTGAAGGGGAGGGGGTTTGGGGCTGCGGGAATTCGAAGGGGGGGTGGTGAGGGGTCAAGGGGAGGAGGGGGGGAGGGGGAGGAGGGGGGGGGGGCTGCGGCGGAGGAGAAGGGGGGGGGGGGTTGGCAGGGGGAGGGGGTTGGGAGCTGCGGCGGGGGATGAGAGGTTTGGGTGGGAGTAGATTGTACTAAACGGAGGTTTGGGTGGGAATTCAAAATCATTAACGTCCGTTTTCATTAATACGCACTAGGGGTATTTTGTAGAAAATTTAAAAAACACAGGGGAACATTGTTGAATAAAAAAACATTAGGGGGAACAGTGTTGAATAAAAAAACATTAGGGGTACATTATAGAATTTTAAAAAACACAGGGTATATCATAGAAAAACCAATTGTTTTTTTTTGTAGTCTTGAGTGAAAGAAAAAAATAATTAATTGAAACATAAGGGTTTGCTAAACTCCCCTCAAAAAAATATATGTTGCCAACGTATTACCTTGTGTTTACTTTATGCATGTACATACCTTGTGTATCTAGTTGACGTACTATATAGTTGACATATTCTATTTTGAACATAAATTAGATGAGCTAAGAGATTATGGCATCATTCATGCGTTCGATACTTCAATGACTCAATCAAATGCAAAATGTAGAATTCAACAAAAAAATTGACATAGTTAAAACTAAAATTAGCAATCCTACCAATAATCACCTAAAAAGACGTTGGCAGTTAGTTGGTGCATCACCTAATTGCAAAATCATAAGACATGGCATTGCTCTAGTTTTTCAACTATTTCAACTACAATCATCTCCAAAATTATCTAAACAATTAATAATCAATCAATCCATACACCTGGAAGACATAGTTATTATGATCATACTACATTCATTGTATATTTTTTCATCGCTGTCGTGAAAACTGTCATCATACCTTATCATTTTCCGTTAACTTATATGCCATAGTCGTTTTATACTAATATCATTTATAAAAGAATTGGCATTCATCCAAAAGTAAACGAAAGAAAGAGAGAAAAATAGGAAAAAAGTTGATTGAAGATATGATTAATTACCTCATCTACATCTTGCGTGGCTAAGTACTCTTCTCCTCCTCCATTATAATCCGCCATTAGTTCAGCCTGCCCTGCTCCATACCTCATTTCCATTAGAGAAAAGGGAAGAGAGAGAAAGAGAGGTAGGAGAGAAAAGAGAGAAAGAAATAATGATATTCTATAAATCAAACTAAATATACGTATATTTGATTAATTCAAAGTAATAATAAGAATTAGATTAGAAAAAAAAACCTTGAAATTATCTGTGAAAGCTGGAAAGACAACAAGCGAAAAACTACTACAAACAAGTGCACAAAGGGACGTTGAATATAAGTGGCACCCAGGCACTTGTGACTTGTGGTATTAAATAGCACTACACAATCCCATATATAAAAGAGATATGTGGATTATAAATAAAAATAAAAATTACTACATAGTATATTTGATTAGGTACATTTTGTATACTTTTTTGTTTTCATTTTTGTTGTTGAAGGTTTAATATGGGGTTTGGTATCAAATATTACTTTGGTAGTAGAAAAAGGAGGGAAGATGCAAAGAAAAAGGTAAAGGAAAAGACTAGTAGAGATAAAAAGATAGATTTTGATGAGAGAATGAAGGAAAAGATGGAGTAAGATAGTTAGATAAGAATATACATCAACAATCAATCAATTTTTTTTTCTAATTTAGTGTATAATATAAGATTTGCGTGGTTTAATTTTTAGAAGGATTAATATTAGGGAGTTTGGTTAGAATTTGGTTGGTTTTGATAGTTTAGAAGATAGAATTTTGGATATTTTGAATGTATATTGGTTGATGTATCAAAGTCATTAATATTAATTAAAACCCTAAATTAGGGTTAGGTTGCTAAAATGCATTTTCTGAAGGAGATATTCAACTTTGTTTTTTGTTAAACACGCCGACACTTTTAATTAGTCCTTAGCAGTTTTAATTTGAACACGTTCACATTTTTGAGGTGGAAAGGTCCATAATATATACAAGTTCAACCTAATTATATAAATAAATTAAACAAGGTCTATTATACCTTTATTTTGGTTGGCTGAGGGTATTGTCAAGTTGTTGAAAGTGGACACTTACTCCTTAACGGTAGGGTTTGATTATTTCTCTATTATAAAGCTCTTACATTTTGATATGTTCAAACTTGTAGATGACAGTCATTTGGTGTGGCTTAATAATCTACACGAAGGATTTGGGGTTTTGGGTTTTAAGGGGTCCACATGTTTCCATGTTATCGTAGATTTTTCAACAAATTATATAAATGATTTCAGAATGTTTTTAGATAAAAATAATAAAAACTAAATATTATAGGTTCTACATATAAGAGAAATATAAACATTGTTATGTGATGCTATATATATATAATTGAAATGACGGAAAAGAGATCAAAGATATGGAACTTAAAACAACCAAGATCTTGTTTTATATACTCCTTCTTTTCCTTATTGATGTTCTTAGTTTACTTACACATTTGCCAATACACATCTTTGACTATTAATATACTAGTATTATATGCACGCGATGCGTGCGTTAATTTCAAAACTTTTTTTTATATAATTCATCCGTACTATAGTTATGGTTACTCTTAAAATATGAAAGATTAATAGTTAGATGAATCTAGATATATTAATTCGATAATGCAAATATGTTAAAATAATGTATATTTAGGAAATTATTCTTGTATATCTTCCGTTATATTTGTATTAGGAAGGTTTGACTTTGTAATATTGTATCATGATCATTATATGATCATTAGCCTTATTGATAGCCTAGGATCACTCCTACGTGATTGATGTATGATTGGTGTATATAGGCACCTAAGTTTGGAATGCAAGGACTAAGGAAAATATTTCTCACATGGTATCAGTAAGCTCCTAAGGCCTTTCTTCTCTCTCTCTCTCTTCCTCCTACCTTCCGCCGCCCTAGCTCCTCAGCTCACGCCACCTTCTCCCTTCGCCAAGCACCATGGGCGAAACCAAATCTTCTTTTCATCCTGCACTTGCTGTTTCTAACATCAAAAATCATATCCCTATCACTCTTGAAATGGAGAACGTCCAATATGCGACGTGGGCGGAGTTATTTAAAATTCAAGCCAAATCTCATAGAGTCATCCACCATATTATCTCACCGGAAAAAGGCAAGGAGAAGGTGCCTAGTACGGATGATGAGAAGGAGTTGTGGTTGACTCTCGATGCAACAGTCCTACAGTGGATTTATGCCATTATCTCTAATGACTTATTGCATACTATCATTGAACCCGACGCCACGGCTATGGAGGCTTGGAATAGGTTGCGTGATATATTCCAAGACAACAAAAACTCTCGTGCCATTGCCCTTGAACAGGAATTTTCTCGTACTCAAATGGAGGATTTTCCAAATGTTTCGGCTTATTGTCAACATCTCAAGGTATTGTTGGATCAACTTAAAAATGTTGGTGCCCCCGTCTCGAATGATCGGCTTTGCAGTTAGTTTCGAGTCTCACAAATGCTTATAGTAATGTGGGCACCATTTTACGTCAAAGCAATCCCATTCCTCCTTTTTACCAAGCATGATCAATGCTCACTCTCGAGGAGGCGGGTTTAGCCAAGCAAACATCTATGGGTTCAAGTGCTATGGTGGCTGCCACGGATGACACATCCTCTTTTCCCTAGCCTTCTTCCCAAACTCGTCATCAAGGGTGGAAAAAGCATCACAAAAATTCGCATAACAATAAACACTGTGGTGGTGGTCACGGTGGGGGAAAAGGGGGTGGTCGTGGTGGCTCCGGTGGTGTCGCCGGAGGTCGTGCCGGAGGACAGCAAGGGTCCGGCGGCCAGCAGGGGTCCGGTGGCCAGCAGGTGACCTGGCAGCAGTGGCAGCCGCATGGTCAGTGGCCTGGACCATGGGGATGGATGCCTTGGGCTATTCCCCCTTGTCCTTACCCTCAATCTCCTTGGGCCATGCCCAATTCTCTTCCAAGGCAGCAACAACATGCTGGTCTTCTTGGGCCAAGACCCTTCCAACAGCAGGCTTTTGTCTCTTCTGCTGACAATCCCACTCCTACTGATATTGAAGCAGCTATGCATACTCTTGGTCTTACTCCTCCGGATACTAATGGGTACATAAATACCGGGGATAATTCTCACATGACATCGGCACCAGGTACGCTTTCGTCTTATTTTAATATGAGCAAAAATCGTTGTATAATTGTTGGAAATGGTCAGTCAATTCTGATTCTTGGTTATGGTCACACCACATTATCTTCCTCCAACCCACCTTTAACTTTAAAAAATGTCCTTCATGCTCCCAAATTGATTAAAAACTTAGTTTCTGTTAGAAAGTTTACCACTGACAACTCGGTTTCTGTTGTTTTTGATCCTTTTGGATTTTCTGTGAATGATTTTCAGACGGGGAGGCGTTTAATGAGGTGTGATAGTCGGGGCGAGCTATATCCCATTACCACCACCATTCCTGCTCATCCAACAACTTCACCATCAACTTTTACAGCTTTATCTCCATCTTTATGGCATGACCGCTTGGGGCATCCGGGAGCACCTGTTTTTGACTCCCTTAGGCGAAATAAATAGATTGATTGTAATAGGACTAGCGATTTTCCTATTTGTCATTCTTGTCCTCTTGGTAAACATGTTAAAATACCATTTGTGAATTCTCGTTCTTGTACTTATATGCCTTTTGATATTATCCATTGTGATCTTTGGACTTCCCCTGTTTTGAGCTCTTCGGGGCACCGTTATTATCTTGTTATTTTGGATGATTTCTCTAATTTTTTGTGGATTTTTCCTTTATCTAAAAAATCCCAAGTCTTTTCCACATTTTTCAATTTTAGAGCTTACATTCAAACACAATTTGAACGGGAAATCAAGAACATTCAATGTGATAATGGTCGGGAGTTTGATAATGGGACTTTTTGGGAACTTTGTAATAAAAATGGGATATCTTTCCGTCTTTCTTGTCCTCATACATCACCACAAAATGGGAAAGCCGAGAGAAAAATACGTTCCATCAATAACATTGTTCACACATTCTTGTAGGTGATGGTAAAACTCAACATGTTGCCATTGATTGTGGGGAGACATTTAGTCCCGTGGTCAAACCCGCAACTATCCGCATTGTTCTCAGTCTGGCTTTGTCCAAATCGTGGCCCATTCATCAGCTTGATGTCAAGAATGCTTTCTTACATGGTACCCTCAAAGAGACAGTGTACATGCATCAACCATTAGGTTTTCGAGATCCTACTCATCCTAATCATGTGTGTTTATTGAAGACATCATTATATGGACTCAAGCAGGCAGGCCCCACGTGCTTGGTATAAGCGCTTAGCGGATTTTGTTGCCTCTATTGGTTTTTCTCATAGCAAATCCGATCACTCCCCCTTCATCTATCGTCGAGGTAATGATATGGCTTACCTTTTGCTGTATGTTGATGACATTATTTTGACTGCCTCCACCGAGGCTCTTCGCACAAGTATCATATCTCTTCTCAGCTCTGAATTTGCTAAGGACTTAGGTCCTTTAAGTTATTTTCTGGGTATTGCAGTCATACGTCATGCAGGTGGTTTATTTTTATCCCAGCGAAAATATGCTGCAGAAATTATTGACCGTGTAGGGATGTCATCATGTAAGCCTTCTCCTACTCCCGTCGATACTAAACCCAAACTCAGTGCACACTCTAGCACTCCTTATGAGGACCCTACTCATTATCGCAGTCTTGCTGGGGCTCTACAATATCTCACTTTCACCAGACCCGATATTTCTTATGCAGTACAACATGTGTGCTTGTTCATGCATGATCCCCAGGAGGAACACATGCAGGCACTTAAGCGTATTGTGCGCTATATTCAGGGTACTCTTGACCATGGTCTACATTTATATCCGTCTTCCTCTTCCACCCTTATTTCCTATACAGATGCTGATTGGGGTGGTTGTCCTGATACTAGACTACATCTGGTTATTGTGTTTATCTTGGTGATAACTTGATCTCTTGGTCCGCTAAACGACAAGCCACTTTGTCCCATTCTAGTGCTAAAGCAGAATATCGAGGTGTTGCCAATGTGGTCTTTGAATCTTGTTGGATACGAAATCTGTTGTTGGAGTTACATTGTCCTATGCAAAAAGCTACATTGGTTTATTGTGATAATGTTAGTGCCATATATTTATCGGGAAATCCTGTTCAACATCAGCGCACTAAACACATTGAAATGGACATACACTTTGTTCGTGAAAAAGTGGCTCATGGCCAGGTTCGAGTATTACATGTTCCTTCTCGCTATCAGATTGCTGATCTTTTTACTAAGGGCCTTCCTTTAGTATTGTTTGAAGACTTTCGGGACAGTCTCAGCGTTTGTAAACCTCCCGTTTCGACTGCGGGGGTGTGTCAGAATAATGTACATTTAGGAAATTATTCTTGTATATCTTTCGTTATATTTGTATTAGGAAGGTTTGACTTTGTAATATTGTATCATGGTCATTATATGATCATTAGCCTTATTGATGGCCTAGGATCACTCCTACGTGATTGATGTATGATTGGTGTATATAGGCACCTAAGTTTGGAATGCAAGGACTAAGGAAAATATTTCTCACATGATTTTTAATATTATTTTTTTGTAAATGAATTTAGATATATTAATTCTTAAGATTTATAGAATATAGAACATTACACATACTTTTATTTTCAATAACGAACTGCATACTTGATTAACAATTAAGTATCCGCGAATTTGAGAATGTCGTATTTGAGAATGTTGTGAAGCTCCAATCTATGAAGAAAACTGGATTTTTTTTGGTCTGGAGTTTGTGTTTTTAATTGTGTTTGTGTTACCGAAAAATTATTTTGAGTTTGAATTTGAGTTGTCTATGTAATGAGAATGCCGTGTACCTTTTTTTGTTATTGTCTGTAATATTAATGTTTGGTAAGTTCTTGATTATAAATCTTTTTGATTGAATCTTTTTTATTGGCAAGTTTATGTGATTGAGTTTTTTCTATGAGTTGATTGGGTTTAATAGAGTTTATTATTCCCATACAGATTGATTTTTTTTGGCAAGTTTATGCGTTGAATTGGTTTTGATTAACTGTTAGAAGCTGTGTGTGGAAATTTGGAATCTAATATTTATGTTGTGGAGGGGCAATTAAGTAAATCCAAGGGGGACACCATTGCTCCCCCTTGGCTTATATAATAGAGATATGTAATTAGTATTAGTAAATAAATTATAAAACCGTGATATTTTTTTTTTTGAAAAAAAAATAATTCATTAATAAAGGAGTCATACGACATCTACAATAAAAATCAAGAATAACAAATACATATAATTTTGAACAAATAAAATTCAGAATTTGGAGTAGAAGAAGATGAACTTTTTTCTTTCCCTTTGCTTTTTGATGAAGGTATGGAAGAAGCATAAGAATCAAACAAATCACGCAAAGTAACCCTTATTTTTAGAGATAAAAGGCTACATTGTTCAGTCCCATAAGAAGATTCAACAACTCAATCAACATAACCCAACTTGTGCCTTGGATCAAGGACTAAAGCAACAAACATCAAAATATTGAGATTATTAACATTCCCCGAATATTTATCATGTTTCACTTTCATTTGTCGGGCCATGTTTCTTATGCCTTCATCTTCATCTTGACAATATTGTGAAAGCATAGTTCCAACACCAAAAACATCATGCACATAAGAATTTGCAGTCACATAGCGAGATCCAGTCAACCTCAATGTAGCATCATAAAAGATTTGCAAAAAAGGCAAAAGAGAATAAACTTTCTTCCAATCATTCTCATCCGGCTTGCCACCAAATTTTCTAAGCTATCTAACACATGCATTATCTTGAGAATGCAAGTTAGTAAAAGCTTTTTCTAATTTCATTGCAGATTTAAGCATCAAATAAGTTGAATTCCATCGAGTATCAACATCCAAACACACAAGACTCTTAGTTTCCAAACTCTCTTCATGTGCACAAGCCTTAAATTTCTTAAGTGTAGCCGGAGAAGACCTAACATATCTCACACTACCACGAAGTTTCACAATGGAACTATCAAGATCTTTCAATCTATCTGTCACAACCAAAATAAGTATGTGAGCCACACATCTTATATGTAAATAATCACCATTTAACACACTAGTTTGATGATGGTTCATCCTTCTTTTCAAATATTGGATAGCTAAGTCATTTGAGCTAGCATTATCCACAGTCATAGTCAATATTCTCTTGATTTCCCATTCATTCAAACATTTTTCAACCGCCCTAGCAATGATTTCCCCACTATGACCAATAACCGGACAAAAATTAATGATCCTTTTATGCAACTTCCAATTTTCATCAATAAAATGAGCGGTGAGACACATATAACTCAAATTTTGTCCAGAGGTCCATGTATCAGTGGTAAGACAAACCCTAGAAGAAAGACCTTTAAAAAAATCTTTTAATTTCTTTCTTTCATCAATGAATAACTTATAACAATCTCTTGTTATAGTAGAACGTGAAGGCACAACAAAATGATGATTAATTGCCTTGCAAAAATATCGAAAACCCTCACGCTCCACAAACAAGAAAGGCAATTCATCAACAATTATCATCCTAGCAAGTGCTTTTCTAGTGATTTCTTGATCAAACTCCCACAACGTTGGAACATTCACAATTTCAGTGGATCCATCTTCTTTAGTTATTGTTATGGGCTCAAAGTCAAGCAATTTTTTTTTATATCCATATCGGCAGGAGCTTTTTTACATCGTTGAGCATGATTTTTTAAAGGAGTAGTCCCATTTGTCCCTTTACAACCAATACGAGCTTCACAATGTTTACATATAGCCACATCAGGATCATCAACACAATCATCATAATGAACCCATCATTTAGATTTTTTCTTCCTAACACGTTGAGAAGTGGTATCACTTACATTAGGATGAACAGGAGGTTTTTTAGGCTTGTTTGAGGGCACATAAGTGCTTCCCTTCTTTCTCTTAGTTGGTGGAGCCGCAAATCTCTCAACTTCTTCCACACTTGCAGCTTCATCGTCAGATATATATTGATAAGTGCGCATTATAATATATTTATGTCCCCTTATTTTATTATAATATGTGTGTTTATATTATTATTTTGATGCATTTTAGATATTTTTAATTCTATTAGATATCATATGTTAGGTTTTTATTTTTATTATTAATATTACTTAATTATACTATTTTTGTTTAATGATAAATCTTGGTCCAAGGAAAGAACTACAAGACAAGCCCAAAAGTGCATCCCAATTTGAAAACAAAAGAAGAAAAGAAAAAAAAAAGGTGAGAAAAAGAAGGAAGAAAGAACGAAAAAACAAAACAGAACGAAGGAATAGCGTTCCTCGTTCTTCCTTCTTCCTCTTCGTCGATCATCATCATCCTCTTCACCGCCACACCTCATCTCCTCCACATCATCTCCACCAATCAGAAATTACAATTCGCAACTTGCATCAATCAACCTATCACAGCACAATAGAAATTGCGGCGCCGCAAATCACGACCAAGAAGAGGCGGTTTCTAGGGCTGAATTCTTGGACGCCAATCCTCCTCTCCAATTGGTTCAAAAATCACAGCTTGGCGGCGGAAATTGGGTATAAATACCCAATTAAGGGTTTCGAAAATGGTATGAAAGCATATTCCACAAAATTTGAGGAAAAAAAATAGAGAGTTAGCGTGAGACTTCGAAGCCATATTTGGGGTGCTCGAGTTCGACGAAGAAGACAGCCTTAGGGTGGAGTCCTAGCACACAACCGAGGAAGGTGAGATTCAAGCTTGGACGTAGGTGTGAAATCCAAAATCCGAAGGCGAAATACTTGTAGAATATAACTTGAACTAGTTATTTAAACAAAAAGATATGATATGTTTAGAGTAACTAGGGATTAATGATGTACTTCTAGTTCTATAATGCTTCTAGTTTAATCGTCGGAAGTTGCGTAATACTTGTGGTGATTAGATTAGTTTAGAATCGATAGTCGGCCTAGTTCACTGTTGATTAAAAGTATGGAAGTATAGGGGAGTTTGGCTACTTGAATTCCTACAATTAATCTATCTAATCAATCTTGGATTTATGAAATTGGAAGTATAATCAAGGTTAGGAATTTATAAATCTCTAAAAGAATTATGAGTTTAAAAAGATGGGATTGTTTGTCATCACTTGTAAATAGTAGGTTAGATTTATCTTTAGTAGTTTTTAAATTCATATAAACGTTTTCCAACCCCCTAAAAAAACAATGTGAATATGTATATATTAGTAAATAACATGTATATAATAGTTAAGTACTTTTAATTAGTTGAACTTGGATTTTAGGAATATATTAACCTCTCCGTGGGATCGACCCTTATTTATCACTAAACTAAACTTAAATAATGCTAATGTGGATGAAATAAGGTTTTTAATTTGTACGCATAACGACACGTACCAAATTTTGGCGCCGTTGCCGGGGAAGTTTATAATATTCTTTCCATAAAGTTTAACTGAGATACTAATTTTTGTTATAGAATTTAGTTGATAAAATGACAAATAGTATCTATTATCTTGGTTTTCTAAAGAAAGCTTGACTAGGTTGAGGTTTTTTTTAGCTTATAGTATGTTTCTTAACTTCTTTTTGCATACTATGTGCTTACTTATTTCTTTCTCGTTGACTTTTATTTGGATTAATCAAGGTGACAAGGGTAACTTCTAACATTCTAATAGTATTTTCCTTGATTTTGTTTCATAATATTGTTTAGTGAATTTCTTATATGTACTCGAGTCTCTGAGTAACTCTTTAATTTAGATGTCATGCTATTATTTGAAGAGAATATCACTTGCTATTGCTTGTTATACTCCATGCTATTCTATACTAGGCTATGAAATCTATCTAGCCAAGTGTCA
Organism: Beta lomatogona; assembly: GCA_947646795.1. Lineage (NCBI taxonomy): Eukaryota > Viridiplantae > Streptophyta > Magnoliopsida > Caryophyllales > Amaranthaceae > Beta > Beta lomatogona. Next base: position 134,927 of record CANSNZ010000134.1, on the reverse strand, counting down.
TGTGATTCTAAAATAACCTGAACTTACTTTGTTATGACCTTCATTTTGAGCAATCACCTACATGCCAATCGATTTATCCTGTTATATCACAATATCATAGCTTAAATTACATGGAGCTGTCTGACTAGAGTTTATGAAGGCACTGCTTGATGTTGTATGAACTATTAGGCCATCTGAAAGTTGTGGTTCAAAAGTTGCTGAAATATTCTTATTACATCTTATATGTATGATGCTATTTGATAAAGTTTCACAAGTCATTCTTTTATTGTCAATGTCAATTGGCTTTCTTGATAAGATTTAACTACCTAGAATGATAGAAATTGAATCTGCAGCTGTGAGTTAGTAGTGTTAGATCTCACTATTTTGGAAACATAAACATAAGTTTAACTCAGTCATGAACTTGCTTGATTGTACTTAAATGGTGTTCTAAACTTTGATTTGTAAGTAATATAGCAGCTGGATATAAGTTTGTTCATGAATGAACCAGAAAAGTGATACTTGTTTAGACGGAAAAGTTTGATGTATAAGATAATATCAATCATCGCGTGAGTAGTTTGTATACTTGTTTAGTTGGCACTTCTAAGCCGAACCGTAGAGTATAATATGTTGGCTATTGATCATAATACTTCCTCCGTTCCAAATTAAATGCAACAGTTTCTAAAAACGGCAATTTCAAATTAAATGCAACATTTTACTTCTTTCTATTCTTGGTAAAGATTTTGAGTGTGAAATTACGAAGATATCCTTACTAAAACTAATTAAACCTTGTTAACTTAGTCACATGCCCTTACTTTTTCAGTGGTCCCACTTTCTCTCTCCTTATTAACTTTGTCACACGCCCTTACTTTTTCTTAATCACACCCTAAGAAATTTTGCCTAGGAGAATGTGTCATCCAAATTGCTGCATTTAATATGGAACGGAGGAAGTATAAGATTATATATGCTAGTTAAACAAGTAAACAAAGTTTATGAGACCATCTCGTGGTATTATGTGTTACAATTACGAAGAAAACATGTCATACAATGTGAAAAGGCTAATGTTAAATCTACTACTGAGATTAAGATTAGAAACATAAATTGGAGAAGGGACATAGATTATCTAGAAAACTACAATTTGTGCAGATGCTCTATAATGGAGTCAAGTTCAGTTTTTCGAATAAATTGAAGCCATGCTTTCTCTTGTTGGGTTATAAATTATTAGAACTTGATCCTGAAAACCAACTAAACCCCAATGAACAAGTTGTATGCTTAATTTGTGTGTTAATGGAATTAGTTTGTAGATTGAAATATTATTGAAATTATTGACTTTTAAGAAAGGGGAGCTAAAGAGCATATGATGAGTTGTTGATGATTCAATTCTAAAATATATATAACTAGCTTAATGATACCATAAATAATCTGCAAATAACTTGAATTACTTAATAATTTTGAATTTTCTATTTTCAGGTGCATGAACACACGTCTACGAAAGGAAGCGTTGTTGTTTGATCCTGAAATCGAACGGACAGCAAGGAGAACAAGGAAAAAGTTCTTAGAAAAACAAAGAGAAGAGCGTCTCTACATTGAGAAATTGTTCGAACACGAAGAAGAAATGGCAGAAAGAACTTTGAAGGAGTTAGCTGCGCCAAAGCTAGATGACGAACCTTTAGGCATCGTTTTTCCAACATTGGAAAAACCGTTGAAGCTAAATTCAGGTTTTCTCAATCTTCTTCCTAAATTTCATGGTCATGGAGGTGAGGACCCTAATCGATTCTTAAAAGAATTCCTTGTTATTTGCTCTTCCATGAAACCTGAAGGCATTAATCCAGATGATGTTAAAATCCATGCTTTTCCATTCTCATTGTTTGATTTAGCAAAAGATTGGTTATATTCTCTTCCTCTTGGATCAATTACTACTTGGGATGCACTACAAAAAGCTTTTCTAGAAAATTTCTTCCCCGCAAGTAGAATTGGGTCCATAAGGAAGGAAATATGTGGTATAAGGCAGTACCCTAGCGAGTCACTATATGAATACTGGGAGCGATTTAAAAGGTTATGTGCTTCATGCACTAGTGGAAAAAAGCCTAAGGGCTGCGGTCAAAAGTGGCCTAAGGGCTGCGTTTTTTGACCGCAGCAATTAGAGTAGCAGCCCTTAATATATAGGAAGGGCTGCGGTTAAGAACCGCAACCCTTGCAGTATTAAGGGCTGCGGTCGAAAGAAAACCGCAGCCCTTGGCCGTATAAGGTGCCGGTTAACTAGGGAAAACCGCAGCCCTTGAATAATTAAGGGCTGCGGTTTTTACAGCTTAACCGCAGCCCTTATATGGTCAAGGGCTGCGGTTTTCTCCATTAACCGCAGCCCTTTTGGTAATAAATTTTTTTTTTTAAAATTCGAGCACTATATATGCGCTCGTTCCCCGTGTCGCCGGTTCCTTCTTTGCTTTGCTTTGTACTATATTACAAACCTCATAATGCATATATATATAGAGTTCCCAATTATATATGTAATAATTCTATATATATAATAAATAATGTTAAAGAGTACATATTAAGGCAAATATTAATTCTAATACAAAAAGCTACATTAACGCAACAACCGAATAGCTTGCCAACTTGTTTCGAACTTCTAGCTAGTTCTTGCAAAATCCTAACCAATGTATCATAGACAATCTTCACAAATGTAGGTAGCCAACTTGTTTCGAACTTCATCCAACTCTTCAATTGTGAATTCATCCAACCTTGGTGCGTCATTATCCATGTAAACCTTGCAATAATATGAATATAATAAATTAATAAGATGAAGTCAAACATTTACAATATATAATAACAACTAACTCTTGCAAAAGATTAGAAGTTCAATTTTGTAGGTTCGTTTCGGGGTCGTTTTTTGTGAATTTGAGCTATTTTACTTCCCAAAACTACCTACATGTTATATATAGGAGCAAAACTAACACACACCACTTACTTTATGCATAGTTGAAGTGTTAATGTCATATTTTGGTGCAAAAGATTAGAAGTTCAATTTTTAGGTTCGTTTCGGGGTCGTTTTTTTGTGAATTTGAGCTATTTTACTTCCCAAAACTACCTACATGTTATATATAGGAGCAAAACTAACACACACCACTTACTTTATGCATAGTTGAAGTGTTAATGTCATATTTTGGTGCAAAAGATTAGAAGTTCAATTTTTAGGTTCGTTTCGGGGTCGTTTTTTTGTGAATTTGAGCTATTTTACTTCCCAAAACTACCTACATGTTATATATAGGAGCAAAACTAACACACACCACTTACTTTATGCATAGTTGAAGTGTTAATGTCATATTTTGGTGCAAAAGATTAGAAGTTCAATTTTTAGGTTCGTTTCGGGGTCGTTTTTTTGTGAATTTGAGCTACTTTACTTCCCAAAACTACCTACATGTTATATATAGGAGCAAAACTAACACACACCACTTACTTTATGCATAGTTGAAGTGTTAATGTCATATTTTGGTGCAAAAGATTAGAAGTTTAATTTTTAGGTTCGTTTCGGGGTCGTTTTTTGTGAATTTGAGCTATTTTACTTCCCAAAACTACCTACAAGTTACACATAGGAGCAAAACTAACACACACCACTTACTTTATGCATAGTTGAAGTGTTAATGTCATATTTTGGTGCAAAAGATTAGAAGTTCAATTTTTAGGTACGTTTCGGGGTCGTTTTTTTTGTGAATTTGAGCTATTTTACTTCCCAAAACTACCTACAAGTTACACATAGGAGCAAAACTAACACACACCACTTACTTTATGCATAGTTGAAGTGTTAATGTCATATTTTGGTGCAAAAGATGAGAAGTTCAATTTTTTAGGTTCGTTTCGGGGTCGTTTTTTGTGAATTTGAGCTATTTTACTTCCCAAAACTACCTACAAGTTACACATAGGAGCAAAACTAACACACACCACTTACTTTATCCATAGTTGAAGTATGTAAGTCACACTTAGGTACAAAAGATTAGAAGTTTAATTTTTAGGTTCGTTTCGAGGTCGTTTTTTGTGAATTTGAGCTATTTTACTTCCCAAAACTACCTACAAGTTACACATAGGAGCAAAACTAACACACACCACTTACTTTATGCATAGTTGAAGTGTTAATGTCATATTTTGGTGCAAAAGATTAGAAGTTCAATTTTTAGGTTCGTTTCGGGGTCCTTTTTTTGTGAATTTGAGCTATTTTACTTCCCAAAACTACCTACAAGTTACACATAGGAGCAAAACTAACACACACCACTTACTTTATGCATAGTTGAAGTGTTAATGTCATATTTTGGTGCAAAAGATTAGAAGTTTAATTTTTAGGTTCGTTTCGGGGTCGTTTTTTGTGAATTTGAGCTATTTCACCTCCCAAAACTAGCTACATGTTACATGCTACAATTTCCAAAATAAACTAATTCTTACCTATCAATTTAATCTAAATTAAATAAACTAATTAGTTACATACCTTTTGAAGATAATCGATGTCAGTACAACGGTTGACTATATCAAACATGTACCGCAGTACGTAATAGCCACAATCAACACCATTCTTTTGTTGCGGACACTGAAATTCACCAAATTTAAACATCCAAAAACATTCATGTTAAATTTAAAGTATATGAAAATAAATGGTTAGACATAAGATTCACCAAAGTAGTTACCTCAACTGATATCCAAAGAGGAGCTTTTCCTAATCGAAGTCCAAGTCCATAATGGTGCTTCATCACACTACATCAATACATTATAAGATGTTTATTATATATATATATATAAATGTGTAATATTAGGTACACATATTGTTCTAGTTAAGTTACCTATTCAATAGTGACTTGACTAGTAAGCTCCGTGGTGGTTGTCGACGAAGAGAATCAAAGTGGTAAACGTGATTATTTGACAAACATATCACAATGAGCGTCCAATGGAGACTATACAAGGAAATAATATAAAGTTACTTATTCAACAATTCGGTGAATTTTGTTATCGATATATATGGAACAAGAAGGCAAGTTATCTAAACAAGGTAATAAAGTTATAGAAAATAAAGTAAAGCATCAAGTTTGGCGTAACAAGCTTACGCTTCAATATATGGAACAAGGATGAACTTCTCTTCTAACCGATGTGATTGTTTGAAACTAGTATCGAGATATTCTTTCACATCGGTTTTGTTTTTTAAACAATTGTCATCTCGCATCATACTTGGACATAACCAACCAATCTTTGTCTCACTCATTTTTTCATTCAATTCAGTACACAATAACCTGAGAAATTAAAGCATATAATAAAAAGTCAACATACATGTATGGAAGGTGAAAATTATTATAAACTTGTAAAGTAAGATATGTATATGTATCACCTCATGAAAGCTTGTATCATTGTTCCACTCAACATTTCTCCACGTAAGAATTCTTTAACATCGTCTTTGGAAATCCATGTAGATGACTCGTCAGCGTAGTTGAATTGTTCCTTCCCCAAAGGAACATGTATTGGAGCATTCTCGGGCAAATCGCTAACACACTCATGCAACCAATAACATGCCTTAGTAAGGCCTTGCACCACCAACGGCTCGAGAAGTGGATTGTTTGACATACTAACTTGGTCATCGAACACAATTGGTTCAATTTCAGCACGTCCAATTGCCTCCTTAGCCATCTTGTTTTGTGAACCGACCTTTTTAGCCTTCTGGTCATGTGAACCAGCCTTCCTTGAAACCTATTAAAAAGTAATAATAAGAATATTGTTCACTTATTATTTATATGACATAGAAAAGTAATATAATCAGAGTTGATTATTACATAAACTAACGCATATATATATGTATGTTTATCGGTGTACCTCATCTGAAAATCGCACCCATGCACGCGGCCACAGAACATAACTACCATGGGCGTCACTCAGTGTATGTAGACTGACCTCCGGTTTTGGCATCGGAAGACCTAAGTCTTCAAAACCAGGCTCAATGTAGTCGATGCTCACCACATAGTGATCATTTTTCACTATCTGGTGATGCACTCGTACTCGATCACCGAGGAGGTTGTGCATGGCCACTAGCTACCACAATCAGACTATCAGAATCTTTTTCTTGAACTAATAGTCGGCATGGGGTCTCCTCCTTTGAATCAAAACAAGTCATTAATAGTTAATTGCGATGAAACAACATATTTAGAATTGCATGCACTTAGGGACAATACATAGTTAATTAATAAAGCACAGTGATTAAGCGTGATAAATTAAACCAAATACAGTGATTACCTTCAACTCGGGTATTGGTGGATCAGGTGCAGGTATCGTTTGATTATCTGATGTTTGTGGAACACCGATCGGCTGGCTAGATGGAACATCACTACCTTTCTTCAATGGGAAGGTCGGTAAACCCATTTGCTCCATCATAGCATTGAAGTTATGTGTCATCTCCTCTCTAAGCTCCTCCCGAATTGCGAGATTTGATAGCCTCCACATCTACCGACGCCGAATTCACACTACTTGCACTTGATTTTGACGTTGTCGTGTATTGTTCACCATATACCTTTCGCACGCCGAGGCGGACACCTCCCACGCCCCTCACACGACCACTATGGTCCTTTCCTAGAGTTTCGTGCAAAGCATCCATGTGTGCGGTAGGAGTGAAATCACCTGTTGCCTCCTTTTCCTTTAATCCGATCTACAAATAAAACAACATAAATTAGACGTTAAAATTTTTCAAAAAACAAAACAAGCGGGAACGTGCAAGGGGGTGGGGTGGGGACCGTGGTAGGGGGGAAGTGCAAGGGGGGGGACTGTGCAAGGGAGGGGGGCAGCGTGTGGGGGACTGTGGGGGGGCAAGGGGGGGGGCGGTGGGGGGAAGGCATGGGGGAGGGGGGGGGAAGTGAAAGGGGGCTGTGTGGGGGACCGTGGGGGGGGGCGTGTGGGGGGCAGGTGTGGGGGACTGTGTGGGGGGGCAAGTGTAGGGGGCAGTGGGGACTGTAGAGGGGGTGGGGAGTAGTGCGGGGGGAAGGTGGGGGCGTGGGGGGACTGTGGTTGGGGGGCGGGGGGGGCCAGGGGGGGTGGTAGGGGGAAGTGCGGGGGGACGTGTGTGGGGCGGTGGGGGGAGTGGGGGGCTGTGTTGGGGGCAGCTGGGGGGGCGTGTGTGGGGCAAGGGGGGACTGTGTTGGGGGCGGGCAGTAGGGGGCGATGGGGGGTGGGGGGCGGTGTAGGGGGGGCAAGGGGGGACTGCGTGGGGGGGAAGTGCAGGGGGACTGTGGGGGGGCAGCTGGGGGACCAGTTTAGGGGGGCGGGGGGGGCCAAGGGGGGGGCTGTGGGGGGGGAAGTGCAAGGGGGGGACTGTGTGTTGGGGGGCGGGGCCGTGCAAGGGGGGCAGCTGGGGACTGTGTGGGGGGGAAGTGCGGGTGTGGGGTGTGGGGGATGGGGTTACTTGAATAATGGATATAAACGAAAACATATCAAATTAGCAAAATAAGCCTAAAATGATATTTACGTTCCCGAAATCCGACCAACAACAAAGTAGCACCTATAAATCTACTTAATAACAATATTTTAGGTTATATTATCATGTTTCACAAGAAATTGGAGCCCAAGTGACTCAAACTATTCGAAAATGACATGAAATGGCCGAAATAGGCCTAAAATGATATTTACGTTCCCGAAATCCGACCAATAATAAAGTAGAACCTATAAATCTACTTAATAACAATATTTTAGGTTATATTATCATGTTTCACAAGAAATTGGAGCCCAAGTGACTCAAACTATTCGAAAATGACATGAAATGGCCGAAATAGGCCTAAAATGATATTTACGTTCCCGAAATCCGACCAATAATAAAGTTGAACCTATAAATCTACTTAATAACAATATTTTAGGTTATATTATCATGTTTCACAAGAAATTGGAGCCCAAGTGACTCAAACTATTCGAAAATGACATGAAATGGCCGAAATAGGCCTAAAATGATATTTACGTTCCCGAAATCCGACCAATAATAAAATTGAACCTATAAATCTACTTAATAACAATATTTTAGGTTATATTATCATGTTTCACAAGAAATTGGAGCCCAGTGACTCAAACTATTCGAAAATGACATGAAATGGCCGAAATAGGCCTAAAATGATATTTACGTTCCCGAAATCCGACCAATAATAAAGTTGAACCTATAAATCTACTTAATAACAATATTTTAGGTTATATTATCATGTTTCACAAGAAATTGGAGCCCAAGTGACTCAAATTATTCGAAAATGACATGAAATGGCCGAAATAGGCCTAAAATGATATGCACTTACAATAGCATTGGCTATCTTTTACGTAACGGGATCGGGTAACACTCTCTTTCCCTTTGCATCAACCCCATGCATCGAACACCACCAATCAAGGACCCCGTCTGGTTGACGAGCCGGTGTAGGCGATGTGGTTGTAGAGGTAGGTGTCGTTGTCGAATCCTGTGTGGGGTAATGGGCAAACATCCACTTTTTTCTCGCCTGATCGTAGGAATGGGCACCCAAATGATGATAATATTTCCTTGCTTTTGCACTTGCGCTTTTTTTCTCACGTCTTGCCCGAAAAAAACACATAATTACAAACAAAAGATTAGGTGTTATATACAATCATACTCGAGCTAAGTGTGGTAAATATAATTAAAATCCTTTGCTTACAACGACTTAGGGGTAGTATTTTTGGCAACAAATGCTTCCCACTCTTCGGGTTTGATATTTCTCCATATTTGATATGGTAATGTGGTGGGTTCCTCTCGAATTTTCCAATGCAGCCTCGGCTTCGATTTGCTTTTCTCCCCCATAAATTTTCTTCTTCTTTGTACCCGTTCTTTTCCTCCGCTTAGTAATCCAACCGGACACTAACTTAGCCTTGAAATCTCGAAATCTCTGAGCAAGCGCGGATAAAAATAGATTCTTCTTGGCTTCATCATCTTCGATATTGAAGAGATTCTACAAAAAAACGAACAAAAATATTAGTTTCCACATTTGTTGTAATAGATTAAATTTTATCATTAGTACTACATACACATACATTTATTAAAATAAGAAACTAAATGGTAGTATGAAACTTACCATAGTGTCATTCCATAGCAATTTCTTCATCCCCTCGGGCACCTCTTGCCATGAATGCAAAATGGAGAGCCTCCGAACACAAAGGCCAATATGTTTGGCATACTTAGAACGCCACACACCACAAGGTTGACCCAAGTTATCGTACTCTAAAGTCATATGCAAGTGAGTAGCACTTATTGACTTTGTAGGTCCTCTTCCCTTTCTCTTTTTCATCACTTTCGATTTTCTTTGTTGTTGATTTGTTTGTAACTCCCGTTGTTGACCTTCTTTCCTACAAACTTGTTGTGCTTTCACAATTGTACCACTTTTTGGATGAAGTTCTTGAAGATCTCGATCTTCGAGATCACCTTTATCTGGGTCCTTCCTCACATCATAAGATTCATCCTCGGTTGTGTGTTCACTAGTCGTCATCTCATCCATATGTAGTAATTATCCCTGCAATTATAAACACATAGAAATTAATATATATGTACAAGTTAAAAAAAAATAACAAATTGATTAAGGACCAACAATAATGGAACATCGGAAATCGTGGGCCACTAGCTCCCCCCCTTGCACATCCCCGCGGCGGCAGCCGCGGCGGCAAGCGGCTTTGCTTGCCGCTGCCGCTGGCAGCTTGCTTTGCTGCCCGCTGGGCGGCTTGCTTGCTGCCGCGGGGAATGTGCAAGAGGGGGGAAGTAGCTAGGTGTTGGACTGGGGGGGGGGGAAGTAGCTAGGGGTTGGACGGGGGGAAGTAGCTAGGGGTTGGACGGGGGGGAGCGGGGGGCAGTGCAAGGGGGGGGACCGGGGGCTCGTGCAAGGGGGGGAAGTAGCTAGGGGCCGGACGGGGGGGATCGGGCCGTGTGCAAGGGGGGGAACCGGGGCCTGTGCAAGGGGGGGCCTAAAATGATATTTATTTTCCCGAAATCCAACCATCAACAAAGTAGCTCGTATAAATCTACTTAATAGCAACATTTTAGGTTATAAGATCATATTTCACAACAAATTGGATTACCATGACTCGAAATACACGAAAATGACATGAAACGGCCGAAAAAAGCTTAAAATGACGTTTACTTTCCCGAAATCCAACCATGAACATAGTAGCACCTATAAACCTACTTTGTAGTCGTATTTTATGCAATATTATCACATTCAACAAGAAATTGGATTACCATGACTCGAAATACACGAAAATGACATGAAACGGCCGAAATAAGCTTAAAATGACGTTTACTTTCCCGAAATCCAACCATGAACATAGTAGCACCTATAAACCTACTTTGTAGTCGTATTTTTATGCAATATTATCACATTCAACAAGAAATTGGACTACCATGACTCGAAATACACGAAAATGACATGAAACGGCCGAAATAAGCTTAAAATGACGTTTACTTTCCCGAAATCCAACCATGAACATAGTAGCACCTATAAACCTACTTTGTAGTCGTATTTTATGCAATATTATCACATTCAACAAGAAATTGGATTACCATGACTCGAAATACACGAAAATGACATGAAACGGCCGAAATAAGCTTAAAATGACGTTTACTTTCCCGAAATCCAACCATGAACATAGTAGCACCTATAAACCTACTTTGTAGTCGTATTTTATGCAATATTATCACATTCAACAAGAAATTGGATTACCATGACTCGAAATACACGAAAATGACATGAAACGGCCGAAATAAGCTTAAAATGACGTTTACTTTCCCGAAATCCAACCATGAACATAGTAGCACCTATAAACCTACTTTGTAGTCGTATTTTATGCAATATTATTACATTCAACAAGAAATTGGATTACCATGACTCGAAATAAACGAAAATGACATGAAACGGACGAAATAGGCCTAAAATGACCCTTACTTTCCCGAAATCCAACCAACAACAAAGTAGCACCTATAAATCTACGTAATAGTCGTATTTTTTGCTATATTATTATATTCAACAAGAAAATTGAGTCACATGACTCGAAATATATGAAAATGACATGAAATGGACGAAATAGAGATAAACCCGAGTATATGTCTCATGATTTGTTGACCTTCCGCCGTTTCTTAGGAGTTTCAACATGTATCCCTTCGAGTGTGATCAACACGCATATAGTTCTCGACATATTTACATCATCTTCCACGCTATTTTCGGGATAGGTAAAAGTTGGGATGTCCTCAAATGCATCATACTCTTCCTCATCCTCAACATCACCAATGCCCGAATACTCCTTTTGCCAGGTACAACAATTGACCACTTATTATCGGCAGGATCGGTTACATAGAATACTTGTTTAGCTTGTGATGCAAGTACAAATGGCTCTTCGCCTCACGTAGACGACCCATGTCCACAAGAGTGAATCCGCAAGGATCATCTTTTTTACGCAACGTCGATTATCATCAACCCAATTGCAATAAAAGAGACAAATATGAAAAGCCGAGTAGTCAAGCTCCCATATTTCTTGAATTCGCCCATAATAGTTGGTGGCGGCAAGAACGGGAGACTTATCTTTCGAGCTTGCGTATTGTGTAGATGACGCCACAAGTGAAACACCACTATTCTGTCGCGATGTCGACTTAAGATCTTGACGTTCAGTCCAAAACGTATACCCGTTAATATCATAACCCTCATAAGAGTGTACAGATTCACGAGGACCAAATGCTAACCACTTGACTTGTTTAGAAACATTTTCATTTAAATCATCCACTTACTCGATGATGAAACCAATCAATGAACGTCTTATTATGCATTTGCGTCAATGCCCTTATTCCTTTTCCGGGGTTGCTAACACGTAATTCCTCCATATGCTCATTTAAATAAGGATGGACAAGTGCCACGTGATGCAACACAAATAAGTGAGCTTGTGTACGCTTGTCGACGAAGGTGAGATCAATTTTGAGCCAATCGTACCCTTGCCCTCGAGTCCGCCCTCGTGTCGAGATATCGGAACGCCAATAGGATCAACACCAAAGAACATACTCGCCACAAAATTACTGACCTCTTCAACCACAATCCCTTGAATAATGCTACCTTCTGGTTGTGCAAGATTTCGAACTTTATCCTTCAAAGTACCCATATATCTCTCAAAAGGATAGCACCACCTCAAAAACACTGGACCACACAGCTTAATTTCTCGAACTAGATGGACAATGAGATGGACCATAATGTCAAAGAATGCGGGGGGAAAAAACATCTCAAATTTGCATAGAGTTTCAACTACTCTGGCCTGCAAAGAATCGAGGGTCGACGGTTCAAGGACTTTGCTGCATATTGTATGGAAAAATGAACAAAGTTCGGTAATGGTGTGCCTCACATGCTTCGGAAGTATCCCACGAATTGCAATCGGTAAGAATACTTGCATCATGACATGACAATCGTGAGATTTCATACTCGATAACTTCAACTCACCATTTAAGGTAACAAATCGCTTCATATTCGATGAGTACCCAGTTAGAACCTTAATACCATACAATGACTCGCAAAAAATCCGTTTCTCAGCTTTCGACAACGTGTAGCAAGCTGGGGGCAAATAATTCTTCTCCGAATCATCCACCCTTTTTCTTTTCCCAATTTCCTCATCAAGCCCTTCCTCCACTACTTTCTTTTTCCTTCCCGCCCTTTTTTGAGCCCACAACTCCGGTCGAAGCTTATTTTTTTCCAAGTGAAGACGTGACGCTTTAACATCCTTTGTCTTACCCGAATATTCATAAGTGTCGCAAGAATTGCATCACAAACATTCTTCTCAATGTGCATGACATCCAAACAATGTCTGACTTTTAAATCTTTCCAATATGGGAGTTTCCAAAAAATAGACTCCTTTTTCCATAATCCTGTAGTTCCATCAACGTCATTCGCAGGTTTACCATAGATCGTTTCAATGCCCTTAACCTGATTATAAACTTCAGTACCAGTTAATGGTCTACGAGCAACTTCCTCTTCAACCGTCCCATCGAAGGCCTTTTTCTTAAATCGATAGGGATGGTCGCGTCTAAGGAGCCTTCGTGTGCGCATATAGACATGTTTGCAACCCTTAATGTGTGTAGACTTCATGTCATCTATACAAATCGGGCACGGTTTTTTTCCTTTGGTCTTATACCCGCATAAGTTCCCATAAGCCGGAAAGTCGTTCATTGTACAGAAAAGCATGGCACGCAGAGTGAACATCTCATTAGCATACGCATCAAATACCGACACTCCTTCGTTCCACATCTTCTGTAAATCTTCAATAAGTGGTTGAAGGTATACATCTATGTCATTTCCGAGGTTGTTTCGGCCCCGATATGAGAAGCGACAACATGATGTACTTGCGTTTCATGCACAACCAAGGAGGCAAGTTATAAATCACTAAAACTACTGGCCATGTACTATGCTGAGAACTAAGATTGCCAAAGGGATTCATGCCATCCGTACATAATCCAAGCCTCAAATTCCTATCCTCGTTACCAAACGGCTTATGCACCCTATTGATACTTTTCCACTCGGGGAATCGGCCGGGATGCTTCAAAGAAACCGTCTTTCTTCCTACGATCCGCATGCCACCGCATATTCTTCGCATCTTTTTTTAGTGAGAACATGCGCTTAAATCTAGGTATTATGGGAAGATACCACAACACCTTAGCTGGTGGTCCTTCACTACCCCCAGCCCCTTCACGCCTGTACCTTGATAATCCACAACGTGGACACTCATCTAAATGCTCATACTCATTACGATAAAGCACACAATCGTTTGGACAAGCATGTATCCTCTGGTACTCTAAACCGAAAGGACACATGAGTTTCTTAGCATAATAGTTCGACTTTGGCGATCATTTCCATCGGGGAGCATATCGGCTAAAACTTCCAACAACGACGTGAAACCGCAATCCGTCCAACCTCGCTTTCGACTTAATATTGAAGAGTGTTATCACAACGGAAAGTTTGGTGTACTTCGTACAACCTGGATACAATGGCCTTTCGGCGGCCTCGAGAGATAGACTCAAACATACGAGGTCGTTTGCAAGACTGATCTTCAACCTCTTGTATCATCTCGTCTACCCGATCTCTATCATCATCCCCAAATTCATCATCCCCATACTCACCATCCTCGAAATCATCACCTAATTTATCCTTCTCCTCTTCACATACATCGTTCATTATCCTACAACTTCTTGCATATCTCCCCTCCTCACCATGCCAAACCCATACGTGGTATTGAGGCCTAAACCCACGACGAAAGACATGCTCCCTAAGCAAATGAATACTACTAACCTTGCTCACATTTCCACAATCTAAACAAGGACAATAAAAGTCGATCGCTCCGAGAAGATGCTTGGTATTCTAATGCAGATTTACAAAATTCTGAGACCCCATTCACAAACTCAATCGATTCACGGCTACCATACATCCAAGTACGATCCATCTCATTCATGAAAACCTCTAATTAAACACAACCAATTATAAGTATCAATCATTTAAGCACATTCACATGCAAGACAATCACATATTGAAAACACGCACATACAAATGGAGGCTAAGTGAGTCACATGTGCAAATGTATGCATGCATCCGAAGGTCCTTATCACTCCAACCTAACCCATCCTTGGACATTTAATCTCACTAGTGAATATATGCCAACTCTTCAATTCTAAGGAAAATCCGGCAGCATTTCCCTACAGTTCTCCAAGTACACAATGTAGATAATTGATTATCTACATATGTACACAGAGAACAATGTAGAGAAATGACAAGCCAAGACTTTCCTTAGAATTGAAAAGAAGACATACATTCACCACCTAAGTGAGATCAAACGTCCAAGGACAGTCCCAAACAGGGGACTATTCAAGACTTACTCCTAATGAGTAAGTCTTGAACGGGTATCTAGGCATATGATTGATGATATGATGATTCATATAACTTATACATTTCATAGCTTAATTAAATTGTTTTCATCCAATCTCATATCAAGAAATATACATACACATATATAGATTGAATCTACATATACATAATAAATGAAGATATATAATGAATTGTCTTTATCATAAATACATACCAATAACAACTAATATGGAGATCGATCTCTATATATACTCGCACTATCTCCTAGTTGATTTGCCGCTTCCAATATGCTAATATCTAAGACACATAAAACCGAAAAAATTGTTAGCATATAGTAAATGCAAAAATTATAAGAAATACATTCATATATATAAATTATCATATCTTACCCACATTGAAACACATTACAACTAACTTTTCTCATTTAAACTATTAACAAATTATAAATGAAATTTGTTTGCATTAAACTAAGTTAATAGCTAATGTAGCTAATCAACTAATTCAAATAACATATATATTATTAATTATATCAAATTTCACGAGTGTACGACAAATATTCCCAAAAAAATCATAAAAATTCCATAAACTTCCACCAATTATGTCTTATTGCAACAATCGAAGTGAACACCAATATCAACAACTCCAATTCTAAATCGAAAATCAAAACTCTAAGCGAGAAAAAATACTTGAATTATGCTCACATCAAACATAAACTAATCAAAGAAATTACACAATAAAAATCCAAAATTAGCAAAATCAAAGACATTGCTAATTGAGAAAGAGAAAGAGAGGAGAGAGAAAGTACATTTGAGAGTTTGGCAAACGAGAGCAAGAGCCAACAGCTCGGCGTCGGCGTCGCCTTGAAGAACGGTTCGAAGGACTAGTGGCTTCTCTCCTCCCAAAGTAGGCCGACCTTTCGGCGTTGCTGAGCCGCCGATCTTTAGTGGAAGCCGCCGGCAGCGCTTCTTTTTCTCGGTGTTGGAGGGTTTAGGCGCACGGGTGGTTGGTGCGCAA
Source organism: Beta lomatogona (assembly GCA_947646795.1). Classification (NCBI taxonomy): domain Eukaryota; kingdom Viridiplantae; phylum Streptophyta; class Magnoliopsida; order Caryophyllales; family Amaranthaceae; genus Beta; species Beta lomatogona. The sequence goes on along the minus strand of CANSNZ010000134.1, from coordinate 119,064 downwards.
CGGAGGGTGGCGGCGCTCGGGTGGTTTTCGCCTTTCGGCACTGCAAGCTGCGATACCCGCACAGGAGGGTGGAGCTCCGGGGTCTCGCGTGATGGCGCGTAGCGCGGGGTGGCGTGCACGGGAGGGTGGAGCTCGGGGCGGTGGTTCAATTTCGCGAGCTAAGGAGCTCGGGTGTTTTTGCTGCGTGGAGCTAAGAGAGTTCGTGAATTGAATGAAAATTGGGTGGAGGGAAGAATTAATGAGAGCGCGATTATTTTGGGTGGGAAAAATAAAACAAAGGGGCTGCGGTTGTGTAGAAAACCGCAGCCCTTCCCATTAAGGGCCGCGGTCGGGACCAAAACCGCAGCCCTTTAGTGCACCGAGGGCTGCGGTTTTGGTCCCGACCGCGGCCCTTAATGGAAGGGCTGCGGTTTTCTACACAACCGCAGCCCTTTTACAACAGCAAATGGCTTTTTTTCCTCTAGTGATGTCCTCAACATCAAATAAGTGACCAATTATTAATTCAATATTTTTATGAGGGTTTATTGCCGAATGATAAGGGAATGATAGATGCTGCAAGTGGTGGGGCTTTAGTGAATAAAACACCTAATCAAGCTAAAATTTTAATTTCTATCATGGCACAAAACACACAACAATTTAGTACTAGGAATGATGCTAGGAGAGTAAATGAGCTTGATGTTACTTCTGTTCATAATCAATTAAAGGAAAATGCTCAAGAGATTGCTAATTTAACTACTATAGTATTTAAAATTGTTGGTCAAGAGTCAAAAGCAAAAGTTTGTGGTATATGTGCTGATGTGTCCCATGTTATTGATGCATGTCCAACGTTGCAAAATGAAGATGTAAATGATTTAGGAGGTTTCATAGGTCAACCCCAAAAAAAATACGATCCTTTCTCATCAACTTATAATGAAGGTTGGAGAGACCATCCTAATTTGAGATATGGACCTAGACCACCATTTCAACAATCTAATCCCATACCATACTTTCATGCTAATTCCCAACAACAATCCCAATCATCAAATACATCTTTAGAAGATCTTGTTAAACAACTAACTAATCAGATAGGACAAGTCCATTCACAAGGTGTTAGTTATCAAAAGAAGACTGAATCTCATTTACAACATCTAGACACTCAAATAGGTCAAATATGTACCTCATTAAGTAATTTAGAAACTCAAATCTCTGGAAAACTACCTTCTCAACCCCTCCCTAACCCTCAGGAAAATGCAAAAGTTGTCACACTTAGGAGCGGGAAAGAATTAAAGGACCCTAAAGCCAAAAACAGAGAAATTGAAGATGAACTAGAGGTGAGACCTAAGACTGGATTGACTGAAGATGAAATTAATGAAACAATCTTAGAAAATCAAGAGATATTAACAGAGAAAGAAAAAGAAGTTGAAGAAAAGGAGAGTCAAACTAAAAATTTAGAATCTAATTTTGATTTTTCTAAATGCAAAGATGTGCCTCCTTTCCCTTCTAGGTTTTCTAAACCTAAGAAAGATATTCTTGATAATGAAATCTTAGAAACTTTTAGAAAAGTTGAAGTGAATATACCTCTTCTTGATGCTATAAAACAAGTGCCTAGATATGCTAAATTTTTAAAAGAACTGTGTACTCATAAAAGACAACTTAAGGGCTCTGAAATGGTAAACATGGGTGAGAATATATATGCGGTAATTGAAAGGAAACTCCCACCTAAGTGCAAAGATCCTGGAATGTTCTCTATTCCGTGTAAAATTGGTAGTTGTAAATTTGAAAGATGCATGCTCGACTTAGGTGCTTCTATTAATGTTATTCCCAAATTTGTTTATGATTCTCTAAATATAGGCCCACTTTCTAAAACTGATGTTGTAGTACAATTGGCTGATAGATCTAATGCATATCCTATTGGAGTTTTAGAAGATGTTCTTGTGCAAGTAAATGAATTAGTTTTTCCTGCTGATTTCTATGTGTTGGATATGGGTTCTAATTCTGATTTTTCTAATGTACCCTTGTTGTTAGGAAGACCATTCTTAAAAACTTCTAAAACTAAAATAGATGTGCTTGAGGGTAATTTAACTATGGAATTTGATGGTGAAATAATTAGATTTAATATTTTCGATGCTATGAGATACCCTAGTGACATCAATAATTTGTGTGCCATTGATACTATTGATGTGATTGATAATATTGCACAAAATTTATTTGATCAAGGTCAATTATTTGGTGATTTACTTAGTTATGTAGTTGATGAATTGCTGCATGGATTGATGATGGTGAACTAGTTAATGACATTGAAACTCGAATAGTTGATTGTTCTTTTGCTGAAAAACAAAGTTTAAGTATACCATTATCTACCGCAAGATTAGTGCCCTCAATTGTTAAAGCACCTGAATTAGAATTGAAAATACTTCCTTCGAATCTAAAATATGCTTTTCTTGGTAATAATGGGACTTTACCTGTTATTATTTCTAGTTCATTAACTCCGTCCCAAGAACAAAAATTGCTAGAAGTACTTAAAGAACACAAAGAGGCTATTGGATGGACATTAGCTGATATAAAAGGAATTAGCCCGACTATGTGTATGCATAGAATTTTCTTGGAAAACAATGCTAAACCTGTTCGCGAAGCTCAACGTAGACTAAATCTTTTAATGATGGAAGTTGTCAAGAAAGAAATTGTAAAATGGTTAGAAGCAGGAGTAATTTACCGAATTTCTGATTCTAAATGGGTAAGTCCGATTCATGTGGTTCCTAAAAAGTCTGTAATAACAGTCGTTGAAAATAAAACAGGAGAACTTGTTCCAACTAGAATATCTAATGGATGGAGAGTATGTATTGATTATAGAAAGTTAAATCAATCAACTAGAAAAGATCACTTTCCTTTACCTTTTATTGATCAAATGTTAGAAAAGTTAGCCGAACAATCCTTCTTTTGCTTTCTTGATGGTTATTCTGGCTATACACAAGTTCCCATTGCTCCTGAAGACCAAGATAAAACCACATTTACGTGTCCTTTTGGTACATTTGCTTTTAGACGAATGCCTTTTGGTTTATCTAATGCTCCAGGTACTTTCCAAAGATGTATGATGAGTATATATTCTGATCTAATTGAGCAAAATATGGAAGTATTTATGGATGATTTTACGGTATTCGGTGATTCATTTGATAAGTGCTTAAATAGTTTATCTCTTGTTTTAAAAAGATGTATTGAAACAAACCTTGTCCTAAACTTTGAGAAGTGTCATTTTATGGTTGAACAAGGAGTTGTTTTAAGACATGTTGTTAGTGCTAAAGGACTAGAAGTTGACAAATCTAAAATTGAAGTCATTAGTTCCTTACCGTATCCTACTTGTGTACGTGAAATTCGCTCATTTTTAGGACATGCTGGATTTTATAGGCGTTTTATTAAAGATTTTTCTAAAATTGCATCTCCTTTATGCGCTTTACTTGCTAAAGAAGCTAACTTTGATTTCAATGATAATTGTAAAATAGCTTTTGATGAACTAAAAGAAAAATTAACCACTGCCTCTGTTATTAGACCTCCTGACTGGTCTTTACCATTTGAAATTATATGCGATGCTAGTGATAAAGCAATTGGTGCAGTTTTAGGACAAAAGAAGGATAAAGTACCTTATGCAATTCATTATGCTTCAAAATCACTTGATTCTGCCCAATGTAACTATACTGTAACTGAAAAAGAAATGTACGCTGTCGTTTTCGCATTAGAAAAATTTAGGACATATTTGCTTGGAACTCATGTCATTGTTTATTCTGACCATTCTGCGCTTAAGTATTTATTGAAAAAGAAAGAATCTAAACCTTGACTTCTTAGATGGATGCTCCTTCTACAAGAATTTGATTTAGAAATTAGAGACAAAAAAGGTGCTGAGAATCATGTTGCTGACCATTTAAGTAGAATAGTGCCTAGAGAGGATTGGCCTCTGGTAAGTGAATTTTTTCCAGATGAACAATTATTATCTTTGTATCAAGTTGAAACTCCTTGGTTTGCTGATATTGTTAATTACTTGGTTACAAGAACATTTCCCTCTACTTTATCTAAAGCTCAAAAGGAAAAGATTAAATCTGATTCTAAATATTATATATGGGATGACCCATACCTTTGGAAAACATGTTCTGACCAAGTTATAAGAAGATGTGTAGATAAATCTGAATTCTCCTCTATTCTGAATTTTTGTCATGGTCTTGAAAGTGGAGGGCACTTTGGTCCTCAAAGAACTACACACAAAGTCCTAGCGTCTGGTTTTTATTGGCCTACATTATTTAAAGATGCCTATGAATTCTGTAAGTCTTGTGAACAATGTCAAAAGACTGGAAACTTAACTAGAAGAAACGAAATGCCACAAACCGGTATCTTAATTTGTGAAATATTTGACGTTTGGGGTATTGACTTTATGGGTCCGTTTCCGTCTTCTTTTAGTAATCTTTATATCATTCTTGCTGTTGATTACGTCTTTAAATGGATAGAAGCTAGTGCAACTAGAGCTGATGATGCTAAAACTGTGATTAACTTTGTCAAAAGTAATATATTTTCTAGATTTGGAATACCTAAAGCGATTATTAGTGATAGATGCACTCATTTTGTTAACAAGACACTTGGTGCATTATTTGAAAAATATCATGTTACACATAGAATTTCTACTGCATATCATCCACAATCTAATGGACAAGCTGAAGTTTCGAACAGAGAAATGAAATCTATATTGGAAAAAATGGTGAATCCTAATAGAAAAGACTGGAGTTTAAGGTTAAATGATGCATTATGGTCTTATAGGACAACATTTAAGACTCCGATAGGGATGTCTCCTTATAGATTAGTATTTGGTAAAGCTTGCCACTTGCCTGTAGAAATAGAACATAAGTCATATTGGGCAGTAAAGCAGTGTAATTTAGATTATGATCAAGCTGGAAAAGAAAGAAAATTGCAGTTGCAAGAACTTGAAGAACTAAGGTTAGAAGCTTATGAAAATGCTAAGATTTACAAAGAAAAGACTAAGGCCTTTCATGATAAACAGTTAGCTAGGAAAACATTTCATGTTGGTCAGAAGGTTTTATTATTCAATGCTCGATTAAAATTATTTCCTGGTAAACTCCAATCTAGGTGGCTTGGTCCTTTTGTCGTTACTAACCTCTTTCCTCATGGTGCAGTAGAGATAAAAAGTCTTGACACTCAAAAGATTTTAAAAGTAAATGGTCATAGGTTGAAGACATATCATGAATTCCCGCATGTTATGACTATTGAAGAAATTGAGCTAGAAGAACCTTGATTGGTACACGTCGAGCCAACGACGTAAACCAAGGCGCTGCTTGGGAGGCAACCCAAGACAATATCAGATTTGCTTTCTTAAACTCTTTGTTTAGTTTGCTTTTATTTAGAGTGTGTTTTTCATTTTATTTTGAGCTTGTGAATTGTTTTTGAGGATTTTCATGATATCTTCCACATTTTCAATGTTATATTGAGGACAATGTAAGGTTTAAGTGTGGGGGAGAGGTTATTGTTTACTGTTACATGAAGTATGTGGAATTTGATGAAATTTTTTCGAATTGAATTGCTATGGATGATGGAGAATATTGTAGCTGGAGTTGAATGTTGGTATTTTTGAGGAAAATGGTGAATGTTGGTGTTGGAATATTATATGGATAATATATTGTTCTAAAACAGGTTGAATTGGATGCATAATTGTTTTTGTTTGTCCATGTTATAGGGGAAATGCTGCCGAAATTTCTGTAGAAATTTCTGAATTTGGACTAAAAATAATTATTGAATTGTTGTTTGCGTTATATAAAAAAAATCATGAGCATGTAGTTTATAGGTGCATTATAGTTTTTTATGTGTGTTATGCATTAGTTTCTGGTAAATAAAACCAACCTCTTAGTTTCTTTTTGAAAAAAATTGAATAAATGAAGAAGTTCGTCAAGAAACTCTAATCTAACTATGTTTTGAAATAAAATATGTTTTCGAAAATAAAAAGTTTTCGGAATTGTTAACATTTTTAGTTCAAGAATAGTCAAGTTTGAAGGATTCATAACACGATTAGATAAACAATCTCATGTTTATAGCTAGTTAGTGTAGTTATTCCCTTGGTGGTGACTATGACTAGATGGATAGACCAAAATAACCTGTGAGATTCCGAGCCTAATAAACTGAGACATTCACACTAGTCTCAGAGTTTTCTTTCATGTGTGATGTTCTTCCATGGTAATTTCTCTCTAGAACTTGCATTGATACTCTTCAAGACTATATTGACTCATGTTGACATGAAGAAAAAGGTATTTCTTTTGTTATAAACTACATAGCCAAATAGCCACCCTACATTATATTACATCCTTTCTGAACCCCTTTGAGCCTAAAACACTATTATTTTGCTTAGCCTTCATTATAAACCATAAAAAAACATTAAATAAATTCATGACCCAACATTTTGAGCTGATGGAGCATGGTTGTTAATGGAGTAAAAGCTAAGTGTGGGGGTGTTTTCATAAAATGTGTGGTTATAGCAGTTGAAGTGTTGATTGCCCATGTTGTATAATATTCTGCAAACTTGATATTCTATGAAAAAAAAAAGGAAAGAAGTGAAAAAAAAAAGAATGAAAAAAAAAAATTGGGAATATGTGAAGAAAAATAAATCAAATGTGATACGTAGCTACAAATGATGATGTAAATGGGTGTTTGTATATCAAAGTCAAAATACAAGAAATGTGCTTAATTGGAATGACAGAAGGTTGAAGTACAATGTGAGAGTTATTTTTGCTTCCTCTTGTCCAGAAAGAGAGGAGTTATTAAGTTTTTGCTCCACTTAGTTCAAAGCCATCTAGTCCACATATCTTTAAAAAATTTCCTACCTTTAACCATAGCCCTCATACAACCCATCTAAAGTCCTTTTGGTTTATGTGTGGCATGTTGTCTAATAATAGTGGAGAATCGAGAAGATATGCAAGCTTATGGCAGAGTTTTGGCCATCGGAATTGAACATTGAGTGAAATACATAAACCCTTTCAAACACATGAGTGACGAATGATTATTTATCCTGTGAGGGTCTATTTATTAAAATCATGGTTCTATCAAGTGAATACTCGCTGGTGCTTATCAAATGTCGAGAGAGTATATCTATGATGTGTTATGAGTTTTGACGATTTGGTTGTTCTAAATTGATAATGTGACATTCGTGTTAACATCTTACTTGAGTTTTAACTAACTAATATAAAACGTTTTAGTTTCTTGTTCGACTTTTCATTGATTCAGTTTTAGAATTAAGAAATAGAGAGGTGGTGTTATGTGTTACATAATTGCATATAGTTTGAGTTTGATCGAGGACGATCAAGGACTAAGTGTGGGGGAATTTGATAAGTGCGCATTATAATATATTTATGTCCCCTTATTTTATTATAATATGTGTGTTTATATTATTATTTTGATGCATTTTAGATATTTTTAATTCTATTAGATATCATATGTTAGGTTTTTATTTTTATTATTAATATTACTTAATTATACTATTTTTGTTTAATGATAAATCTTGGTTCAAGGAAAGAACTACAAGACAAGCCCAAAAGTGCAGCCCAATTTGAAAACAAAAGAAGAAAAGAAAAAAAAACGTGAGAAAAAGAAGGAAGAAAGAACGAAAAAAAAAAAGAACGAAGGAACAGCGTTCCTCGTTCTTCCTTCTTCCTCTTTGTCGATCATCATCATCCTCTTCACCGCCACACCTCATCGCCTCCACATCATCTCCACCAATCAGAAATTACAATTCGCAACTTGCATCAATTAACCTATCACAACACAATAGAAATTGCGGCGCCGCAAATCACGACCAAGAAGAGGCGGTTTCTAGGGCTGAATTCTTGGACGCCAATCATCCTCTCCAATTGGTTCGAAAATCACAGCTTGGCGGCGGAAATTGGGTATAAATACCCAATTAAGGGTTTCGAAAATGGTATGCAAGCAAATTCCACAAAATTTGAGAAAATAAAATAGAGAGTTAGCGTGAGACTTTGAAGCCATATTTGGGGTGCTCGAGTTCGACGAAGAAGACAGCCTTAGGGTGGAGTCCTAGCACACAACCGAGGAGGGTGAGAATCAAGCTTGGACGTAGGTGCGAAATCCAAAATCCGAAGGCGAATCTCCGCGCGAATCATAATTTCTTCTCTCTTTCTCTTGTACTTTCAAATTGGTTTTGAAATTTCCCGATTATACTTTTGAATTTCATAGTATGTTTGGATTGTATTGGTTGAATTATGTTGGATTATGTGGTTTGAATTCAAAATTAGTTTGTGATGTTTGAATTAAGTTTGAATTGTGAGGTTTGAAGTATATTTGTATTGTATTCTTGAATTTCTAGTTGAATTCAAGATTGTGTGATATTAGATACTCAAGTTATATTTGATTGTAATGTTCATATTTCAATGTTATGCTTAATTTGCTATCTTATTAGGTATAAAGTTGAGATTTTTTTCTAGTTATATGGTTTAGCCTAGTCTAGATTACAACAAGTGGTAACTAGTTTAATTTAGGCCTGCAAAGATGGTTTTAAAGTTCAAACTAGAATATAACTTGGACTAGTTATTTAAACAAAAAGATATGATATGTTTAGAGTAACTAGGGATTAATGATGTACTTCTAGTTCTATAATGCTTCTAGTTTAATCGTCGGAAGTTGCGAAATACTTGTGGTGATTAGATTAGTTTAGAATCGATAGTCGGCCTAGTTCACTGTTGATTAAAAGTATGGAAGTATAGGGGAGTTTGGCTACTTGAATTCCTACAATTAATCTATCTAATCAATCTTGGATTTATGAAATTGGAAGTATAATCAAGGTTAGGAATTTATAAATCTCTAAAAGAATTATGAGTTTAAAAAAATGGGATTGTTTGTCATCACTTGTAAATAGTAGGTTAGATTTATCTTTAGTAGTTTTTAAATTCATATAAACGTTTTCCAACCCCCTAAAAAAACAATGTGAATATGTATATATTAGTAAATAACATGTATATAATAGTTAAGTACTTTTAATTAGTTGAACTTGGATTTTAGGAATATATTAACCTCTCCGTGGGATCGACCCTTATTTATCACTAAACTAAACTTAAATAATGCTAATGTGGATGAAATAAGGTTTTTAATTTGTACGCATAACGACACGTACCAAATTTTGGCGCCGTTGCCAGGGAAGTTTATGATATTCTTTCCATAAAGTTTAACTGAGATACTAATTTTTGTTATAGAATTTAGTTGATAAAATGACAAATAGTACCTATTATCTTGGTTTTCTAAAGAAAGCTTGACTAGGTTGAGATTTTTTTTAGCTTATAGTATGTTTCTTAACTTCTTTTTGCATACTATGTGCTTACTTATTTCTTTCTCGTTGACTTTTATTTGGATTAATCAAGGTGACAAGGGTAACTTCTAACATTCTAATAGTATTTTCCTTGATTTTGTTTCATAATATTGTTTAGTGAATTTCTTATATGTACTCGAGTCTCTGAGTAACTCTTTAATTTAGATGACATGCTATTATTTGAAGAGAATATCACTTGCTATTGCTTGTTATACTCCATGTTATTCTATACTAGGCTATGAAATCTATCTAGCCAAGTGTCATGTGATTCTAAAATAACCTGAACTTACTTTGTTATGACCTTCATTTTGAGCAATCACCTACATGCCAATCGATTTATCTTGCTATATCACAATATCATAGCTTAAATTACATGGAGCTGTCTGACTAGAGTTTATGAAGGCACTGCTTGATGTTGTATGAACTATTAGGCCATCTGAAAGTTGTGGTTCAAAAGTTGCTGAAATATTCTTATTACATCTTATATGTATGATGCTATTTGATAAAGTTTCACAAGTCATTCTTTTATTGTCAATGTCAATTGGCTTTCTTGATAAGATTTAACTACCTAGAATGATAGAAATTGAATCTGCAGCTGTGAGTTAGTAGTGTTAGATCTCAATATTTTGGAAACATAAACATAAGTTTAACTCAGTCATGAACTTGCTTGATTGTACTTAAATGGTGTTCTAAACTTTGATTTGTAAGTAATATAGCAGCTGGATATAAGTTTGTTCATGAATGAACCAGAAAAGTGATACTTGTTTAGACGGAAAAGTTTGATGTATAAGATAATATCAATCATCGCGTGAGTAGTTTGTATACTTGTTTAGTTGGCACTTCTAAGCCGAACCGTAGAGTATAATATGTTGGCTACTGATCATAATATATGCTAGTTAAACAAGTAAACAAAGTTTATGAGACCATCTCGTGGTATTATGTGTTACAATTACGAAGAAAACATGTCATACAATGTGAAAAGGCTAATGTTAAATCTACTACTGAGATTAAGATTAGAAACATAAATTGGAGAAGGGACATAGATTATCTAGAAAACTACAATTTGTGCAGATGCTCTATAATGGAGTCAAGTTCAGTTTTTCGAATAAATTGAAGCCATGCTTTCTCTTGTTGGGTTATAAATTATTAGAACTTGATTCTGAAAACCAACTAAACCCCAATGAACAAGTTGTATGCTTAATTTGTGTGTTAATGGAATTAGTTTGTAGATTGAAATATTATTGAAATTATTGACTTTTAAGAAAGGGGAGCTAAAGAGCATATGATGAGTTGTTGATGATTCAATTCTAAAATATATATAACTAGCTTAATGATACCATAAATAATCTGCAAATAACTTGAATTACTTAATAATTTTGAATTTTCTATTTTCAGGTGCATGAACACACGTCTACGAAAGGAAGCGTTGTTGTTTGATCCTGAAATCGAACGGACAGCAAGGAGAACAAGGAAAAAGTTCTTAGAAAAACAAAGAGAAGAGCGTCTCTACATTGAGAAATTGTTCGAACACGAAGAAGAAATGGCAGAAAGAACTTTGAAGGAGTTAGCTGCGCCAAAGCTAGATGACGAACCTTTAGGCATCGTTTTTCCAACATTGGAAAAACCGTTGAAGCTATATTCAGGTTTTCTCAATCTTCTTCCTAAATTTCATGGTCATGGAGGTGAGGACCCTAATCGATTCTTAAAAGAATTCCTTGTTATTTGCTCTTCCATGAAACCTGAAGGCATTAATCCAGATGATGTTAAAATCCATGCTTTTCCATTCTCATTGTTTGATTTAGCAAAAGATTGGTTATATTCTCTTCCTCTTGGATCAATTACTACTTGGGATGCACTACAAAAAGCTTTTCTAGAAAATTTCTTCCCCGCAAGTAGAATTGGGTCCATAAGGAAGGAAATATGTGGTATAAGGCAGTACCCTAGCGAGTCACTATATGAATACTGGGAGCGATTTAAAAGGTTATGTGCTTCATGTCCTCAACATCAAATAAGTGACCAATTATTAATTCAATATTTTTATGAGGGTTTATTGCCGAATGATAGGGGAATGATAGATGCTGCAAGTGGTGGGGCTTTAGTGAATAAAACACCTAATCAAGCTAAAAATTTAATTTCTAACATGGCACAAAACACACAACAATTTAGTACTAGGAATGATGCTAGGAGAGTAAATGAGCTTGATGTTACTTCTGTTCATAATCAATTAAAGGAAAATGCTCAAGAGATTGCTAATTTAACTACTATAGTATCTAAAATTGTTGGTCATGAGTCAAAAGCAAAAGTTTGTGGTATATGTGCTGATGTGTCCCATGTTATTGATGCATGTCCAACGTTGCAAAATGAAGATGTAAATGATTTAGGAGGTTTCATAGGTCAACCCAAAAAAAAATACGATCCTTTCTCATCAACTTATAATGAAGGTTGGAGAGACCATCCTAATTTGAGATATGGACCTAGACCACCATTTCAACAATCTAATCCCAGACCATTCTTTCATGCTAATTCCCAACAACAATCCCAATCATCAAATACATCTTTAGAAGATCTTGTTAAACAACTAACTAATCAGATAGGACAAGTCCATTCACAAGGTGTTAGTTATCAAAAGAAGACTGAATCTCATTTACAACATCTAGACACTCAAATAGGTCAAATATGTACCTCATTAAGTAATTTAGAAACTCAAATCTCTGGAAAACTACCTTCTCAACCCCTCCCTAACCCTCAGGAAAATGCAAAAGTTGTCACACTTAGGAGCGGGAAAGAATTAAAGGACCCTAAAGCCAAAAACAGAGAAATTGAAGATGAACTAGAGGTGAGACCTAAGACTGGATTGACTGAAGATGAAATTAATGAAACAATCTTAGAAAGTCAAGAGATATTAACAGAGAAAGAAAAAGAATTTGAAGAAAAGGAGAGTCAAACTAAAAATTTAAAATCTAATTTTGATTTTTCTAAATGCAAAGATGTGCCTCCTTTCCCTTCTAGGTTTTCTAAACCTAAGAGAGATATTCTTGATAATGAAATCTTAGAAACTTTTAGAAAAGTTGAAGTGAATATACCTCTTCTTGATGCTATAAAACAAGTGCCTAGATATGCTAAATTTCTAAAAGAACTGTGTACTCATAAAAGACAACTTAAGGGCTCTGAAATGGTAAACATGGGTGAGAATATATATGCGGTAATTGAAAGGAAACTCCCACCTAAGTGCAAAGATCCTGGAATGTTCTCTATTCCGTGTAAAATTGGTAGTTGTAAATTTGAAAGATGAATGCTCGACTTAGGTGCTTCTATTAATGTTATGCCCAAATTTGTTTATGATTCTCTAAATATAGGCCCACTTTCTAAAACTGATGTTGTAGTACAATTGGCTGATAGATCTAATGCATATCCTATTGGAGTTTTAGAAGATGTTCTTGTGCAAGTAAATGAATTAGTTTTTCCTGCTGATTTCTATGTGTTGGATATGGGTTCTAATTCTGATTTTTCTAATGTACCCTTGTTGTTAGGAAGACCATTCTTAAAGACTTCTAAAACTAAAATAGATGTGCTTGAGGGTAATTTAACTATGGAATTTGATGGTGAAATAATTAGATTTAATATTTTCGATGCTATGAGATACCCTAGTGACATCAATAATTTGTGTGCCATTGATACTATTGATGTGATTGATAATATTGCACAAAATTTATTTGATCAAGATCAATTATTTGATGATTTACTTAGTTATGTAGTTGATGAATTGCTGCATGGATTGATGATGTTGAACTAGTTAATGACATTGAAACTCGAATAGTTGATTGTTCTTTTGTTGAAAAACAAAGTTTAAGTATACCATTATCTACCGCAAGATTAGTGCCCTCAATTGATAAGATTATATATGCTAGTTAAACAAGTAAACAAAGTTTATGAGACCATCTCGTACCATATATGCACACATTCTCCATGTTTGTATTAATTTCATCATTGCTCCCGCTGAAAGTACTACATTATTGAGGAAAAGTGAATCAATTAAAATCAGTAAAAACTTAAACAAAGAGCAAATAAAAAACTGAAACCACAAAACAGAGAAGAAGTAAGTCGCAAAAATAAAAAAAAAGGAAAAAAATCAAAGAACAAGTAAGTTGCAGTTGCTGAAATTTTCTAACTTTCGACAAAACAGAGAAGTAAGTTGCAGAAAGTCGGAAACCACAACACATAGAAGTAAAAAAAACGAAACAACAACATTCAGTCGAAAGATGAGAGAAAGATGAGAGAGCGGCGTTCCTTTCAACTTAGGGTTTAGATTTTTAGAATGACTCTTTTCAGTTTCAGTTTAGAATGTTTTGTTGTTTAGGTTTTTTTTTTAATAAAAACTATACTTTTATAAAAAAACACATATTTCGGATATCCGAAAACACAAAAATGTGACCCGTAGCTGATCCGATTTTTTTCGGATATCCGATCCGAAATATCTGAAACTCAAAAAATCGGATCGGATATCCGATTTTTAGTATCGGGTCGCGGATCGGATCATTATGAACAACCCTACGTTGTGTAGTAGATCTAACAATTCCGCATACCCTCTTCCACATTGCTGTTTGATACAGCTTTCAACGAGGGGGTCTTTCGATATGCAGTAGTTTTGAAATAGAATTAAATATGATACCATTGATTGTAATTGTAGATCTGGAATCTGTTTCAACACCGCATAATTCTTCATCAATTATCCAAAATTACGATAATTCGTCTAGAAACAAAGGAGTAAACTAAAGTCTCCCAAGGAGAAGAGAATAAACCCTTTTTTCATGGGAAAAACGATCCTCTCTTTAAAGAAGGAAGTTTTATTCAAACAAGAATGAACATAAACAAAGCTAAAAAATAATGAAAATTAAAATTAAGGTGGGGATATCCACTGATAAAATCGATGGAAGCCCATTTAAAATTCACTAATGGAGGCTAGGGTTTAGGATAGAAAGGGAAAGAAGGGAGAAGACGGAGAATTAACAGAAGATTTACTTTGAAATGGATATTGAGAGGATTTACTTAATTTAACTGTGATATTATAAAGTACTCATTAAGACGGAACAAATAAAATCTCACAAGACTGTATATTTTTTATTGTATATTGGAAAAAATCTAGAAGATTCTATATAATTTTAAATAGTGCCAAGATTCCAAGTATTAACACATCTTCTGTTTTTTCAATTGCACAATTTCACTTTTGTTAAGGAGCAGAGAGAGTATTTGTTAAAAGAATTATTTGAATTAGAAAGAATAAAATAAGTTATTTTTCTATTGTTATTCCCTCATTTTTAATAATGGTTTGGGGTATAGTTTTAAAGTGAAAAATAATAAAACAATTATGCACACGTGCCTAAAATAGAGTGTTGTAATTATAAGAATGGTCATATATGGAAAGCGTTGCTATTAATATGAGACGGAGAGAATATGAGTTTGATCATAAAAGTCAAACAAGACAATTATTTGAGAATATAGTGTGAGTATATAGATGGTATAATGAACTTAAATTAGTTTAATTATACTAATCCGGTTAATTTTGAAATATGTTAATAGAAAACTAAAAATTACATTTTATTTTATTTCCCTGTTTTTAAAATTCAAAAACACTAAAAAATGGAAACAATTTTTTTTAAAAAGGGATTTCCAAGGAGCAGCTAAACATTATCATTTACCTGTAGATCTTCGGCCGACAAAGAGATAATAGAAAGTAGGAAGTCAATGCTCCAAACTCTACTACCTATGTCTAGGGCTGGTAAAAGGTGACCCAACCCGACTCGAATCTAACCCGAAATAAGCGGGTTAGAGTTGGGATTTTTAACCCATTTAAGTAACTGGGTTGATAAGATTAACCCATTTAATTAAACGGGTCGGGTTCAGGTTGACAGTTCTGACCCAAAAATAACTTGTTTTGACCTTATTGACTTATACATATAGAAGATCATCGGAAAAATATATTGATAAATCTAAAATTTGGTTAAAGAAAAAGTAAAATATCGTTAAAATAGGTCATAATTATTCTAAGAAACTCTAAACATGTACACTTTCAGACTTCAGTAGTGAACTTGCTCATTTAGCTTTTTATGAAGACAAAAATTATTTTTTATTATAATAAGAATTATAATTAAATGGGTTAAATGTATACAGGTAACCTGTTTATTAAATACGTCGGATCAGGGTTGAGTTTTTGAACCTGTTTATTAAACGGATTAGGTTTGGGTTAGGGATCTTTGACCCATTTATTATCGACCCGAACACGAACCCAACTCAATCCGACTTGATTGCCAGCCCTACCTATGTCTCAAGGAGGGAGATGAGTTAGAGCATGAGCGACCTTATAACCGTTTCTACCAACAAAAGATCAAGAAATAGAAGTAAAATTAGTAGCTAGATCTAAAATGTCATCAACAAGTAAATGAAAAATACTAAAGCCTTTTTCTTTGTAGATGATCTCATCAAAATCATTCAAGCTATCATTTTAATGCAAACAAAAATTTATAACGAACATTACATTAGCATTTTCATCGAGTTGCTTGTGTAGCAGTGTAGGGTCCACTGCCACAAGTGGGGTACAAGTACAACCTAAAGAACAAGACAGCCAAATTGGGCCACGATTACTCCGTACGAGGCTTATGTTTGTCCCACTTTTGTCGTGTGGCTCGTGGCCATTTATAACTAAGTTGGGAGGTTCATGTGGACCATAATCACACAAGCAATGACAACAACATATAACAAATGCTTGTATAAAACTGTCAGATATTTAATTTACTGTCAGACGGAGTCCAATAGATCCATTTATACTCAAGCCTAGCATCATCCGTTATCACTTCACACACATATATCCCCTACTTCTCTTATAGTTATAATTTTGAGGTTAAAAGTTATGATTTTTGGGTTAATAATTAAGGTTCTCTGATAGTTATTGTTATAGCCTTATAGGGGTAAAAGTCGATTTTAGGATAATAGTTAAGATTCTCTGATAGTTTTGTTTTGGGGGTAAAAATTACGATTTTTGGGTTAATAGTTAAGGTTCTCTGAATTTAGCATGTATGACGTCAACCGTTTGACAATAAGCTTATTGTCAGACGGTTTGACTAGAGAGAAATACTCTAATAATTTGCTAATAATATCTTTAAGGAATTTTATTTTATGATATCATTTAGAAAACAATATCTTTAGGATACTTAGTAGTATTATTTTATGAGGAAATTGTTCCCTATTTTATGGTTTCTATAATATGTAAAAATACTCAAGTATTGATGAATAATATGATTGAGTTTTAACCTTCTTCCTAGCTTTGCATGGTATCAAGGGGAGGTTAGATTTTAAAATCCCCTGTCGGTAGTTTAAAAAAATTAAACCCACCGATGGAATTCACGGATCTTTATCCAAAAAATGTTAGGAACTATATATATATCCTAGATGTGGGTGTAAAACTGATATATTTGAGGAGAAAAAGCAACTAAAAAAGGGTTGTATAATACTCCACCCATTTCAAAATGTTCTATTTGTTATTTTTTGTACAATTTTTAATGTACATTATGAAAATCAATATCTTTGATTATGTATAACTAGAAATTATAGAAAGCTGATAATGTTAAAAATATATCGAAAAGAATATAACCAAAGTTATACATGACTATATTTTTTTATTATATATTAGTAAGAATGCGAAATTAAAATTTTGGCTCAACTATCGAGACATTCCAAAAAGGAAGACAAAACCCGAAGGAATTATAAAATGATAAACTTGAAAATAAAACTAAAGAAGCAAAACAAGAGCTGAACCAAAACAAGAACTAAATTTAAACCAAAGGAAAAAAAACCTATAGTAAACCCGCACCATCCAGCCCCCAGGGCTAAGCACACTTGTTTGCCTCACCATTACCGGTAAAAGTTTCGGGGAAATCTTGATTAGTTAAATAATCTTATTTAAACAGTCTGAGACTATGTCTTTTGAAATTATTATTTGCTTATTAGAGTCCATTTTTCTTAAATCTCATTACAAAATTCGTGTATTATACATATAATTCACACATGATTATATAGATGAAAATTATAAATAAAAGAAATATGGTGTGTGGTGGGTGGTGGGTGTTTAAATAGGTCCATTAAATGACTAGTATCATATTGTTTCTTTTTATTCCAAAGTCTTCTATGGCTAAGTAATGAAATGAACCAAATTATCAAAAAAAAAAAGAAAAGTGACTAGTAACATTTTTCAAGTTGGAAATTATTTTAGTAAGAGGTAAAAATGTGAGACATAATGCTAGGTGCCTAGGTGTATAACATCTCTTTTCTTTTCTTTTTTTTTTTTTTTTTTTTTTTTTTGACAATTGCATAGAAAGAATTAAGAAAAATAAGAGGCACATTTTCTTGCTTTAGTAGCAAGCTTATGAGCCATAACAACTTTGTCTCTACTAACCTTAAGGATTCTAATGGAGTTATAACTCCTAGCTATAAGCAAAATATCTTTAATTATAGAGTAAGAGTCAGACATAGCAAAAGCTAAGTCCTTGACCCCCTTTACCAAGATACTGGAGTCCGTCCAAATTTCGACCTCTGATAAGTAAAAGTGCTGGATATCCTTGAGACTGAACAACATTGCATATGCTTCCGCTTGGTTGCTCGAACTAGCTTCCATTTTGTTGCTCCCTTCCGCTTTTGTTATGCCATTCTCTACTAATGCCCACCCATAAGCTGCCTTACCTGGATCCTCGGCTTTGAAGATGTCGTTTTTCCAAGCTCCGTCAATGATTAAAATCATTTTGTTGCTCTTCTTCGACCAGTTTTTCGACCAGCTATGTTTTTGCTCACTTTCCACTATACTAGTCTGCCTTTGAAGAGATCTTTCCTGCGTAATGGTTGGCTGATCTTGTTGCTTGTGGCTTTGCTTCCATCTCTGTTTCCAGCTAACCATGTTTATGAAAACTTCCTGAGGTCTGAGCCTTTCCTTTGGGTGGAAAATCACTTTGTTCCAAAGTAACCAAATACCCCAAAGAGTAGCCATGAACTCAAATACTCTTGATCCATTACTATCATCATTGTGCATCAAGAACCAAATCCAATTCCTTGTCCATCTTTTAATATTACAATGATTAGGTTCCTCCGCCCTTATGCCAAGATTCGAACTTTTCCATATTCTCATCGAGATTTCACAATCTTTAAACAAATGAGTATCCGACTCCTCATGATTCCCACAGAGTGGGCAAGGACTCTCGCTTAGGATTTTCCTTTTCCTAAGGTTTACTCTGGTGGCCAAAGCACCATTAGCTAGCTTCCAATAGAAAATTTTCCATTTTGGCCAGAATTTTAGGTTCCAGAATTTCTTCCAGAATAACGAGATGTCTTCATGACACAGGAAATTTTTAGCGCTGAACCAGTAACCTGATTTTATCTCATAACTACCATATTTGGACGGAGTCCAAACAAAAACATCTTCCTCTTCTTGCGTAGGTATGTGAATTGTCTTGATTTCTTTTGCCACACTAAGATCAAACCATTTTAAAAGACTCGAGTTATCTTAATGCCTGTCCCCTGCATAAGCTCACTAATCCAAACTGGTTTTGTCTCGTTAAGGTTGCAAGCATTTTGCTTAAACCTAACTTTTCCTTTTCCAACCCAGTTTAAGTCTAATATTCTTGTTTTCATCCCATTCCCAACTCTAACTCCTACTCCATCCTTTAGGGAATGCATACTTTTCATAATACTTCTCGCTCCCCACGAACAATTTTGGGGAATTTTGCCTTTGAGACTTTTTTCAAACCAATTGTTAGAACACTTTGCCCTGAAAATTTGGCTTACTGGAAGGGATTGATTATCCTGAATCAGCCAAGCTTGCTTAAACAGAGTGGCTTTATTTAGGACTTCCAGGTTTCTCATCCCTAAACCCCCACAACTTTTAGGAGTCTCTAGAAGATTTTTTTTCCTCCAGTAAATTGGCTTTTTAGTCGTGGTCAAATTAGAACTCCACCAAAATTTGATAAGGGAAGAACTAATTTTTCTTAGAATTTTTTTGGGAAAAGGTACATGGCCATGATGTGAGAAGCATAAGCAATTAAGATGCTATTGATCAGAATCAATTTACCTGCTTGGTTGACTGATGAGAACTTCCAGGAAAGGATGGTGTTGACTACTTTTTGAGGAAGATCTTGGAAGATGTTGAGTTTGTGGCCATTTACATCCATGGGGCAGCCCAAATACTTGCCCAAATTTTCCTTATGATCTTATAAACTTCCTTGGTGTATTCCTGCTATAAACTGAGTATGATTTTTGTACGTTGATCATCTCACCCAACAGGAGACAGAATCTCTCAAGAGTATTTCTTAAATTCCAAACATTATCAAGAGTGCCATTTATAAAGAACAGGGCATCATCCGCAAAGAATAAATGTGATAATTCTGGAGCTCTTCGGTGAAGCTTTATACCCTTAATCTGGCCCAGATTTTGTTGGTGGATCAGCTTTCTGGACAACACTTCCATGCAGAGAATAAATAGGTAAGGGGAGAGAGGGTCCCCTTGCCTAAGCCCAGCTTTTGGCTTAATTAACCCCGCAGGCTCTCCATTGACTAGGATCGAATAAGTGACCGTAGTGACACATTCCATAATTAAACGAATCCAAAGAGGTGGCATTCCAATGACCTTCAAGACTTCCTCTAAAAAGGTCCAACTAACTCTGTCGTAAGCTTTGTTGAGATCCAAATTTAGGATAAGAGATCTGGAGTTGCCCTTTTCTTGCTTTTTGATGAAGCTTAACATTTCATGGGCTATGATGCAATTATCATTTATAGACCGGCCCGAAACAAATGCATTTTGATTTTGACCAATTAGAGATTTCAAAAGGGGCTGGAGTCTTCTAACCATGCATTTTGAAATGATTTTATAAGAGGTATTACAGAGGCTAATGGGACGAAATTGACTTACTTGATCGGGATTTGTAACTTTTGGAATAAGGGCAATGTAGGTTTTGTTAGTCTCCCTTAGCATATGACCTCCGCATAAGAAATTTCGCGTAGCTTGCCCCAAATCCTCCCCCATAATATCCGATTTCTTCTGAAATAACACCGGGGGGCACCATCAGGCCCTGGGGACTTCAGTGCCTTCATGCTAAACATAGCTTCCTTTATTTCCTGCTTCGAAAAGGTCGCCATCAAGTGCTTAGATTGTTCAGAAATGATCTTAGGCATGTCTATCATCCAGTCCACTATCTCATTAGCCGTCGACGGATGATCCCCCGCATTTCCGAATAGGTTCGTAAAATAGTTCACGAATTCAACTTTAATATCCTCAGTATTAGAAATCTAGTTCCCATCCTTGTTTTTAATAGCTGATATCGCATTTTTACCCTGCCGGGTTTTCATACTCTTGAAGAAGTAGCTAGTCGGTTGATCACCCAATTCGTCCCACTTTGATCTTGCTCTTTGCTTCCAATATTCCAGCTTAATGTCTGTGGATGCTCTAAGCTTCTTCCTACTTTGCCGTTCCTCATCGATATTGCTTGGTGATGCTAGATCATTCTGAGTTTCTGTTAGCTCATGTTGCAATTGATCCCATTGAACTCCATTTTTAGATTTGAAATTCAAGCACCAATTTTTACATCCTTTTCTGACATCTTCAATTTTCCTTTGAACTTTGAACAAAGCTGAGCCATTATAGTAATCTTTCCATGTCCTCACGATGTTATCACAAACTTCCTCAAAGTCCAAACACCAAGCTTCAATTTTGTATGGCCGTTTCTTCTTCTATTTTTCGGGCTTTGTGAACAAAATTATAGGACCATGATCCGAGATAAAAATCGGGAAATTTGTAAGGCTTGCATTTGGGAAGGAGTTCATCCAGTCGTCATTGCAGTAAACTCTATCCAGCCTTTCAAAAATACACTCCTCACTCTCCCTATTATTAGTCCAAGTGAATTGAACTCCGTGATGCTGTAGTTCAATTAAACTACAGTCACACCGCCAAGAGCTAAACTCAGTGGCTCCCCTCAAGAGATTATTTCCTCCCTGCTTTTGATCCACAAATTCCACCTAATTAAAGTCACCTAAAATATAGTGTTTACCCGGGTATGCCCAAAAGAATGCTCTTAGGGTATCCCAAATCTCTTGTCGATCTTTCAAGATAGGAGCACCGTTAATACACACCACGTAATAATCAATGTTGCATTCATCTTTAACATTACAACATACATAATTTTCAGAAATAAAAAGGATGGACACTTCTAGAGTACTAGCCCAGCACAAAATTAGACCTCTAGAGAGGTCTTTAGAATCATGTCCACTCCAGTTCTTAAAACCTAAACTAGAAATTGTAGGTTCTAGCTCCTTTACTGGACATTTAGTTTCAGATAAAAACATAAAATCTAAAGCATGACTACTGACAATCCATTTGAGGAAAGGAACTTTCGGGGCGTCAGTAGATTTAAGCCCCCGACAGTTCCAGGCACAAGCCCTCATATCCCCGACGGGTGCTGTTTTGGGCCAGCCACCATACCCATCAGGAATTCTGAACCCTCGGAACTTGAAACCGAACTATCTCCTTCACTTAGGCCAAACTTGAGCTTCTGCTTTCCTTGGTAATGCTTTTGTGACTTGTTTCTCTTTTTAGTGGGAATCCAATAGTCAGCTTCATTGAAATCTTCATCCATAACCCCTTTTCCTAGCTCCTGACCCTGCCTTTTCTTCTCTTTATTTGGGCTAAAAAGTTGAACACCAAATTTCCCCAACCCCCTCACAAACTTTGTTCCCCTTGTTAGATTTCTCTCGGCCCTTTGATTCTGAACTTTATCCTTGGATTTTTTCATCTTGACATCATACAAACCCATTTTCGCTATTTCAGCCAGGATATTACTGGTTCGGCCCAAAGAGTCATTTGTCGAGTCACTATCAGCACTGTAACTCTTCACATCCGAGGCTCCTGGACTTATGTTCGAATTTGCTGAAAAGTAAAGCTCACCCGCTTGGGTTTTCTGTAATGGCCCAGCTGAAATCACAACTTGTTCAGCCTGGCCCAGATTTTCTAGGTGAAAATCCACCCCACTCTCTTTTTTTTCAACCCAGTTTGACGAAGAGGCCCCTTTAAAGAATTCATGGGGTTTTGTGGGCAATCGGACCCCTTACTTTAGTTAAAAATGTGGGCAAATTGTGTTTGGGCCTTTGGGCTTAGAGTTTTTAAAAGAAAAAATAGGACACGGAAAGGTAAAAGAACCCGAAGAAGATGAATCCTCACTTGGGCTCGAGGCCGAAATACACGGGCTTGTGGGATGCGGGCTTTGCATTAGCTCTGAGAGGGATAGGTACATTAAATGTCCTAACACTATAGAATTTTGTGGAATGAATGGGTCACTTAGAGGGTCAAGTGGAAAAATAAATCGGTCAGAATCAAATATTTGAGGCCCAAGTGCATCCTCCCATTGAAGGTCCATGTCATCTTGTGAGTTATCCATTTTTTGGTGGTGAAATTTTGTTACAGTTGAGAGAAAACTACGGGAAAAGGTAGAGTGAAAAGGATGTGTCAAGGAAAAAGGGGGTGGAAAGGTATTTATAAACCAAAAAAAGGGGGGGTATAATCCAAGTAACTGAAGGGATTATGGTTGAGTTTCCATAAGTGAATTGGGAGTTCAACTCTTTGACTGAAGTTGTCATAAAGTATATTGGAAAATAGAGTACACCTATTTGGGAAAATAGTGGGATTATTTGCAGCAAGGGTGTAAAAAGTCTTCAACTCATTTAACCCTTCTACTGTCATGAGTGAAATATACTTCAATAAGAGAGGAGAATGTGAGGGCATTGCATGCACAACTGAGGAATTA
Source organism: Beta lomatogona (assembly GCA_947646795.1). NCBI lineage: Eukaryota > Viridiplantae > Streptophyta > Magnoliopsida > Caryophyllales > Amaranthaceae > Beta > Beta lomatogona. The sequence continues at coordinate 95,899 of CANSNZ010000134.1, read as the reverse complement.
GTTTTTTTGACGGTTTGGGCCCATAAAAAGATTGTACTTGAGCTTGACTTCCTATGGTTTATATTAGTGAAAACAGGCAAGTCCCAATTATGACTAATAGAATTGTCTCCTCTGTCTCCAACAAAGTGAGAGTCAAACATAGGGGGAGAAAAACTTATCTGGCAGCTGGTGCCATTGAGCTTAGTTTTGACGTCATGCTTCGCAAAGTTGTGGCTGCATTTCCTCCTTTTGCTGGTTATCATCTTAGTTTGAATAGGCGACGAAGTTCTTTTTTCACCCGAGCATGGCGAAGAGTTGATTTTAACCTTTCGGTTATTTTGGTTATCATTATTACCAGCCGAAGATCCAAGAGAACTCTTATTAGATTGTGTAGTAATGATTTATGCAGGCTGACTCACCCTTCTTCTCATCCATAGTGGTCGTTTTGCTTCTGGGGCCTCGTCGCTCGAAGAGTCTTGTCTCCTACGTTTCCTTAGACTTCGACATCCAGCATGATTACACTGACCTGGAGTCGGGTCATCTGTGGAGTTATTATCCGACGAGCTAGATGAATCTGACTTTGAAGAGGAATCCGAGAAGCTTGCAGCAAAAGGAATTTCATCAGAGGGGTATCCAATGAGATCAATACGCGAGTTAGTGCATACTTCCGCCATACGAACCCCAAACTGTCTTTGCGCATCCTCGATCGAAAGTCTACATCTTGAAATTTTGTGGCCTATACGCCCACACTTTCTACAGTAGATAAAAACCCCTTCGTAGCGGAAATCAATCCACTTAAAGTGATTTCTTACGTATTCATAGAAATAACCAGGGATTAAGGGTTTATCAAGCTCCACATAGACCTTTGCTCTTATGAACTCCTTTGGTCCTTCAGCTAGGGATACTTCATCAAACCTGAAATTGAGTACGGGTGGAAGGTATAACATCCCTTTATTTCATTCATATCTTTACTTTTTCAGGAGGAAGAAAAACACCACAACTAGGACTCCGAAATTGAGTTGACTAGTATAAGTTTAAGTATTCTCATAGGACTGATTATGTTTGGCAGTAATATGTTGAAAGCAAATTGGATTTCGAATAGGATCGTTCTTTTTTCTTTTTTTGACATACGCAATACAACTATTAGAGTAATATTGTATGTAAAAGAATAGAAGGGACTTTTTATAGTTTTAGGTCTGTATTGTAAACACTATATATATTGAATGTCAGGGTTAACCTAATTAGGTTAACACAATTATTCTCCACACTTGTACATGGTATCACAACCCTAGGTTAAACTAAAGGTATTTTTTTCCCTTTTCCCATGATTCCTAGCACTGCCTCTTTTGTTCTCTCGTATGCCATGGATGACTCTTCATCCTCTTATACCTTGAGCTCCACCGCTAATCCCGCTGCCATGGCTGCTTCTTTGCCGCCCTCAACTGGTGGTTCCTATGCTCTCGGTTCCTCCTTCACAGGCGTGCCAATCATGGCCCATGCTGCTGCCTTGTCGCAGCTCTTTCATGGCTTCTCTACGCCGACACTTCGTGTGTCTTCCTCTGCGCAGACTAGCCCCCAGCAGCCCTCGTCTTCACGGCGTTTCCCACCAGGTTTCGGGTCTCCTGTTGGTACTATGATGCCATCTACCTTGGTCCACCCGAGTGTCTTCTCCCTCCCGCAATATTCGGCACCTAATCTCACAAATTAGGTAACTATAACTTTATCTTCTCCTGGGGATTATCTTTTGTGGAAAACTCAGATTACATGTTTGCTTCTTTCCCATCAATTGCTTGGTTTGGTTGAAGGTACTACTTTAATTCCTCCATCACATGTGTTAGATGAGCGCGGTACTTCGGTTCCTAATTCCCAATTTTATGAATATTCACGTGTTGATCAGAAAATTAAATCTTGGATTTTTGCCACTTTATCGCGTGATATTTTTGTTGTTGTTCATGATTTATCTACTTCTGCGGAAATTTGGAATCGTTTGCAAACTAGATTTATGCATGCTAGTATGGCTCGTTCAATGGAATTGAAAGGTCGTCTTTCACATATTAAAAAGAGTGATTCTCAGACTATGGATGGTTACTTGTGTGAGATTAAAGTTATTGCTGATTCTTTGGCTGCTATACAGTGTCCTGTTTCCAATCAAGATTTGGTACAATTCACTTTATTTGGTCTTGATCGTGACTCGGATTATGATCATATTGTAACTACCTTGTTACATTATCCGTTCCCATAGAGTTTTGATGACTTGCCCCCCAAGCTTTTGCTTTATGAACAACGTCTCAAGAACTCCAAGGAGGGCTCCGACTCGTCCCCTCATCATGCCATGGTTGCAGTTCAATCATCTGGTTCTGGTACTTCTTCTTCTAAGAATAACTTCGGTGGCTGTAATAAAGGCAAGAATAATAAAAACAAAGGTGGTAATTTATTGTCTCTTCTTGACGGAGAACTTCTTGCTGATCCCACATATTTTCGTAGTATGGTTGGTGCATTGCAATACTTAACTATGACTCGTCCAGATATTGCTTATGCTGTTAATATGGTGTCTCAGTTTATGCATGCTCCTCGCACTACTCACCTTCATGCTATGAAAAGAATTTTCAGATATCTGCAGGGCACTTTAGAGTTTGGTCTTTTATTACATAGCAACAGTTCTCCCATTACTGTTATTGCCTATTCTGATGCAGATTGGGCGGGTTGTCCTGACACTCGTCGTTCTACTACTGGTTATGCTGTTTTTCTTGGGAAGAACTTGATTTCCTGGCGCTCGAAAAAGCAACCTACTGTTTCTAAATCCTCCACTGAAGCTAAATATAGGGCAGTTGCATACACTGCTGCAGAAACTATTTGGCTCCGACAACTTCTTGCTGATCTTGGCTATTTTCTTCGACGACCTGTGATATTATATTGTGATAATGTCTCTGCTACTTATCTCACTGCTAATCCAGTTCATCATGATTGAAGCAAACATATTGATGTTGATTACCATTTTGTTCGTGAAATGGTTGCCAAGGGAGGACTTATTGTTCGTCATGTTCCTTCTCTGTCTCAGGTTGTTGATATTTTTACTAAAGGCCTATCTACTGACTTGTTTACAAAACATCGTTTCAATCTATCCGTTGTTTCACCCCGTAAAGGTTGAGGGGTGTATTAGAGTAATATTGTATGTAAAAGGATAGAAGGGACTTTTTATAGTCTTAGGTCTGTATTGTAAACACTATATATATTGAATGCTAGGGTTAACCTAATTAGGTTAACACAATTATTCTCCACACTTGTACAACAACATCAAGTCACTAACTGCGTAACTCGATAAACATGTACTAATCTAACACAGTATTGACACGATCTGAAATTAGAATGCACATAAATTCAGATCACAATACTCGTAGGTATCATACAATAATTGGTAATTTGGTATGCAGTGTTACTGTGGAGCAAAGTTATCAAATGAGCCAAGAAAAACATGTTGCCTCATGTCTAGTACTTATTAGACAATTGTGCTATTTTCTCATGTGTACTTGTTTTGCATGTCGAAATTAATAAGTTGTACACTACTATTTTTTTTTTGGGTCCTCACCAGGAAACCCCTTGGTAAGAAGAAGAACCTTACTGAACCAGCACCTTTCGCAGGCCAGTCAGCCCAACTACACAGATCAACGCCAAAGAGTAGGGGAGATATAAGGGAATCACTACTCCCAAGCACAAGTAGGTAGTAGGGTTCGAACTTGTGAGTTCCCCACCACCTCCACCAAACAAGCTTGGTTGTACACTACTAATATTATTGATATCTATCTTTTGTGGCGTATTTATCCAATGAATATATCAAGTTTTTTCTGGTTGTAATTTTTCCAGGGTACAACAAAATGTTGTCCAGGTTTACTAAACACAAACCTGTACAATACGGAGTGAATTGTCTGTACTACCAATCAATATTTCTTGCAATCACCCTGATCATATGAGAATGAGGGAGTGGAAGGGTGGTAAGCCCTTTCATCTTCCACCCACTTGTTGTGGGTTCGATTCTCATCAGGGGGTTTGGGGGCTTTGGGGTAGGTTGTATTTAGGTGCCCTGTGAGAGGGCGTTAATGTAATTTATCTTACCAAATTTAAAAAAAAAAAAAAATCACCCTGATCATATAGTCTTTTAACTCAAAGCTTGTAACGTACATAAGATGTTAAGATATGTTTAGTACACAAAGTAAGGTACTCACTGCAAATTATATCATCATGTTTGATTACTATAATAACAATACATCTTTCAGTATCTTACACTTGTTCAAGAGAGCAAATATTTAACAAGGCAAACCAAAATAAAACCGTAATCATATTTCTGTACACTTTAAAATTCATCTATGTATAGCATCAGTTACTCTCAATCAACACTTGCAACTAAATAGTATAATGTCTTACTTCTCTTGGAAAATACTAAGATCTCAATTTCCGAGATCAACTTGAAGAGAAAGCTGATGTTTGAGGTCATCTCCAATATGAAGAGTATGCTCACCCATTTGGATTCTTCTAATCCCAAACTCATCAGCTGTACTAAGATGCTTGCAAACATGTATGTTCATCCTGACTCGTTGTTGTGAACCCGCTAAGACATGGACCTTCTTAAACCCAATAAGATGCTTCTCGGATGACTGGTCTCGACCGGGTGGGGTCGAGAATACGAGGACCGTGTGGGAACCGTCGGCCTCGCCGGTGTTTTTCACATCGATGTGAAGGCTTAAGGAAGTTGTGGTGGTGTCACATTTTGTGTGTAACACTCTTACGGCATTGTTGTTCAATGTGGTGGTGTTTGTACTTGTATAGTGTTTGGATAGGGGTACCATGACTTTTGTTGGTGCTTGGGCCAAGGATTGGGAGAACCGGGTGTAGCTTAACCCGAATCCAAAGGGGAATACAACCGGCCCCCTGTAAAAACGGTAGGTGCGTCCTGGATAACCTCTTAGTGGGTTGGCTCGCATCGCTAGGTCTGTCATTGCAATCTTTGCTACATAGTCTTGAGGATACCATGTCATTGGTAGCCTTCCTCCTAAAAGAATACCGAGATATAGAATTAGACAAATTAATTAATTTAGCATAATCTATAAGAAAATAGAATAACTTGTTAGTAGTTGTTAATTAACCTGGATTAGTGGTACCAAAGAGGACATCAGCAATAGCAGTACCACCAGCTTGACCAGGATAACCAGCCCACACAATGGCACTAATTTTTGGGTCAAATTTAGCAAAGGAGACATCCACAGGCCCACCACACATCAAGACCAAAATAGTTGGGCCTCTTGAGGCTCTGGCCACCTCTGAAATTAATTCTTGTTGGTGGCCCGGTAAAAGGACCGATGTCCTATCACGGGCTTCAGCCTCAATTGATTGGTCCAAGCCCATTACTAACACTGTTGCATCAGCATGAGTTGCTGCTGCTATAGCTGCACCAAATTGTTGGTTGCTACTACAAGCAACGCCTACACATCCTGCTTGGTGGATCGTTTTCGCGTACCTTGCTATACCTTGTAAGGGAGATGTGTACCCACATGCAACACCTAGAATCGTATAAACCATGTTATTTATTATCATTTGAGATACGAGAAAACATCGGCGAATTTCTAGTAGGCTTTGGATTACTTAATGATCTATCAATCTATGCTACTATTTTTGCAATGTACTAGTTTTAAAATGTGATGACTAGTAAGTCAAGATTTTATGTAGTATGAAAATCATTGCGAGAGACTTACCAGCGTAGTTACCGATCATGGTGACTGTGGCATCGGCATTAGGCCCAATAACAGCAATAGTACGGTGGCGGACCGTGGACAAGGGCAGCGACCCGGGCCGGTTTTGGAGAAGAACTATCCCTTGACGGGCAGCCTGAAGGGCCAGTTCTTGATGGGCTGGACTGCAAACATCTCTTGGGCCTAAGTTTCCAAAGGGTTGGGCCGATGGTTCCCCATCAAACATGCCTAATCTCATTTGGACAGTGATAGTGTTGGTTAAGGCCTGGTTCACATCAGCCTCTGTCATTAGTCCTCTATTTATGGCACCTTCCGTGTGCACTGCTAGGAATGGCCCACAGTCCAAGTCCAAGCCTGCATTTAATAATATCAAAGTTTAGTTTCCGGACATTATCTCAAAGAATAAAAATCAAAAGTATGCTCCTACATATAGTTGATACATAAAAGGTTTAATCAACCTAATTGCAAATGTGGAAAAATAAAGTCTTAGGAAAGATAATATGATGATCAAAACATCATTTGAAAGAAAAAAAGTTCTAAGAAAATAGGTAAAAAAGTTGAAAAGTTATTAGTCATACAAATAATGTTTAAAAATTAAACAACATTTATATAATAAAAAATTCAAAACTTAAGAAATTGGGTAAAAAGTTAAGTGGACCGAAAATAATATCTTAGTTAAAAATTCCTAATAGAAGACGAACTCTACATGTACATATGTTTTTAATTTGCTTGCGATTAAACTACTAACCAGCTTTGATTGTATCGGCTGCTGCTTCTTCAGGAGTTTTGGTGTAATGTTGAGAATCATACATTACACCAACTGAATCACAATCAGATACAATATACCTAACAAAAACATCAACAAAAAATTGATCAATTATATTGCTTATTACTTAAAGATTTGAGAGATGGAAATTGACAAATTTTATAAGAGAGGAAATTTGGTTAGTTACCCATTAAGACGCCACTGGCCACGAATTGTGTTGCGAAGAATATCTGGGTCAGCACAAGTGGGCTTGCCATTGACTTGGTTGTAGGAACACATTACACTCGCAACTTGTCCCTCTAGTACACAAGCCTTGAAGGGCACATTATATGTGTCCTCCAAATCTTGCTTGCTCACCTATGCACCCATTTCATATTTTGTTACAGAACTTTCAATTGCACATATAAACACTTTTTTTTTAGATTTTTAAACCACAAAACTAAAACTTTTAGTGAAAAACAAATTATAAATTTTGAATTAACGTAGAAAAACGGAGAACGATTCTAATATGTAGAACTTGGAAGTATTTCTTAGCTATTGAAAAAGGAGATAACTAATGCTTAAAGAGAACTAATTCTTTTCAGAATGATTAAAGCGTGTTCAATTAAAAGGTTATGATAAGTAGCTCAAGTAGAAATAATGAAATATGAAACTTTTCATAGAACGACCACACATACTTTTATCATGAACTTCTAAACTTAATACAGCGTTGAAAGGTGTCTTTGATTAATAAAACTTTATTATTATCAATATTATTAAGGTGATCATCTATTAAAACATGTGGTTTCCATCCATATATTAGGCTCAAAAGTACTTATTGCTCGACCAATCATTAAAAACAAGATTAATACAAATACTCGTATTTATAATCATGTCTACTTATTTGTTGAAATACTTTTATCTATCTTCTAATTAGAAGTATATGATATCATCGTTTTAGATTGTCATATTTTAAAGACACGGCGTTGCGTGCAAGAGTTGTACCCAGGTTAGCTCATTATCACAATTATCCATCCATCCACGACATATACATGTCTTGCATCAACTCCCATCCTTTTCAAGTACTAGTACCACAAAAATATAGAAGTATTGATCAACTTTAATTTTATTATAAAGTTCTCACTAGTCACAATTTTTGTTAGAGAAGTCAGGTCATCACTACTCATTTCTACTACATCACTTACAGTCTTACATAGTCCATTTTACTTATTGTCCAAATTGTAAGGCGGACTTACATAAGACTTAATATACCAGCAAAACTAGCATCTAACATCGAGAATCTTCTCTTTGAAAACTAATAATTTTTTTTATTATTATAGATTAATTACGAATGGACCAATTGAAATAAGGGACCACTAAATAATTATAATAAAACGCTATATAACAAGATAATGATAGGGAAAAAATAAATAAAAAGAAGATACATTTAGCAAGAAAAATAAAAATAGAAAACACTTACTCTTGCATTAAAATGGAAGCGATCAACACCATTCCAATTGTCAAGATCATAAGCTGTATAATGCTTGCAACAAGCAGCAACTTTCAACCTGTTCTTATTATAAATACCTTGAAGGCCTCGAACATAACTTGCTGCATATTTGGCTGCTAAACTGGGGTCTTCTCCAGGAGTTTCTTGACCTCTACCCCACCTTGGGTCACGAAATATATTCACATTTGGACTCCAATATGTTAATCCTCCTGTTCCTCCATTATACATTGCTCTTGCTTCATCTGACACCACCTACATTTTATTATTACCAACAAATTCATTATCATTCAAACTCACCTTTTCATGTAGTGCATTGTTTATGATCTTGATTCATACTTTTTGTTCGCAATTAGTTGTCACATTTTCTAATGAATTTCCCATTCTAGCCATAACTTGCTTTTTCGAAAGTTAAACCTTATAAATTTTGACCATATATATATATGTTCTCACTATTATGTAAGAAAAGTCATAGTAACATCAAATTTTGTAATTTCAATTAGTAATACGCAGTCAAAGATTTTTATGGTCAAAATGCACGTCTTTACTAGGTAGTGTTGACTTGTTCAACTTTTTTTTGACTTACTTTAGATAAAATAAGTTTAGAGTAGTTCTAAGAAGTTAAGATACACGTCAAATTAAGTTCCGATAAATTCTATAAATCATTAATAAGTTCCAATAATTAGTATTCTTTATTGTTATTGTTGTTAAAAAAATAATTGATAGATAATAATCTAAAATTTATTATAGCTATTCTTTTATATATCAGCGTTTAGTAACTATCATTAGTTGTTTTTTGTACTACTATATTGATTGTTTATTATTAGTATTATATCTTTTTTCCTAGTAAAATTTGCATAATAGTTTTAATAAATTTCAAATATAATTTTTGTTAACTTAATATGATAATTCAATTGAATAAAACATATTTTTAGAGGACTATTCAAACTACATATATAAAGTTTATTATATGACAAAGGGAGTAACTCGGTTGAAGGTAAAAATAACTTTCCTTTCAACCTTTTTCTTAGGGGACATACCGACATCATATTATGTGGATGCTACAAGGCACGTTGATTAATTCATTTACTACTTTTTTCCTAATGGCCAACAAGAGAATTAAATGAGGTTAGTAAGAACATTAAAACTGACGTAACAAAAATTAAAAAGGAAAGGCCAAAACTAAAAGAAGAAGATATTCTACCTATAGTATAGCATAAACACCATAACTAGAAGTTGTTGGAAAAGGCAAGGAAGTACACAAATTACTCTATCAGGAAGAATATAGAAATACTATTATATAAAAATATGTATTATGATATGATGGAACAACAGATTTTTAAAGACTTGACAGAAAAAGCAACCAAAAAATACATTTAAAGAAATAAAAGGGTAAGTTGGGCGTGCAAATTGTATAGTCATAGAAATTCAGCCCACATGCCAGTCACTATTTGCCAATTTGAGGGGGGAGTTGTAAATACTTTTTGTTATATATGTCCACTGTAATTATTAAGTTTTATAGGTAAAAAGACAAAAACGCCTTGTATGATATTTACTGCCAAGACAAGCAAATGAATAAAACTCTGAAAAAAGTTTTAAAAAGCAAATAAACAAAACATGATGGATTGAGTAATGATAATTTGGTGCCTTTCAATGTTGCCAATCATCAAGTTTCATGACTCACGAGCTCTGGTTTTTTCTGTTCTTTGTTTTGACCACTAATATAACTTTCACCTTGTGTGACAAAAATTACCATAACAACTACTCGCTAGTTAATGTGGATTACATGATTGTTTCTGTTGCAGATATCTTTCCAAATTGATGTAAAACATGATGTTAATGCTTTAATAAAAAGGCTCTTTTCAATTGTACGTCATGAATGTAAACCTTAGAAAATGTCGTACTTTTTTCATAAGTAAAGTGTTTCGACTTTTGCACACCCATTAGGCCATTACCCATATGATAAGGATAGAGCCGAGATCAAAAAAAGGTGCTAAATTTAATTTTAAAAAAAGGTGTTAATTTTGTTTTTCAAAACATCATGAGAAGTAAAAGAGTTAATATATATATATATATATATATATAAGAAAAATACTTTAAATTGTTAATGGTGGAAATTTAAAAAGAAACTATTACTATTATAAACAATATTTGATGCATTCTTCTTATCTAAATCATTAATTACTTTGTTATGAAATTTCTCGATCAATACAAGAAAGCAACCCAATAAGACACTTATGCAACGATAATGACTAAATATAAACATCGAATATATTTGCGAAAATTATCATACTATATGTTACTATTTGGCTTTGAACATAAGTCAATATCTCATACACTGTACACACCTCAAGAAACGAAAAGGTTGTCCTTTTTTTTCCTACTCAAAGTAATGTTTGGTTACAAACAAATGTTTTATAGTATAAGATTACTAATAATTACATGCGAATAATTCAACCAAAGTGAAACATAACGTAAGTAATAATAATAATGAAAAAGGAAGAAGCTAATTTAGTGTAACTGGTTGCAAATATTCGTTGAAAGAACGAAGAATAATCAAAGATTCAAAAGTTTTTACCTCCAAAAAAAAAAAAAAAAAGCAACTCATACTAACTACAAAGTTAAAGATGAGTGTATTTCTGTCAAAATAAGTGTATTACCCAAGTATATAAATACATAGATATATATGTAATAAATATACCTTTGTGGACCCATTTTTTTACGTTTTCACAATTGCTAACGTTATTACAAATTTAGACATTTCTGTTATAGAAAATTTTACTCTTAACGGATAAAACCCCCTGTAATCTCACCTGTCCAATAGCTTCCCAAAGAGAAGCATTGAAGGAAGCAGCCGTGGTAATAACTTGTGGGAAGCTGGTGGCGCCCGGAAAAGCACCTTGGAATTTGGTCCCCGGCCCGACGTTAGACACGCCATGTAACGCCTCGGACCACCACTCGTAGCCTTGAATACCAAGGCGCGGCACTCCAGCCGCATTATTAACTAGTAATTTAACCTTCTCCTGCAGGTTCAACCTCCCGACAAGGTCTTGGACCCTTGCGTGTATCGGGAGGTTGACCCTGCAGAAGCGCATGGCCCGGGTTAGACCATTCCTTGGATCACACGCGAATGGCACCCGGGCCTCTGCGCTAAGGTTTAGACAAAGGAAAAAAACTAAGACAAGAAAAAAGTTGTTACGTGACATTTTTATTGGGTTGGTGATTAAGGAATAATATGATTTGTGTGTTTGTGTGGAATTATGAGGAAAATATATAGGGGTATTTATAAGGGAAGGTTGCGTAGAAAAATAGAAGAAATGATAGGAGGATAGTAAGAGGTTTAAGGTTCATGATTGGTTTTCCACGTATTAGTTGAGATATATACTTATAGATATATCAATGGAGGATGAAGTTTGCAAGTTGTGAAAGAAGAGAGAGAAAATATGGTGAGTGAGTTGAGTGAGTTGAGTGAGTGAGACAGTATCACACGCAGTTAGCACTTGTTCTAGATTAGTTTGAAGTAGCAGAAAATTAAACACTGAATTTGCTAGTAGGATGCACTTTTGCAGTCCAATGGAATAGTGATGAGGATTATTATCTAATTTTGAAAAAATTTATTTTTGACACAAATGTCAATATTGGCCCCATCTTTTGGAGAATCATTATTAGCCTTTAGATGCCTTTTAGTCATCCATTATCTCATTTATGGTTACAAATTTATTCAAGATTCATCAACTACCATAAAAAAAGGATATTGTTAGATGAATTTGCCCATAATATTATTGAGCCTATATATTGATATGGTAACCTAAGCAGCATACGAGATGGTTATTATTCGTCCTATTCTACTATACATGAATTCACACATCATATGCATTGGGATCCCCTTTGTTCCCCCAACTTGTCAAGGTTTCTCCTTACCTTATTAAAAAAAAAAAAAATGTAGACGCATTGATAACGTATAATTATCTAATAATTGCTTCGAAATATGTGTCCAAGAGGAATTATAATAGAAATAATGAGACAAATATGTAACGATGATAGATAAGACGTTTAGGCTTTTTTATATCTTCTACTATATACTAAATTACTAATGGGACTTTGCTTATTGTTACTTATCAAAATAGATTTTGGTTAGTCAAAGTTGATTTCATCAATTATGTTTGTTGTTTGACAAGTATTTTGATCATATTTAATTTGTGATCTTGCTGAATAAAATTTATTATTACCGGTGAAATTGGTATTGCAAGTTGAAGAGAAGAAGACTTTACATATTCATATGACTATATGAGCCTAGTCTATCTTCTTGATTACTTCATCTTTTCACCAAATATGGTGATTGGTGACGGTCACGGACGAAGAATTAAGGACATCTAATTTTTCAAGGAGTAATGACGGTAAGTATTGACAAAAACATTCCTAGTTAATTCTCTTACTAAATAGTGTTCTCACATATAAGTTGACGATGAGCTTATTATTTAATACGGAGTAGCTCAAAAAGTGAATCAAATTATAGCTTTTGTTTAATGACTAGATAGACTATGGTTGGTTGGCAATATATATGTATCAATTGTATGCATTGCCTATAACGGTGTTACTTTCTTTATGCTAGCTGCGTGAAAATTGCTATGCGAATGTGCATGTGTGGAGTAGTTTGCAATATGTTGGTGTCATGCTAATAATTGTTATCGTTAACCTAAATTAGGCAACCACCAAGCTCAATAATATTAAGAAGAGAACGGACCACTTTTATAAGTAATCACATTCTTTAACGCATTTAGTGACTAGTTTAATCTATTAAATAAGACTGACAGATTATTTTTTTTAAATATTTGTTGTAATTCGAGATGCAAAGGAAAACAAAGGAAGGAGAAGAGAAGAGACGACTAAGTTGGTGAGAAATGTCTAGGGATAATGTTGGGTTAGAGTGAGATGAAATCTGTTTGTTAGTAATATGTAGAGAATTATCTAATTTTATGTTAAAATTAGACCGGACATTCTAATAACTTTTGTAACGTAGAGAATCTACTCCATGTATCCGTCGTTACATATAAAAATATGTTATTTACCAAACTGTTCTCTACATAATAAGAGGTATTTTGACCAAAAATATTTCCTATAATATTTGTTAGTAAGGGTAAAGTAATATTATACTCTATGTATCTTTTTATCTTTCCTGTTTTTGATCATTCTTTTGTCAATGCACTTTATTATATCTTAAATATCTTTCACTATATATTAGTACAAATGATGATGATTGAATATTAATAAAGTATTATTGGGAGGAATCAAACAAAACTCCATATGACTATATTTTTTCTTAATATAAATTGAGAAGAATTTAGAAGCTTCTCTCTAATTATATGTTAAGATTTTAAGTGAAAGAGACAAAAAGATACAGAAACAGCATTTTATTCTACAAAGAATCTTTAGCTAATAAATAGTCTTATTCTTATGCATATAAAGGTGAATATAGTCAAGCTGACAAATTAGACATGGGTAAATTATTGTAAACTTTCTAGTATAGTATAGTATGTGAGTGACGATGGAGTTTTAACCTTGATTAGTTCATGGTTGAATGGCCAACTATATTATTATACGGATAAAATAATAATTTAAAAAGGCAACATTTCTTTTGTAGCCTTACCATAGCCTATACTTACATAGTTACATGTCTTAGGGAATTTTATCAATGTAATGGTTATTGGATAGCTATTATATGTTACCTAATTCATTAAAGTTTTTCTCGTCTATTTTGTTTATTGGAGGCATATGAGATAGAAAATGATCCCTTTGTTCAAAAGGCAATCTACGTGATTTGAAAGGTGTAATGGCTTTAGTCTTCATGTGTTTAGAGAATCTTAGATGTATTAAACCTTAGGAAAATTTAACAAAAAAAAAACCTTTAAAATTTTAATTTTGTGAAAAAAAAACTTTTAAACCATTCTTTGTAAGAAAAAACCACAAACTTAAATTTTCTTGCAAGATGAAACCTATTCCCATTTCTCTGGTGTGGTTTTTCTCAATTTCGACGTTGACCCTTCTATCTTCCTTTAACCCCCTATTTCCATTAACTGCACCACCACCCCTATGCATCTCAAAAACCACACCGGAAAATGAGAATAGGTTTCATCTTGTAAGAAAAATTAAGTTTGTGGTTTCTTTTCGCAAAGAATGCTTTAAAAGGTTTTTTTTTCGCAAAATTGAACTTTTAAAAGGTTTTTTTTGGCAAATTTTCCTGAAATGAGTGGCTTAGATACAATCCGAAAGCCGATTATGTGTTTAGGGGTGTCTAGTGGAGTGACTTATTCCCATACCTTTTCTGTTATCTCTGAAAGCATACGGGTACGGGGTATGTTGCTAGAGATTATCTGGGCCAGTGAGTTAGACCCTGTTCTTTTGAACTTATTTTCAGTTCAGTTCAATTACTCCTTGTAATCCTGTTTCTTTCAGTTTAGCTCAGGTCAGTTCAGTTCAATTCAATTCAGTTTCCCTCAATCCAAAAGAACGGGGGTCTTACTTGGGTTTGGGCGGCGGACTTTTGCTATTGATCCTTATATGTCCGAATTGATGACCATTAAAGTTCGTTTGCAAATTGCAAAAATGTATATTCTCCTTCGAGCTACTACATTCTTGGATTGTCTACATGTGCTTAAGCTTCTTTGTGATCATGGTGGTATTGATGATAATATATGAGTATCTTATGTGAGTGCAGAAAAATGTGGAAGGACCTCCTGAATGTCAAGATTGAACATTGCAACAAGAGAAACAACAAAATTGCGGGTAGTATAGCTAAGGATAGTCGTATTGGCGATGGTAGTGCTAATGTAACTAGGATTTTTCCATCCCCCTAGTTATTGTTTGAACGCTTATCTTGCGGAGTGTAAGTCTATTTTATATGGTATATGGTATATATGATATGGTACTCTTTTTCACACAAAAAAAAACCTTATACGCATTTTTAAGGTGATAAACATATCATTTGAGTCTTTAAATTGGACCCTACTCTGGTGGAGAAAGTGTTGGTAACTCATAGTGAGATGCCAATATGGCATCTCACAAAAATTTTGGTACCAAAGCTAAGTCAAAGTGGTACCAAAATAGTCATTTGATACTAAAATGTAACTTTGGTACTAAACTTATACTTTGGTACTAAATAAGAGTTACTTTGGTATAGGTATCATATGACTCTATTTTGGTACCAGGTGATTCTATTTTGGTACCAATTTAACTTAGTTTTGGTACCAAAATTTTATTAGATGTCATTTTGGCATCTCACTATGAGACGACAATTCAAACTCATTTGGTGAAGAGTAGTCATTAAGTTCACAGATTGGATCAAAATAAAGATGGTCATATTCAAACCTATAGAAAAAAAATCGATTTTGGCCATATTCGTAATCAAGTCAAGTTGGTTTTAACGTCAAAATCTAGTTTCACTTCACTCCTATCAAGTCAATAATATTATCAGATCTATGTATTCCTGATATCTGATATTTGACAAAAACTAATCTACCGTGATTCCATTATTTCCACCACCCTACAGTTGGTAGCTCTTCAAATTTGCGTGAGAATATTGTTAAAATATTATATAAGTTTCAATCTAAAAATACATGATACATATAAAAAAAATTGTATACGTAACTATTGAGTATTGACTCGACATTTGCGTGCGTGGTTTCATATTCACTCTCAATAGGATCCCAAATACATCCTTTGTAAGCTTCACCGAGTACTCCTATGTTTCTTGACAAACAGAGCCTATACAAAGAGGGAACACGGGTATAATTGTAGTCTGTAGACAAAGACAACATAACCAAACATTCATCCCCCAATGAAAAGAAAAGAAAAAATTATTTCATCCATTTCAAAATATAAGGGACGCATGATATCCAAGGTCGAACTTTAACCGTTAATTACTCTCAATCCATGCTGATACAATACAAATATTAAGGAAATAATATTACTAAAGTATATTTCAAAAAAAATACGGAGGGAGTATATTTTTAAATTTTTTTTTTATGGGGAGAAAAAGACCTTAAGTTGCCCTTTTTAATCCGAAGGCCAACCTAAAATACGGAGGGAGTATAATATATTTATTTTGATGTAAATGAAATTTTACCTTTTCCATCTATTTGAAATGTAGCAGGGTAAAGGTTTTCAATGAGGTTGATATAATTTATGTGCAAAACTATATGTTTTCAAAGTGTAACCATTACTTAGAAACGGGATTGTATGTAGTTACATACGACTATACAAGACTATGCAAGAAACAGCATATTGACCCGAAAGTTCACGAGTGGCAACAAGAAGCAGAATATTAATGGTAAATTAGCTGAAAAAGGTGATGAAAGGGCCAAAAAGTGGCGGCACATTTTACCATTGCTGATTACTATTTTCCCAAGCCCGTGAGATGTGGTCAGTAGAAAACAAACTTCTATCACGGTTTTACCGACTTTCTAGCCATTCAGATCCTTCTGACTTTCATTGCAAGTTTGAGAAGAACATCACAGGAGTAGATAATTACTATATGTTTACCTTATTTTGTTTTATTTTAGAAATACGATAACAAGTTTAGATAAGCTTAATTAATTTGAGATTGAGTAATTTAAGGGCCCCATTCTTTTGGACTTATTTTCCAGTTCAATTAATATCTCTATTATATAAGCCAAGAGGGGAGCTACGGTGTCCCCTCTTGAAAAGACTTATATACCCCTAATGTGAAACATAGAAAAAAACTATTCAAAATTTCTAATTCATCTCCTGAAATACAATTATACAATAAGGAAAGTTGTAAAAAGATAAAACTAATAACATAAATAAGATTAAGATTGCCATTAAAAGATTACTTATGATGAGGAAAATATCCTAACAAAGAAATTTTCCAACAATTGTAAAACCAAAAATACAAAGTTTTCTTTTACCTAAATATTCAATAAACAATTACAAAGAACATAAATTAAAAATTCAAAAAATTACTGAGAAAAAAAAGAGTATAACTCATCTTTGTATTTTTTCGATTTCATAATTGTTGTAGTCAATATGTTATTCAAGAGAAAAAGTTAAACCTGATGAGAAAAAATAAGCAGAGATCAACTTTTCTTATCTTCATTTTCAATCCTATGTTTTGTAAACATAAATTATAAGTACGAAGTAAATGTTTATTTTTCGCATTAATATTAATGTTTTTTACGATTTTGAATATCAGTATTAATACTAATATGTTGGCGCACGCATCGCGTGCATACGAGGCTAGTATATATATATATATATATAAAAGGAGGAACTTTTCGGGAGCATAGGGAGCTCCTCAAGATTTCGAGCTCATAGAGCGCGCCACGTAGGATTGCCACGTCATCAATTTTTATTTTTATTTTTTACAAAAATAGAGGTCCAGATGATTTAAATACATATAAGGAGATTTGGATAAGCGAAAATTAGAGTTTGGATTTGAATCAACAACCTAAATTATTATATCATGAAAATTGTGTATAACTTTTGCTACGTAATTCGGAATATTATAATTTTTATACCATTGGAGAGCGCTCGGAATATGCTTCGAAATAAGATCCATTTATAATATAGTTGTACAACTTATGAAATATAGAGCGCTATGTAGAATTGCCATGTCATCAATTTTTATTTTTATTTTTTTTCCAAAATTAGAGTTCTACATGGATTTAAATACATATAAGGAGTCTTGGATAAGCAGAAATTAGAGTTTTGATTTGAATCAACAACCTAAATTATTATATCATGAAAATTGTGTATAACTTTTGCTATAAATATTTAAATACATAAAAGAGTTTTGGATAGGGGCAAATCAGAGTTGCGTTTTGAATATACAACTTAAATTATTATACTATGTAAATTGAATTTAACTTTTGCTACCTAATTCAAAACATTATATTTTTTTACCATTGGAGAGTGCTTGAAATATGCTTCAAAATAGGATCTATTTATAATATAATTTTACAACTCATGAAAATATATTAAATTAGATGCATTGGAGGATATTATTTAGTCTTTTTTTAGATAAATATAATAATGGCTATAAGTATTAAGTATATTGTATTATATGTGATTATAACATTTGATTATAGGTCCAATTTACAGGATTAAACATATTATCTTTCAAAACCTCAACCTTACTCAACTAAACTAAAACAATATAGTGTTGCAACAAAATTTATTAACTAAAATCTATAGAGATAAAGTTACATATATATTAGAGTGTTGGATTATGTAAATTAGAGTTTGATTTAAATAAATCAGCCTTAGAATATTATAAAGAGCTTCACCTAAGCATGCCATGTCATTCTTATTAATTTTTAAGAAAGTATTCTTTTTGTCCTATATCTATTAAATTATTACCCTCTACTTTCATAAAGTATCATTCGAGCATTATTAATGTTAAAACTGTATTAGCTATTGTTAGTCATACCTGTTAGTGGGATACCATTTAATAATAGACTTAGCTACAACAAATCCTTATTAAAATAAACGCAACTTTATAAGGCAATTTGGGTAATTAATGATGGTTTTATTAACATAAAGTAAAGGTAATATTGTCAATTGTAGTTCTTTTTTTTGTATCAAAAGTGGAATGGTTCCAAAAGATGAAAGTATGAAACTACATAAAGTGGTAATTGTTGTAGTAGAAAAAGAACGGAGGAAGTATGTAAATACAATTATCTTGAAAAATCTCATTTTACAATCGCACAAAATCAACTATAATATTAACAAAAAAATTACAATAAAATAAAATAAACAACAACCTGTGCAACGCACAGGCTTCAAACCTAGTTTAATTTAATTCAGATCAACTTCATTCAGTTCAACTCATAGTCATAGTTTAGTGCAATTCAGTTATGTTCAACAAAATACAGTCCAAAAAAATAGAGTTTAAGACAAGTTTAATAAATGATAATAAATTTCAATACAGCTAGATTACGTCAAAAACAAGTCTAATTGAACCTTTTTTTTTCCAACTTAATGTCTGTCCTCATTCTAATCAAATTCTAGGTAACACAAGTACTCCCTCTGTTTTTTTTATTTGCTACATTTGTTTCCTTGGGAATGAAGCCACTACTTTGACCAATTATTTTGATTATTTTATAAGTAAAAATATAGTCATGTGTGATCTTGTTAGATTCGTCTCGACGTGTAGATTCATAATATCAAATTTTTATAATTTTTACTTAAGCGAAATAAGAGATATTAAGAGTTAAATAATGCTTTGAAAACCGTGCAAGTCAAATGTAGCAAATAAAAAAAAGCAGAGGGAGTAATAAAGAAGTTAACGCGGATCACAGGGGACAAAAACTCGTAAACATGATGATCTTTTCAAAGATACTGCTCTTGGCAAAAAAATTCCTCCAAGACTCCCAACTATATGATTTATCTTTTCTCCTCAAGTTGACATCGAAATCAACGGGCACATGAACTAACGAGGAAGTGGTGCTAGACTGCTGGTCCTAAACATTTTATAGGTCTAGGACCAAGCAAATAAAGCTCCACATATATTAATATTTTAAATTAATCATTGGTTTGGGCGATATTTCAAATCTTTATATATATATAAAGTCATACGCCACATATAAAAAAAATTGAAGCACAACCTAAATTAATCAAATAAAGTTCCTCTAAGAAATAACTATGATGATAATGAACCACATCTGATAATACAGTAAGATCCTGTTTGTTCATTGAATCATGCAACATTTTATGAGAGCACCAATCATTCTGAAATAGTTTTGAGAAAAAATCTTTTTACTTTTGACCGTGTACATAGACATATGTCACATAGCATACGAAAATCTGATACTGATTGCAAATTTATACAACAATTCAGCCATCAATGAACTTCATCTTTGCAATAAACCATAAAATCCAAACTTTAAACTCCCACAAGGGGAGATGAACATGTCAAATTTCATATTACAACTAGTGGAGACAAAGAACCCAATAATTGGGTAAATTAGCTCTCCAACAGAGAGAAAAAGGAGGATCTTTGTTAACGGAAATTAGAAAAAACAAATGCATATATAAAATAAAATTTTGGGGCTTATGCCATCGAAAAGGATGGTGACAATCTCAACTCTCAAGCTAAATAAAGAAAGTGTTAAATATGGGCCTGGGTCGTCCCCAGGCCCCATTACAAAGAGAGAGAGTCCACTTCACAAGACAAAGGAGGTTCCACCTTAAAACCATATGGCAATAAGGGGAGTAGCCCCTTTGTATTATAGGGTGAACTCATCTCTCTTCTTTTATCAATGAGGAAAACTCATATGTGTTGTGTGCTATACATCATATATAGTTTCAACAGAAAGATTAGGTTTTTCTTTTTAGGAGGGAAAGCAGACAAAGAGATTCGGCTAGGGTTTTGTTTTCTCTAGATAAACTTTTTAACCATTTGTGAGAGGTGTTAATAGTGGAGGCCGGAGAGAGAAGGGAAATGGGTTAACGGGGTTAGGGGAGGAGAGATTAGAGAAGGGGTAATTAAAAGTTAGGAGGTTAATTACGTCAATTAGGGGTTAATTACTGACGGACTTAACGGTCCGTTAGTCATTAAGGGTATTTTGTGGATTTTTTGAAAATTGGGGGTATATGATAAATTCTAATCTAAAAGTTGCAGGGGTATATGGTGTAAAAAAAATTATCAAAGGTACAAGGTGAAAATATCGTTAAAAAAAGTTGCAAACATAGGAATGGTGAACTCTAAAGGAAAAAGTTTTAAATTTCTAATATTTTTATTTGTTATTTTGAGGGGTTAATATTTCTTATTTTCTAAATTTACAAAGATACTAATTTGTTGGAGTAATTGTTACCATATATCCATAGGCACACGTTAGATAATCCTTTAGTTAATTACTGCTACTATCTTTTGCTTAAAAAGATACTAATTTGTTGGAGTAATTGGATTTAGAACCAGTACAGTATTAGGCTTTTTCCTTGCAAAAAAAAAAAAAAAAAAAAAAGCATTTTTTTTCAATTTTGGAAGAAAATGATGGACTTCCAAATATTTCATACACGTAAACTGCACGTCCTTAGCTACAGATGACTTTTTTCGTCACAAAATACTGGCATGCATTAATTGGATGCGATCATCTAATTTGAAAATTAGTGCATGAGCCAATGCCAGTCTATATCCATGATTGACCAATCTGATTAGCCAGTTAGTTGACGGCCGGGAAAAAGTTTATCAAAGGTGTCATCATATGACGAGACGAGAGATGAATGTTGTTTTGCTATATATAGCTCTAACCAATCACTTATATTACCTACTTTGTTTCTTAATACTCGTAACCACGTTGAATGGAGTAATGATAAAACCATATCAGATATGGGCCATATTAAGGGTAAGTTTGTCAATTCAAGTGATTTAGTAAGATGAGATTGTAAAAGCATGGGAATGGAGTATTCCCTCTCATTCCATATGCTAGTTTAATAATAATTTTGAAAATTGTGCCATCCTCTCTCCAAACCTCACTCTTCAACCCACCCACCTGAGTTGTAACTTAACGTTTGATGCCGGAAAATTCGCCGGAAAGAGGCACGAATTAACTGTGTTTTTCGTGAATTGAAGGTATGTTTAATTACTTGAAAATTGCGTGGGTTTACATCATGAAATTTCGTGGGTTTTGTTAAATTTCGTGGGTTTAATTCATGAAAATTGCATGTCTTAATTTTCTAAACATGTCTTAATTTCGTGTATTATAACTGCCGTTTTATTAAATTTCATTGGAATTGAGTGGGTTTTGTGGTGGTGTTAGACTCTACACTTCCAAATTTCGTGTCTTTTCCATTCGTGGGTTTTATGGTGGTGTTAGACCAAATTGAGTGGGTTTTATGCTCTAAAATTTGATACGAGTTCTTTGATGGTGATTTTTGTTCTGAAATTTGAGCAAACAACATGGAAAAGCTGCAGTAAGGATCTCATGGCTGATTCTTGTACATGGAGACCATAATTGAAGCTCTAGTATCATTTTGTGAGTGAGACTTCTGCCAGCTTGGACATATTCACCATTTGTAGAACCTCAAGGAATCTGAACATGGATTGGTTTTTCCCTATATTTATAATCCCTTTTTCATCTCTTTTTTTTTGTCTTCTTGTGTTTGTTCCTCACCAGTATTTTGCTTGTATATGGTTGTCTATGTTGTTGCGACTTACATCTATGAATTGGTTTTCAGAACAAAGACCACCTGAAGACTTCAATTCGTTTTCAAATTCATCTTATGAAGTTGATTTTTATCAGTTTATATTCTAGTTTATGAAATCAGTTTGTAGTATTTACTCAATAGTTTGTATAAATTTGATAGTTAGTGATTATTGTTAACATGTGAGTATATGAGTATTTGGTTATTGTGCTGAAATTATATGTCCCAAAAAAGCCACTACTTTTATCTTGCCAAACTCACACTCTTGTTTCAATAGGGCAATGAAGAGATCAAAAGTCTTGAAGCAATGTAAAAAGAAGAAGAAAACCAAGGTATAGTTGTTATTTAACCATGTTTACGAGCATATAACACGCCTTGGTATTAGCATGTAAGTTGATTTTTTTTCTTCTTCTTAGATGGATGAAGTGGATGGTGTAATAACCGAGCGTGGTTGGGGAACGGAGTCGGAGGAAGATGAAGATGAAGATTGGGAAGCACGCAGAGAAACGGAAACCGAGTCAGAGGCAGAAGAAGAAGTATCAAATGCGTCTGAGGAAGAATTATTAGAGCAAGAAAAATCAGGAAGGGGAAATGGTCATGAGAAGGCAGGGAAAATGAAGAGGAGGAAGAAGGTGGACGACAGAGTTTACCGAGTAAGCGCGATACAAATTAATGTCATGTTTTTACTTAGAGTAAAACACGTGATTAACACTTACATTATTCTAGAAACCATGTGTTAAGACTCGCTTTCTTACAATAACTAATAATGTGTTATTGTAAGTTCACTTCATAAAAGACTTTTTTTTTCTTAACATAACATTTGCTATATGCTACTTGACGCTGAAATATAACTGATTAAGACTAAACAATTTGTTAATCGAAATAAATTTTAGTAAAACTATTATAATTTGAGTGGGTTATGTTAAATTTCATGAATTTGAGTGGGGTTTGTTAAATTTCATGAATTTGAGTGGGGTTTGTTAAATTTCATGAAATTGAGTGGGTTTAAAGTGATCAAATTTCGTGGTGTTATTTGTTGAAATAAGATGAGAAAGAAAGACAAATTGCGCGGTATTACTTATTGGAGTGGTGCTAATTGTGGAAAATTTTGAGCTTTTAGAGATTTTCAAGAGTATTATTTTTGCATAATTGCAATATATATAAAGTTGAATTTTTTTTTATTTGGTTACCACTTCAATTTCCATGGACTTGTATGAAATTTTTTATTTTTAGTTTCACTGATTCATTCTAATATGCACCTATTTTCGAATTTTTATTATTCACACAATTTAAAGTAGAAAAAGTTTCAATATTGAGCCAATTTTTAAATTTATATATGTTGTCGTACTGAGCAATCCTATTTTTAGTTTCAGTGATCCAAAGCAGCAGATGGAGTACAAATGGTATTTCAAATAAATGAGCTTGAATGAGGGGAATATGTTAGCAATCGCAGGTTTTATACACAAGGTCTATTAGAAGTATTTGCAAGGTATACCTCCTAGAAGTCGATTCTACACAAGTTCTCTTGCTCAAAAAGCGTAGATATTTTAGTATCTGAGAGCCCCTTGGGTGTGCATACATGTTGATTCATCTCACCTTGGAAGTGCTAACAAGTACTAAAGAAATTCAAGTGTACGTAAACTATATTTATTGTGTTCCTATAAGAGAATCTTGTGTTTGTAATTACTAGTATTGTGTTGGGTCCCATCTTAACCATATCTTTTGCATTTCTTTAATTGTGCTCTTGAATGGGTTTGTTATGCCAATGATGTTAGGGTTTCTACAAATATTTTGACATTATATTAAAACAAAGTACCGACTAGTGATTCATGTCGTGATTCGGTTATATTGTTGTTTATCCTTCTTATGTTTGGGGTTTCTACAAATATATGGTGACATTAATGTGAAACATAATAAAAGGGCTGCATGATCGAACATACCGACCAACGAAACGTCCTTTTTTTAGTTTAGGGTAAGTTCAGGGTAGCTAATTCGTGTTATTCCTTTAAAAGGTTAGAGTTTCTACAAATAGGATAACATTATTTAAAAACATAAACGAGGCCTAAATGATCGAACGAGCCACCGACTAATGATTCGTGTCGTGATTCGAATGTTCTTCCTAATTAAGTCTATGATCTTCAATAATCAAATGGTGAAGTGTATTTTCCCCCCATAAAAAGCCCTCCTTGTACAAGTATGATGTACGTATTTATTAATCATTTAGGGGATGACATCATATAGCATGTGAAAGATCTATTGTGTTACCATAAGAGAATCTTGTGTTTATAATTAGTGGTATTGTGTTGGGTCCCATCTTAACCATATCTTTGTAAATCGCTACAATTGTGTTCATGAATGGGTTTGTTATGTCAATGATGCTAGGGTTTCTACAAATATGGTGACATTATCTAAAAGCATAAAGAAGGCCTTAACGAGCTAACAAAGTATCGACTACTGATTTGTGTCGTGATTCGGTTGTATTGTTGTTCATCCTTCTCAGGCTTAGGGTTTCTATAAATATGGTGACATTATTTTAAAACATAATGAAGGCCTGAATGAGCGAACGAAGTATGGACTACTGCTTCGTGTCATGATTCGGTTGTATTGTTGTTCATCCTTCTTAGGGTTTCTACAAATATGGGGACATTTTTGTAAAACCTAAACGGTGCCTTAACGATCGAACGACCCACGAACTACTGATTCGTGTCGTGATTCGCTTGTGTTGTTCTTCCTAATTTAGTTTATGACCTTGAATAATCAATTAATTGATACATACTACAAACATTGCAAATTGAAGACATTAAATAATGATGACATAAATATGCTAAAAAGTAAACTATATTGTGTTTTTGGATAACATAATTACGTTTTACAGTAAAAATATTACGTTTCGGCTACCATCATTTATCAATTAATTAATTGTAAAGAATTTAAAACACTTGTACATCTAAATCACCAAATAATAATGTTGTGAAACTTAATAAAGGCCTGAACCGAACGAAGTAGCGTCTAATGATTTGTGTCCTGTTTCGCTTTTGTTGATGTTCCTTTTTAACTCTAGGGTCTTCAATAATCAATTAAATATTGTTAAAAAAATCAATGGCTAAACGAACAACCTAAGTACCAACTGGGGTTTGTACAAATACGGTGACATTTATGGTTTTAATAATCAAAGGCCTTCAATAATCAATAAAATGATATAAATTACCAACAATTGTACATATAAGTCATTAGATAAATAAGTTTTTCTTGTTACAAAAGAATTATGTTTGAAAGTAACCATATTATGTTCCCTTACACACAAATTATGTTTTAAAGTAACCATATTGTGTTCGCAATAATCTGGATTGTGTTTCGCACTACAAGCAATTTTGAATGCTCTAAATTGGACCATATATTATTTACCCACTCAATATTAATTATTTGCTGTTGTTATTATGGTTAAAATAAAATGTATCCCTATTTATGTCAACTTATGGTTTTTATAATCAATTTACGATCCTAAGGACTTTAAGAAATACTACAATTGTAAATTTTAAACAATAAATATTTATATATAGTTACAAGGCATTATGTTTGAAAGTAACCATATTTATGTTATTACAAAAGAATTAAGTTTCAAAGTAACCATATTGTGTTCCCACTAATTGAGAATTACGTCATTAAATATTTATGTGTTGTTATAAAAAAATTATGTTTGAAAGTAACCATCTTGTGTATTGTTACAAAAGAATTATGTTTCAAAAGTACCATATTGTGTGGAATTGGGATTGTGTTTCCCATTACAAGCAATTTTCACCAATATTCATTGGTGAATTAACCCACTATATTTTAAATATTTGTTGGTGTTATTGTAGTTGAAATAAATTGGCACTAATGTTTGTGTTGTGTAATATAGTACTTTTGATTTGTGGAAATTTAGCGTTTAAATAACAAAAATTTACATAAAGTCAACACAACAAAAATGCAACATGTTATTATCATGTTGTTATATTAGAAATAAATAGTGCTTTATAGTAAGCACATTGCAAATATGATGAGATGATTGTAAAACATAAGCAACGTCTGAAGGATCAAATTAAGGAGTTGGGTTTCATCTCGTTATTTGGTTGTATTGTTGTGCTAAATGGAACAGTCATCTAGGGTTGTAAGGTAAATTTGGTTTCGTCTCCTTATTTGGTTTTATCTAGTGCCAAAAATTGCAAAAAAAATGTGTTCTGTAACATAGTACTTGTGGTTTCGTCTCGTTATTTAGTTGTATTCAGTTCAGATAAGTTTCAATTAGGTCCAATCAGGTCAATAAGTTCTAATCAGGTCTAATAAGTTCCAATAAGGTCCAAATAGTCAATGATCAATAAATTTAAATTAAAATTTTAATTAATGTACCACTATGATTATATAGTATTATATTTATATTATTGTCTATTATATTATTATTCATATTACTATTAGCTGATTATGTTATTAATAATTTTTTTAATTAAAGTAGCATTATGATTATTTAGTATTATATTTACAATATTATCTATTATTTTATTATTCATATTACTATTAGCTGATTATGTTATTATATTAGTAGTGAAAGTTGTGTATAAGCAAGCATATAAATAGTTTTTTTTTGTTAAAATGTTAATCATAAGATATAATTAATAATTACTATTTTTTCGAAGGATAAATTTTAATAATTATTATGTCATAATAAATTTTTAGAGGTAGTATTCATGTTAGGGGTAATATTTATGTTATTACTCATCAAAGTTTTTGTCAAATAAGGTCAAATAAGTTCCAATCAGGTCCAATAAGGTCTAATAAGTTTCAATCAGGTCTAATAAGTTCCAATCAGGATCAATCAGGTCCAATAAGTTGAATCAGGTCCAATCAGGTCTAATAAGTTGAATTCAGTTCAGATAAGTTCAGTCCAGTTCAGGGTTTTTCAGGTGAAGAGAACGCACCCTAAGAGTGTTAGTGGTTCATGATATTGTGTTATGTAGCATAACATATTGTGTTCCCATTTAATGAATTTGGGTTTAGTGTGAAACCATTAAACTCCATATGGGCCTCCTTGCAGCGGGTTTATCTTTTATCATATTATACTGATATGTTGTCTAGTTGAAATCATATTGTGTTTTGAAACATCTGTATTATATTCCACTATTTTATTTTTCATACGCAAACCCGGATCAATCGTTTTTCAATAACTTTTTATGTCGGTTTCTTCATCTTCATTACTTGTTTCAAGAACTCCTAATTAAACATCCAAAGGGCAACGTCTACTGAAAGAGTGGGTTCTTCTGGAACGGATTCCGGATCTTATAGGTCAATTCGAGTAGCAACCACAACGCGGAAACAGTGGTCTGGGTAATAAAATCTGGCCCAAACAAAGGGAAAAAAAATTCCACGGATGTCCTTATCGGCTTGTAATTTTCTTCTCTTATTGTTTGTGTTCATGAATTTTAACTTCACTTCATTTGTCAATAAATCCAGTGACGATGTTGTTCATCTTTCAATTATCAGATTTTTTATTCACTGCAGCTCTCCACCTCCATGAAAGCCCAATTGCCTTCTCCAAAATTTCGCAATACACAGCAAAACAACAACAATGGCGAGGCCTTTTTTCCACAATTGAACAACACTTAATTTCCCCCTTAATTTTGGTTTTTATTTCTCCCCATAATTTGCATCAAGTTATTGTCCCAGTGTTTCTAATTTGGTTTTGTTGTCCAGTCACTTGTAGTGGAGGAGAGAGATGAACTCACTTTTTCCCCATTCCCTTCTATTCCCCTTCTATTCCCTTTCTCAAACTCAAAAGGTTGAATAAAATATGTTTTCTGAATATAATACATTATTTATGTACTTTCAACTTTTTGCAAGATTACTTTTTCAATATTATATTGCTGATATGGGCAAAGTTCCCCATATCTGATATGGTTTTATCATTAATCCGTTGAATGTGCATAAGAAGTCAAGGATCAAGGAAAGAAGAGAGATATATAGTGGAAAAAAAAAAGAACTTATATATGCTAGAGAATATATATATAGTAAAAAAATTCAACATTGCAGGTAAAAGAAAACTTCCTAAAATGGAAAATATATAGCAAGTACTAAAAAACGGAAGATGTATATTATATATAATGCTAAAATGACTCTTTGATAGGATAACTTTCACTCTCCAGGAATATCGTACCCTTAATAATTTTTTTTTGTTGAAATTTTGTCTATTTCAATTTTTTTCTTCTAAAAACAGTTTTTTTTGAAACGAAGAAAAAAAAATTCTTTGTTTAAGAAGTACACTAGTTTTCCAAAAAGAAAACTAACATTCACAAAAAAATTCAATATATATATATATATATATATATATATATATGTATATATATATATATATGTATATATATATATATATGTATATATATATATATATGTATATATATGTATATATATATGTATGTATATATATATGTATATATATATATATGTATATATAGGAATAGGATCACGTGAAAACCGCTCCTTATGCTGAAAACTGAAAACTGCAACATAAAATGAGCAAAAAGATTCTTCAAATGAACAAAACGATAAAATGAGCAAAAAGTTCTTAAAATGAGCAAAAATATAAAATGAACAAAAAACATAAAATGAGCAAAAATTTGTAAAATGAGCAAAAGTTTTTTAAAATGAGCAAAATCATAAAATGAGCAAAAAAACATAAAATGAACAAAAGTTTGTAAATTGAGCAAAAACTTCGTAAAATGAGCGAAAACTTGCTAAAATGAGCAAAAGTTTCTTAAAATGAGCAAAAACATGAAATGAGCAAAAAACATAAAATGAGCAAAAATTTGTAAAATGAGCAAAAAGGCCGGTTTTCAATTTTCAAGTTAGTTTTCGGTGGATCCTATATATATATATATATATATATATATATATATATATATATATATATATATATATATATATATATACACATACATACATATACATACATACATACATACATACATACATACATACATATACACACATACATATACATACATACATATACATACATACATACATATACATACATACATACATATATACATATATATACATACATATACATACATACATATACATACATATACATACATATACACATATACATACATATAAACATATACATACATATACATATATATACATACATATATACATATATATATGTATGTATATATTGCACACGCGTTGCATGTGTTTCCAAACTTGTAGTATTAATTTCGAAATGAAATGCTTATTTTCTACTTCAAACTCATGATGCATACTCCCCTTGTTCTTTTTAGTTTTTACTTATTTGCGCACTTTTTCAAGAGTTTTAAGCATAACTTTGACCACTAGGATTGAGCTCTTTCAAAATTAGTAGCTAACTTTGTTATTATTTGACCATTAGGTTTTTAAATAATTTCGTCACTTGTAGTTTTTATTTCGAAATCAAATGCTTGTTTTCTACTAGACTCATGATGCATAATTGCATACTCCCCTTGTTCTTTTTAGTTTTTACTCATTTGCGTGCGTTTTCACGGGTTTTAAGCATAACTTTTACCATTAGGATTTTTATGTACGTATTAGTTAAGTCATAAAGAAAAAGATAATGCTTTGACATAATAACTGAATTGAAATAATCTCACATGATAATATTTTTCTTATGTATAAGATTAAACAATATAGTAAAAAAAATTGATTTGTCTCATGAACACTAAATATATACATAATATATATATTCAAAACAAAATTATTATGGAATGAATTACACTTAGGTAATTTGGAACAGGGAAAATATGTCATAATCGACACAATTATATAGCATACACTAAACTTTTAAAGGTTTCTCTTTTATACAAATTTATGTATATATTAATTGGATATTTATAGATTGGGGAGATTAGGTCGTGGATACAAGTATAGTATTGGTAGGAGAGTAGATACAATCTGATTATAACTATAATACGTACTATATTTACTTTATAATAGTGAGGATCAAGGTTGGCCTAGTAGTTGTAAGGCCCTCTTTCCACTCCTATGAGGCTGTGACATGAGTTTGATTCTCACCCCTTGCAAGAAGGATCCCCAATTTCCCCCCTCCTTGTAAGGGAATTCTCCTTATCTTTGAAAAAAAATACTATATACTTTGTAATAGTATATTAAAAATAGGGGTCTCATCTATATACGTTAACTTCACTGGAAAATAGTATATTTGTGAATTCAACAATCATTCAAATACTTCTATAATTTAAAGGCACCTGGTAAATATTATCTAGTTTTATTTATTTATTTAAGTACATATCTTATACGCAACGTAGTCATTAATCGATGCTATTGTATATCTAGATGAAGGCGACAGGGGTGAGCTTTCAACTGCCTGACTAACTGCAACCTGGCCCATGTTGCATTGCATTGTCTGTCTGTAATGAAAGCTGATCCAATAATAATCAGGATTTGGATTTTGTATCAATCCATCCACATAATACTAATTACTAAGTATTCTTCAACACGAAAATTAAGCATCAAAAAATGGGACTTTGCCTAATGTGGGCCTAACCTTAGCCCATACAAACATACTTCCTACTCATTATTTTTTAATTGCACTATAGAGAAGGCAAGTGTTGTAAGAGACCCGTGTGATGACTTGAGAATAGGGACAGAGAGATAAGAGTATATCATAATGTATAAAATGTTCATGTGATAAGGAGATAATTAAAAAGAAAGAGACCACAAGCTAGGTATGGTGCTATCTTTGTATTATTTTCACATTGTATGTTTCCTTGCTTGTTATATTACACATATTTATTATTAATATATTAATAAATGTGTCTTGGGTGTAACGTGTTACATCATAACTTATCACAGTAGTAAAACCTCACATACACGTATATAATGACATAAACTCTAACAAAAAATACATGGGTATATGTCATTTTATCATTTATTTCATGTCATTTGTGTTTTTTTCACAAAAGAAGGGGTGGTTTCTGTGTTCTTACATAAGTTATGGTGTAATAGTTACTCTCAAAAAAATTCTGAAGATGTCTATTGTCGAGATGGTGTACATATTCAAACCAAAAATACAAGATATATATTAAATTACTGTTTGTTTTTTTGGTACTGATAAATCACCAAACATGGTTTAAGTAGATATAATGAGAGGATTTGGGTCCCTCCAAATAGGAGATTATTGAAAATAGATGTAGATAAGATGAGAATGAAAGGGGATAATCAAAAGAAGAGAATTAAAGGAAGCCCATTATCCACCTCCACAAAAGGCACATCCATGCATAACGGCTGATTTCTTTGCAAAGGAAAGCCACCTATTCAAGAAACTAATGAGGAATCTCATCCACCTCTGATGACCTTTATGTCAATTACCATTGATAAGTTAGACACATATAGTGGGTTATATGACAAGGTTGTTGACAATTGATAGATTCATTGCTTAATTTTAAAACTTTTATGCTTTCATATGAAAACCTAGCTAGCAACAATATCGTATGTGTGTGTATCATGATCCTTCCTAATGCCCCCCATCTTCTGCTACTCTTTCAACATCACTACTTAATGGTAACCTATAATGAGCCTCATATCATCTCATACTCAAATTTCTCCATGTATATGTCATGAAATGTACACGCTATACTCGAACGTGAGTTGTATGTAATCTTATATGTTTGTATCAATATTATAGCACTTTGATTTTTTCCTTGATCGAGGCAAAGTAATTGGTATTGTACTTTAGTCATGGATTTTTTTTTTCAACTTTGTCGATGTTATTGTTGACTCGTATTTAGACAATTTAAGTAGTTTGGTAATAATAATGAACAATTAATGTAAGAAATATTGATATAGTGAAAGTGTCTTTGACCCGAGTTTGGATCCTCTAGAGTTTTAATAAAACTCTACAAGGTAAAATTGTACCTGAACCATGCATTTTCAAATCAATGGCTCATATTGGTGGGAAGGGAAAAATTAGGGTGTGGGTTTTGATGAGAAAAAATAAGGGGGATTTTAGAAAGATAATATATGAGCCATTGATTTTTTATTCAATGGTTGATAGTTCAAGCTCTACGTCGTAGAGTTATTTTAGAATTCTAGATGATCCAAACACCCTTAACCCAGGCCAGGTTGAGATGAATATTTTGCGTCATGATCAAGGAATTATAATAATCCAGAATCCGAGTTTACCAAAACTCACAATTACCGATGGACGGTTTTGCCATATCGATAATCTTGAATCTTTCCCAAAAGTTACAAGGTATAGTCTCATTAATTTAGAAGGAAAATAATAGAGGTTATATATCTAATTAGTTTGCTACCAAGTACCAAACACCTCGGTCAATGGCAAAATGATTGTTCGTTTAATAACATCTTTTTTGTCCTTCTACTATCTTAGATTCACGTCTGTTGGGATGTCAAAAAAAGAAAAAAAAGAAAAAAGAACCATGTCTGTAAATTCATGCATGACAAGGGGAGTAACTTAAGTAGGTCATGATCTCAAGAAATGTTAGGTTAGTTAATAAATTGTTTTCTTAGAATAAAAATAAGTCTCAAGTAATTAATTAATAGATGGAGAAAATTTCAATTCTTTTATTAGTGATACAATATCGTACAAACACAAATTTAATTGACTTATGGCTTATTTCTAGCCATAGTTAATATTTCATAGTATTCTTTTTTCATAAAATAAGTTAAAGGTACAAAGAAAAATAATAAGAGACTCTATTGTTAACTCTCACTCTATAGGATAATGATTCTCCCACACTTGTTGAAAACCACACAGCACTAACTTAGCAAGGTAATGGCCGGGCTACAAAATTACCTTTCTTTTAACCTGAGACCAAATAACTTGTACTTAAGCAAGAACCATATTCGATGTAAAAAAAAAAAGAAAAAAAAAAGCAAGAACCATATACTTCTCTCAAAAGTGGCCTAATACCTTCTCTCAAAATTTGTAATAAGTATATATTATTATTTCTTTGTGTTTCCAAACTTTGGCTTGGCTGGCTGCTTATAAATTCCTTGTCGTGTAACAGAATTAATTAATAAACCAATAATGGTGAAGGAGGTTGAAGAGGATGTATATACAGTATACATCACAAAATATTTGCATATCCACATCAATGATAAGGAGAGAAGATACATTTGCCAACTAAACATTAAAAATACACCAAAATAAAACAAAATCTTATCACCTTTACTTTTCCAATTTGCATGGGAACCTCAGACTTATGGTGTGGCGATGTGTGTTTTGCTCTATCACGTACAGTAGTAGAAATAACAGTATTTATTGGATCAGATCCATCGCTTTTACACAATATAAGGTAATAGACAACTATATGATACTCACTCCGTCCCAAAATATAGTTCTCATTTTCCTTTTTTCACGGTAATTTATGCAAGTAGAATCTAAGAGAGATAGTAAAGATTTTTTGTTTATTTAAATAAATGGTGTATGGGAAAAGATGATTTTAGGAGAGAAAAAAGAGAATAATTGGTGAAAGAGCATTAATTGTAACACTTGGGTTGAATAAACAAAGCAAAAAAATAAAATTCAAGAAGCAAATAAATGATGGGACACGGTTTTTCTAGACAAATTATGGAAAAATGTGGAACTAAATATGGAAATGGGAACTATATTTTGGGACATCCAAAATGGAAATGGGATTATATTTTGAGACGGAGGGAGTATTATTTATCTAAAGAATAATAAAAACAATAATATAAATAAGAGATAGCACGAGATCTGATCTATTTATTATCACATGCATTGCCGTCTTGCGTCTTTTGTTGGATAATAAAAAATCTGAAAGAATATTTCCTTTTAATGGATAGATGACTTAGTATTTTAATTTTTAAAGGTTTACAATTTGTAGTTCCTTAAATAATGAAAGGTCACAAGCATTACCTCCATAAAAAAAAATTCATTCTAAGGGCATGTTCTCTTCGGCATAAAACATTTAAACTGAACTGAATCAAACTGATATGAACTGAACTGATTGCAACTGAACTGAACTGATTGCAACTGAACTGAACTAAATTGAACTGAAATGAACTAAACTAAACTGAACTGAACTGATTGCAACTGAACAGAACTGAATTGAACTAAAATGAACTGAACTGAATTAAATTATAACTAATAGTAATGATAATAATTTAGCTATCATTAATTAATAAATATAAATTAATAAATCAATAATAGTAATAACAATATTAATATAATATAATAAACATTAATAATAGTATTTGTAATATTAAATAATAATAATAATATCAATATTAATATTAATAGTAATAATAATAGTAAAAGCAATAGTAATAGGAGTAATAATAATAATAATAATAATAATAATAATAATAATAATAATAATAATAATAATAATAATATATTATTATTATTATTATTATTAATTGTAATAATAATATCAAAATTAATATTAATATTAATATTAATATTAATAATAGTAATAGTAATTGTAATAGTAGTAATAATAATAATAGTAATAATAATAATAATGATAAAATAATCGTAATTGTAATAATAATAATTATCATTGTTTAATTATTAGATAAATAAATTAGGAACTGAACTGAACTAAACTAAACTAAACTGAACTGAACTGAATTGAACTGAACTGAAAATAAATTGGGGAGAGCAGACCCTTAATGGCTCTATACTTAAATATGGCAGTTAGACATCAATCCTTAATTAAGAATCTTTTTAAAACAAATTCTTCATAATGACCTCCCTATCGGACCATAAATCAAATAATTGATATTTAACAATGATCATTTCATTTAACAATGATCATTTCAATAGACTAAATTGAACTAATTGCAACTGAACTGAACTGATTGCAACTGAACTGAAAATAAGTTGGGGAGAACAAGCCCGAAATGGCTCTATACTTAAATATGACAGTTAGACATCAATCCTTAATTAAGAATCTTTTTAAAACAAATTCTTCATAATGACCTCCCTATCGGACCATAAATCAAATAATTGATACAGTATTTAACAAGGATGAAGTTACAAAGGAAGTAAGGAACTAGACCTGGGCATGGGCCGGGCCAGCACGCGGGCCGGCCCGGCCCGGCCCGATTTGGGCCCGGCCCGGCCCGTTGTCCGCTCCATGGGCCGAACGCTACTTTCTTTTGTGTTTTTAGCCTAAAACTCGTCAAAAATACAAAAAAACAACATAAAACACGGGCCGGGCCCGCGGAGGCACGAGCCCGGCCCGCGGGCCCGTGGGCTGGGCGGGCCGTGGACAAAACCCGAAAGTTTCAAGCCCGGCCCGGCACGGCCCGCCACTCACGGGCTCGGGCCCGGCCCGGCCCGCCATTTCCCCAAGCCCGCGGGCCGAGCCCGTGAAGAAGCCCGGCCCGGCCCGGCCCGGCCCATGCCCAGGTCTATAAGGAACTAATTGAAGCTCGCACCCGACCATTTCAATAAAGTAGTAGCTAGTTTGGTTGGCGTAGAGCTGCTGAAAGGTAGCCCGGTTTAGAAAATGCTCGGGTTTGGCCAGACTTTTTGGGTCCGGTCCGAATTCTTTTGGATTTTGGACAGGATTTAGGCAAGCCAAAAAATGACTTTTTAGTCTAAATTTTTGGCCCGAACCTGCTTTTTTAGCTTAAAAAAGCGGTATTTGGGCAACAAAAATCGGCCTGGAAATGGCCCGGCCCCTTGTGCGAGCCGATTTTTAATAGTGTTCGCTCGGCCCAATTCGCATTTTGATCACTCTTGACTATATTAATGAATAGCATCCTCAAACATGTGATTTTTTTTTACGTCCACTCAATACCATATTTAGAGCGGCAATGAATAATAATATGATTTATGATTTAAAAATATACATGTTTAGGGGTGAATGCGAATTATTACGGACACTAACCTAGGCTATTACATCCACCAAACACGTTGCAGGAGTATTTGTCAATTAGAGATTGTAAGTTTGCAACTTTGTAAAAAACTTATATCGACTTGGTCCACACTAAATTAGTGTGGACCTAATGCTAATTCATGAAAAAAAAAGTCACTATATAAAAAAAAAATAGATATAAAAGATGAGTAGATATAGATGGTGAAGTTTGACTATGTGAAAAAAATGTCACTGTCACAAAGTGAAAATTTCATCATGATAAACTAATGTGAGAAACAGTGACTATATTAAAAAAAAACAGTCACTATGATAGGTATAAGCTGTATAATATAACTTAAGATTTTTTTTTTTTATAACTTAAGATTTTAAAAAGGTTACTATATAGGAAAAAAGGGTCACTATGTTAAATAAGTAGCTTTGGCCCATAATAATATTATTATGGACCAAGTTCACGCAAGACTAACTCTGCAACTTTTTGTTTAACATAGGCCCTGTTTGGCACTAGCGTTTTGGGTAGCGGGTAGAGGTTATATATGATTGAACCACTACTTGAAAATTGTATGAGTGTTTGGTAAGGTAGCGGTTGGGGTAGCGGATAGAAGTTGGAGTAGAGGTTGATTAGCTTTTGTAGAACGTTACAGTACTCATCCATATAAGTAGCGGTGCATTGATTCTTCTCGCCTATTTCATAAGGTTTGGTAGTTGACTAATTGTTGCTTTTATTTTCCTTTTCTTTTTTAAATAAAAATTCCTGTAAAGTCCTAGCGTTTCACTTGGTGTGTAATCTTTTACTCCCATGTTCTACTTAAGTACTTATTAGTGGTAAGCTCCTGTATAATATTTGTAATATATATAACCATCAGCCTATGACACAAGGTGAAACTGGAGTGGGAAGTTGTACACAAATGAAAGTAATTCGTGACCATATAGCCGATTGTTTATGGAAAGCTAGACGACGCAGATCGATAGTTGTTGAAAAATAATTTTATGTGTAAGCATTGATTTTTTTAGGGGGTGTAAGCATTGATTTTTTTTATGAAGCTAATTAATAAAAATATCGTAATTAAGTTCGTAACTAAATCTAATATATATGTCTAATATTGTATTTTTCAATTCCAACCGCTAGTTTTGCCAAGCACTTATTATTTAAACAGCTACTTTAAACGCGACAGTAACAATCTTAGTTGATGACATTCTCACATTCTCTGACAACACACGCTTATCATGACCGCTAGTTTTGCCGAACATAGTGGCTGTAAGAGGTGTTTAATATCCTATACTACCAGAAAGACGCGTACATCAACCTTTTTTTAACGTTTTGAACTACCAATTATATATCATCCCCCTCAAATGTCTTGGATTTACCCGTGTGATCTAGAACGCCGTCAAATGTATGTTCAGGATATTTGTCCTTTTTGTGATCATCCACAAGAATCGCGAGATTATATTTTTTATTTGTCCCCTAAATATATCTATCTGTTAAAATTGATCATATCTAGCAAAGTACCAATGCATTCAGTACCAATACAATAATACATATGCAGACACAAATTAGCCACGATATAGAGATGGAACAAAGAAATTCTAAAGCATTTTGGTTCTAAATATGTGTAACTTTGACTTATAGAGCTGTTAATTGAAGGAATATGTCCTTAGACATCCCGACAATTA
Source organism: Beta lomatogona (assembly GCA_947646795.1). Classification (NCBI taxonomy): domain Eukaryota; kingdom Viridiplantae; phylum Streptophyta; class Magnoliopsida; order Caryophyllales; family Amaranthaceae; genus Beta; species Beta lomatogona. The sequence continues at coordinate 58,195 of CANSNZ010000134.1, read as the reverse complement.
CTAAATATAAAAGGAATTATTATAGAGATAATTAATTACGTTAGTTTAGTAATCACATTTACTTGCTAGAGAATAAATGTTGGTTAGTAGAACAATATTGATTGTACCTACAACTAAGTTAACCTAATCCTATGAGGTCACACATTGTAGTAACTAATTGAAGTAAAAAAACCGGCCAATAGGAGAAATTAGGGTTAGATTAGGTCTCTCTCTTATTTTATTCTCCTACTATTATAAAAGGTTATAATAGTAGAGAGGAATAGTACGTTCATGTTGACAGTAACATTCAAACTGAAAAGAGAGGGAAAAAAACCCTATTATTTCCCTTTGGAAAATCCGGCCACCCTCCCTAAAAAGCAAGAGAGTGAAATCTGTTCATCCTCTTCCGTTCTAGCAAACGTGGGAATTCAATTGGTGCTCGTGGACTAAGTAGAGGGACATCAATTGCTGTTCTTTGATCTCTAGCACTTGCAATCCGGTGGAAAACACGCTACAAAGGTTGTACATTCTTTTCCTTATAATATGATTCGTATTTATGTTATGCATGCGATCTTGTGATAGATGTTAGGAAATTTGTTTCCTGAAATTCCGCTATATGCATCTATATGTTCCTACAGTGGTATCAGTTTTGCCTCTTGCATAATATTTTATGATCATGTTCATGTGCTATTTTGATCATTTTATTCAATTAAGGAAGAGATTTCTTTATGGATTAATTTGCTAATTAATATGGTGATATTAATTGATTGGAAATTGTTTAAACTTTGTTTTAAATTATAACTATGCTCATTTTTTTTTTCCGGCAACCTATTCCACGGTTGATCAATTTTATTGCTAGATTTATGGTTAATGGAGATTAAAGCATAAAATCTAATAACAACATTAAAATTCAGATTTTAATTTGTGCGTAAAATTAAACTAAATGCCAAGATGAACTAGTTTTTGTTGTCTTCATAAACCGATTGAATTTTCGAAATTTTGGCCCAAATCATCTCTTAAACCCAATTTTGAATAAATTTGCACAATTAAATTCAGTTTTAATTCATGTAATTGTTGCATAAATTAAATAAGGAGTTTTTGGCAACCATGGCTGGGTGGCGCATCTCACCGGTGCAGCCACGGTGGTATGCGTCGGAGTTGTGCGTAGGTGAGAAGGACGCCGACTGGGCAGCCTTGCGCTGCGCTGGCGGATGTCGCGGCCTGCTGGCCTTGTTCTGGCTGGCTGCGCGGCGAGCTGCGGTGGTGGGGACTCCCTGCTGCCGTGGCTAATCGGTGAAAGGAAGCCATGTTTGACGGCTGATTTTCTGGGTCGGTGGTGTATGAAAACGAAGCAAAAGAATACGTTGTGTTGGGCGGCAGACGCGGTTGGTTGGCTGGCCTTGTGCGGGTTGCTGCGGTGGTGGGATTCATTCTGCTGCCGTGGCAGATCTTCAATCAGTTGAAGATCTCGTGGTTTTCGGCTTCATGGGTGTGGCTGAATTCGTGGATTTGCAGTTCCTCATTTCGGGGAACTTTGTTACTGCAGTTTTCACCGCAGTTTTCAATTTAAAAAATAAAAAAAAATAAAAAAAGAAAAGAAAAGAAAAGAAAAGGGAAGGCATTTAAACGTTTTTCATGCAGTTTTGTGCTGTTGGTTGATCAAAATTTTTTTCTCTTTTCCTTTTTCTTTTTAGTTTGAGCATTATTATTAATTTCCAATCATGCAAATTAAAGTTTAATTTGATTAATTCCATAATAGGTTCTAATTGAATTAAAATAAGGTAGTTTCCTAGAGTTAGTTTACTACTTAAATGGTTAAGTACTATAACTAATATGGAGCCTTTTTGCTTTAGTTATTTCTTAAATTTGTTAAGTTTAACTATAGGTTGACGTGTTTACTATTAATTGTTAATGACATGTTTTATTTGCTTATTAATTGTTAATAAGTGATTTTTAATGTTTATTTCATTATGATATTACAAATGCATGGATGCTTAATATAATATGTTTGATATTATGTTTTGCATGTTGTGACTGGTATGGCCCAAAACTAGGATAGAAAATACGATATGCGCATCGTTAAATTTTATGTAAATCAAATACGATCTGCGTATCGTTTGTATTTTTGTAATTTAAATTTTCGTTATTTAAATTATAAATGATATGTAATCAAGAATGAAGTTCCATGGAGAATCAAGGATGGAGATCCATAAAGATTCAAGGAGGAATTCATGAAGATTATTTTTCCCTAAGATTAGGGGCCATACTAGGATCACTTTTAATTATGCTTATATTTATTTATGCGTTTAACATGTTTAAATGCTTGTTTAAGTTTATATGCGTGGTTATTTATGTTATGTGTTCACTTTTAATTAACCAACATAGTAAACTTAGGTTCCCAACATGTAATATTGAGTTTAATTGCTTTTCCAAACAACACCTATAACGCCTTAGATAGTGAGTAATAGGTTCTGCCAAAGCAGGGTGTTGCTCATTTTATCCGGGGATAGTAGAATAGGTTTTTTGAAACTTACATGTTAATGTTTGGTTTAACTCAACAAAACCATCAAAAGACAAAGTTTTGGGTTTTGAAGCTAAGAGATAGGAGTAAACAAGGAGTTGTTAACCTGTCTACCAAGAATTATAATTAGTTATAATTAGTAAAATATTTACTTACCTCAACTACTATAAATTGAAGGCAGGGCCAAAGTCCGTTTGATTGTAGTGGGAGGGGATCTTGGTGTTTCTTTATTCAATAGGGGACTCTTATTTTGAATAAAGGGTAGTAGTTAATTAAAATTTGTTTAATTGCTGCTTTCTTGATAAACATTGATTGAATCTTGCTTTATTATTCTTTTGTTGTAGTTATCATGTCTGGTTCAAACAACAACAACCACCCCGGTTTTAATTTGCGCTATTTACTCGAAAAGGACAAACTAACTGCTCATAACTTCCTAGAATGGGAAATGGCTGTGAGAATCGTTCTCAGAGCTGAAGGAAGGGAAAGTGTTCTTGATAATCCTCTCCCTGAACCCCTACTAGACACTGCTACTCCAGCTGAAAGGACAGCAAGACAAACCATTGAGGCAAATTCTGTGCAAGTAACATGTTTGATGCTTGCTTGCATGGAACCAGAATTTCAAAAACGTTTTGATGGTCTGGATGCCTATTCCATTCTCCAACAATGCAAAACTATGTTTCGAAGAACGCGAGGCTGGAGAGGTTTGAAGCTCATTGTAAGTTGCTGGAGTGCAAGTTGGGAAAAGGAAAACCCGTTGATCCGCATGTGTTCAATATGATTGGACATTTTTTGATCATGGAAAAATTGGACTTCCCTTATCCCCCAGAACTAGCAACTGATATTGTGATCAAATCCTTGCCTGAAAATTTTCAAAACTTTCAGTTGAATTTTTACATGCAAGGAGGGGAGGCTACCTTGCAAGAGCTGCATGGTATGCTTACTCAGGCTGAAAGGAGCTTGCCGGCTGAACCTGAACATAGGGATGTTCTAATGGTTAGGAAAGGCAAGCAATTCAAGAAAAAGGGGGCACCTCAGAAGAAGAACAAGGGCAAGGTTGTTGCCACTGATGATACTTCTAAGCCAAAGGCCACTCCTAAGGCAAAAGTAGCAGCACTACATGAGTGCTTCCACTGCCATAAGATTGGCCACTGGAAGAGGAACTGCCCCAAGTATCTGGAGGATAAGAAGAGTGGTGCTTCAACTTTAGGTATTTATGTTATAGAGATTAACTTATCTACTTCTACTTCATGGGTATTTGATACTGCGTGTGGATCTCACATTATTTGTAATGTGCAGGCACTAAAAAGAAGTAGATCATTGAGCAAAGGAGAAGTGGACCTCCGCGTGGGCAATGGAGCACGAGTTGCTGCTTTGGTTGTGGGAGATTGTAGTCTACTTTTACTGTAATATCCCGAACCTTAATTACGTTTTATTAATTTCTAATTATGTTTATTAGCTTAACTGCGTCCTAAAATTTTTCCAAAATGATTATGGTTAAGTTATTTTCTATACAATTAGTCGAGTTGTATATATCCGTTTAGGAAGTTGAAGTCGGGTTGCCATTTCTTTTGCTTGTCGGTTTATTTGGGTGAAATAAGACCCTAAATCTCCTTTCTCTCTCATGACTTTCCTCACCAAAAGATAACCAAACCCCCCCCCCCTTATTTCTCTCTCTCTGTTATTTTCTCTCACCCAAAAGAAAACCCCAAACACCCCAAAACCCCATTCTCTCTCTGTCATTTTTCTCACCCAAAGACCCCAACCCCTTATATTTTCTCTCCTCCCCGTGAGAAACCCCCCAAAGACCCCGGACCCCAGTTTTTCTCTCTCCCTCTCCCCGGTCTCTCTTCCCTCGCTGCTATGCCTGCGCTCCACCGTCGTTCTCGAGCTCGCCGGAGTTTCCCCAGCCCTCTCTCTTCTCCCCTCGCTTGCTCGCACGGTCTTGCTGCTGTGTGCGTCGTTGTTGTTGCTTGGTCGCCGTGTTGTTGCGGTGTGGTTGTTGCGTCGGAGTTGTCGTGGTGGTGTCGTAGTTGTTGTTATTCTGTTGTTGTTGGTGCTGTTGTTTGTTGTCGTTGTGTTGCTGCTGCTGCTCGAGTTGTTGTTGTTGTTGTTGTTGTTGTTGTGTTGCTGTTGTCGGTGCTGTGTTGCTGCTATGTTGTCGTTGTTGGGCTGCTGTGATTGTCGCCGCCACCTTCTCTCGTCTGCCGCCGCCGATGCTCTCCGCCGCTGCCGGAGCTCCGTCTCCCTCCCCTGTGTTCGTCCCTGCTCACTTGAGCAGAGGTATAATAAGACCTCTTGTCTACGTTCTTCTTGAATTTCAGAATTTGGGGATTAAGTAATTTGAGCCCAATTTACCCATTGATAGTTAGCATTAGTTTGGGCCTAAATATGAGTTGCTTAAGTTAAACTATGTTAATTAGTTAATTGATAGTTACTTGGTTAAACTATGTAGTTAGTTGATTGGGCTAATCTTGTAATAAGACTTAAACTAAGAAAGTTATGATTAAACTAATCTGAATATTATTAGGATCGGTTATTGATTATTATTATGGTTATTATTGAGGTTAATTATGGAGGATTGTTATGGAATCCAAGAGAGTTGATGGAGTTATGAAGTTCTCAAGGTTCTTATTTGTCGAAGTCAAAGAATGGTTAAACGTATGAGGTAACCTTTCATGTCCAGCACCCTATGTGATTGCCCGTATGTGTTAGATGTGATGTTTTACATGTGTATGCGTGGATACAATTATATGATGTTGATTATGATGATATGATTATGTGTTATAATCTGTTATGTGGCATGATAAGATGCGCTATGATGTGACGATGCTTATGTATGTTATGAAATGTCATGTTTATGATTATGTTTACGATCTATGGATGATTCCGAATTAAGAATATATGATGTATGATAAGTTATGATAATAAAAGTGGATGGTTCTGCTGGCTTGGAGTCATGAAATGATCCGGTAAATGGGCGAGTCACAGGTGGAGGAATTCTGTTACGAAGTACGATACGGACCAAAAAGGTCATATGATGATGTTAATGTTACAAATTACGAAAGTTATGATATGTCCAAAACCTGTACTTGCCAATGAACTAAAGTCACGTAAATGGTCCTTGCCAGCAGACTATTCAAGGCTAATGATAATGTTCTCTGTCAATGATTACTAAAGTGTTATTATATGTGCTTATATGTGAAAACGTTTACGAACTAAAACCGTTTTTACGGGCTGGAGTGAAGTTACTGAGTTTTCAACTCATTTTAGGTTATTTTCTGTGTTTTCTCTTTTCCCTATTTTATGAAATTATTCAGGTATTACGAAGATAGCTCAGGATCGGTCATGTCAGTAATGCTCCGGAATGATTAAGTTGAAGCGACTGTGTATATATTTGGGTTATCTAGAATCTGTATTTAAGGGTAATAATTATTGCTCTAAGATGATCATTTGTATGTTTAAGAGGCCGTTTTAGGCTATTTATATTATTAGTGGGCCCTAACCCACAGGCTTAAGTTGTACTTCCGCTGACGATTAAGGTTATGTATTTCCGGGGCGTTACAGAGTTGGTATCAGAGCTAAGGTTAGATTCAAGTACGCTATGATCTCCATATCGTAGCGTAAAGGTTTTAAATAGGTTTAGTGGGTTGACTGAAAAGTTAGGTATATATGAACCAAGCCGTTTGAGCGTTTGCGCTTTTGCGTGTGCAATGTGAATCTGTTTGTGTAAAGATGTGGTGCATGTGATATATGTGTTAGTTACCTCTTAATGTGTACGTTGTATCCTGCATTTTTGTTCATGATATGCGTTTACTTAGAGTATGTATTTTACAAAACTTATATGATTTGAGAAACCAACTGAATTTCAAACGAGATCTCACTAAATGAGTTAGTTAGAATTCATTACCAACAAGTTTGCCCCTTTTGTTTTCTTTGCTCCTCGATTTCGCGAGTCGAGTTGAAGTAGAGATACAAAAGATGATGGCGGAATGGAGGCTGAATTCCTAACGAAGCCATGAAAGCTTGAGACCTTGGTTTTTGTCTAAATGAATTTAGCTTCTTGTTTCCTCGATCAACTTATTGCAAGTTTCGAGGACGAAACTTTTTATAAGGGTGGTAGGATGTAATATCCCGAACCTTAATTACGTTTTATTAATTTCTAATTATGTTTATTAGCTTAACTGCGTCCTAAAATTTTTCCAAAATGATTATGGTTAAGTTATTTTCTATACAATTAGTCGAGTTGTATATATCCGTTTAGGAAGTTGAAGTCGGGTTGCCATTTCTTTTGCTTGTCGGTTTATTTGGGTGAAATAAGACCCTAAATCTCCTTTCTCTCTCATGACTTTCCTCACCAAAAGATAACCAAACCCCCCCCCCTTATTTCTCTCTCTCTCGTTATTTTCTCTCACCCAAAAGAAAACCCCAAACACCCCAAAACCCCATTCTCTCTCTGTCATTTTTCTCACCCAAAGACCCCAACCCCTTATATTTTCTCTCCTCCCCGTGAGAAACCCCCAAAGACCCCGCACCCCAGCTTTTCTCTCTCCTCTCCCCGGTCTCTCCTCCCTCGTCGCTATGCTCGCGCTCCACCGGCGTTCTCGAGCTCGCCGGAGTTTCCCCGACCTCTCTCTTCTCCCCGCTTGCTCGCACGGTGCTGCTGCTGTGCGTCGTTGTTGTTGCTTGGTCGCTGTGTTGTTGCGGTGTGGTTGTTGCGCCGGAGTTGTCGTGGTGGTGTCGTAGTTGTTGTTGTTCTGTTGTTGTTGGTGCTGTTGTTTGTTGTCGTTGTGTTGCTGCTGCTGCTCGAGTTGTTGTTGTTGTTGTTGTTGTGTTACTGTTGTCGGTGCTGTGTTTTTTGCTATGTTGTCGTTGTTGGGATGTTGTGATTGTCGCCGCCACCTTCTCTCGTCTGCCGCAGCCGATGCTCTCCGCCGCTGCCGGAGCTCCGTCTCCCTCCCCTGTGTTCGTCCCTGCTCACTTGAGCAGAGGTATAATAAGACCTCTTGTCTACGTTCTTCTTGAATTTCAGAATTTGGGATTAAGTAATTTGAGCCCAATTTACCCATTGATAGTTAGCATTAGTTTGGGCCTAAATATGAGTTGCTTAAGTTAAACTATGTTAATTAGTTAATTGATAGTTACTTGGTTAAACTATGTAGTTAGTTGATTGGGCTAATCTTGTAATAAGACTTAAACTAAGAAAGTTATGATTAAACTAATCTGAATATTATTAGGATCGGTTATTGATTATTATTATGGTTATTATTGAGGTTAATTATGGAGGATTGTTATGGAATCCAAGAGAGTTGATGGAGTTATGAAGTTCTCAAGGTTCTTATTTGTCGAAGTCAAAGAATGGTTAAACGTATGAGGTAACCTTTCATGTCCAGCACCCTATGTGATTGCCCGTATGTGTTAGATGTGATGTTTTACATGTGTATGCGTGGATACAATTATATGATGTTGATTATGATGATATGATTATATGTTATAATCTGTTATGTGGCATGATAAGATACGCTATGATGTGACGATGCTTATGTATGTTATGAAATGTCATGTTTATGATTATGTTTACGATCTATGGATGATTCCGAATTAAGAATATATGATGTATGATAAGTTATGATAATAAAAGTGGATGGTTCTGCTGGCTTGGAGTCATGAAATGATCCGGTAAATGGGCGAGTCACAGGTGGAGGAATTCTGTTACGAAGTACGATACGGACCAAAAAGGTCATATGATGATGTTAATGTTACGAATTACGAAAGTTATGATATTTCCAAAACCTGTACTTGCCAATGAACTAAAGTCACGTAAATGGTCCTTGCCAGCAGACTATTCAAGGCTAATGCTAATGTTCTCTGTCAATGATTACTAAAGTGTTATTATATGTGCTTATATGTGAAAACGTTTACGAACTAAAACCTTTTTTACGGGCTGGAGTGAAATTACTGAGTTTTCAACTCATTTTAGGTTATTTTCTGTGTTTTCTCTTTTCCCTATTTTATGAAATTATCCAGGTATTCCGAAGATAGCTCAGGATCGGTCATGTCAGTAATGCTCCGGAATGATTAAGTTGAAGCGACTGTGTATATATTTGGGTTATCTAGAATCTGTATTTAAGGGTAATAATTATTGCTCTAAGATGATTATTTGTATGTTTAAGAGGCCGTTTTAGGCTATTTATATTATTAGTGGGCCTTAACCCACAGGCTTAAGTTGTACTTCCGCTGACGATTAAGGTTATGTATTTCCGGGGCGTTACATTTACGTTCTGGTTTAGTATTAGAACTTTATAATTGTTATTATGTTCCAACTATTACCAAGAATATTGTTTCGATTCCGGTTTTGGATTCGGAAGGTTTTTCATTTCAAATTAAGAATAATTGTTATTCTGCTTATTTGAATGATTTATTCTATGTCTCAGCTAAGTTATCAAATGGTTTATATGTGCTAGACTTAGAAACCCACATCTATAACATAGACAGCAAGAAACCTAAAACAAATGATTCGAACCCGACATACGTATGGCATTGTCGATTAGGCCACATAAGTTCAAAGCGTATTGAGAAGCTTCATAAAGATGGAATTCTCAAATCATTTGATTTCGAATCATTTGATACTTGTGAGTTTTGCTTAATGGGGAAAATGACAAAATCACCTTTCACAGGTTCAAGTGAAAGGGCCAATGACCTTTTAGCCCTCATACATACAGATGTGTGCGGACCCATTAGTACGTTGGCTAGGGGAGGGTACAGTTACTTCATTATTTTTACCGATGATGTGAGCAGATTTGGATTTGTTTACCTCATGCGGCATAAGTCGGAATCCTTTGAAAAATTTAAGGAATTCCAGAATGAAGTACAAAACCAACTTAAATTAAGGCATTACGATCCGATCGTGGTGGTGAATATTTATCTCAAGAATTTGGTGATCATTTAAAGGATTGTGGAATACTTTCACAATGGACTCCACCAGGAACACCCCAGTTAAATGGCGTTTCTGAAAGACGGAATCGAACTCTACTTGATATGGTTCGATCCATAATGAGTCTTGTTGATCTTCCTATTTCATTCTGGGGATTTGCGCTTGAAACAGCGGCATTCACACTAAACAGAGCACCATCCAAAGCAGTGGAAAATACACCATATGAAATGTGGACTGGAAACGTTCCAAAATTGTCTTTTCTAAGGATATGGGGATGTGAAGCCATTGTAAAACGTTTACTTTCTGATAAGCTTTCACCCAAATCCGATAAATGTCTCTTTGTGGGTTACCCAAAAGAGACTAAGGGATACTACTTCTACAACCAAAGCGAAAACAAAGTGTTTGTTGTTCGTAATGGTGTCTTTCTGGAAAAGGAGTTTATTTCCAGAAAAAACAAGTGGGAGAAAAGTATATCTCGAAGAAATTCGAGATGAGCAACAAATGGATGAGGTTAACACCTCATCAGAGGCGGCCCGGCATGAAAATGCTCAGGAGGCGGTGCATTCAATTCACGTCCCTCCTACCGTCCCACTTGGAGATACTCCGTGCGAAGTCACTCAACCTAATGAGGTAGAAACTTCTTCTGTTGTTCCCCAACGTAGGTCTAGTAGGACCATCATTCCGTCAAAGAGATATATTGATTTCCTTTTGACTGAAAGTTCTGAAATAACGATTTTAGAAGCAGAAGAACCTACTAGCTACAAAGATGCTTTGGAGAGCCAAGACTCCGAAAGATGGCTTGAGGCCATGAAATCTGAAATGGATTCCATGTCTGTAAATCAAGTATGGGACTTGGTTGATTTGCCTGATGGGGTTAAACCCATTGGATGCAAATGGATTTTCAAGTTGAAAACAGACAAGGATGGAAACATTAGTGTTTTCAAAGCAAGGTTGGTGGCGAAAGGTTTCAAACAAATTCATGGTATTGACTATGATGAAACCTTCTCACCAGTAGCCATGCTAAAGTCCATTAGGATAATCCTTGCGATTGCTGCCTTTCATGACTATGATATATGGCAGATGGATGTCAAAACCGCTTTCTTGAATGGGTTCTTGAAAGAGGATGTGTACATGACACAACCTCAAGGTTTTGAAGATCTAGAAAATCCAGGGAGGGTATGCAAGCTTAAGAAGTCCATTTATGGACTAAAGCAAGCATCAAGGAGTTGGAACCTCAGATTTGATGAGGCAGTCAAGAAATTTGGCTTTCTCAGAAATGAAGAGGAATCTTGTGTATACAAGAAGTTAAGTGGGAGTAGTATTACTTTTCTAGTCTTGTATGTGGATGACATACTTCTCATAGGAAATGATAAGACCATGCTTGAGTCAGTCAAGGAATGGCTTAAAAATTGTTTCTCTATGAAAGACCTAGGAGAGGCAGAGTACATATTGGGAATAAAGATCTATAGATATAGATCGAAAAGGCTAATTGGGCTCAGTCAGGAAACTTATATTGATAAGGTTCTTGCAAGGTTCAAGCTGGAAAACTCCAAAAGAGGTTTCATTCCCATGCAACATGGCATTGCACTTGGCAAGACTCAGTGTCCTTCGAGTCCTGATGAGGTCAAGCGTATGAGTAATGTTCCCTATGCTTCTGTTGTAGGATCCATTATGTATGCCATGATATGCACTCGACCGGATGTTGCGTATGCTTTGAGTATATGCAAATAGATACCGATCAAATCCAGGGAGATGCACACTGGATTGCAACTAAAAAACATCCTTAAGTACTTGCGAAGGACTAAGGATAATTTTTTGGTTTATGGTGGAGATAGTGAGTTGGTTGTTACTTGGATACACCGATGCAAGCTTCCGAGTGACAAAGATGATTTCCGATCTCGATCCTGGTTTCATATTTTGTCTCAATGGAGGAGCCGTGAGCCGGGAAGAGCTCTAAGCAGAGTACCATTGCAGATTCTACAACAGAGGCTGAGTATATTGCAGCAGCTGATGCAGCAAAGGAAGCTGTTTGGATCAAAAAGTTCATTGGTGAGCTTGGTGTAGTTCCTAGCAATGAGAATGGCATTGAGTTGTATTGTGATAATAATGGTGCCATTGCTCAGTCTAAGGAACCCAGATCGCATCAAAGGTCTAAACATGTGCTCAGGAAATTCCATCTCATTCGAGAAATCGTTGGAAGAGAGGATGTGAAAGTAAGCAAGGTTCATACTGAGGATAACGTAGCAGATCCTCTAACTAAAACTCTTGCTAAAACTAAGTGTGTCATACTAGGTCTATGGGGCTTAAGCATATGGGAGAATGGTTTTAGGTTGTTTACTTCATGTTTACAATTGTAAAGACATTTATTATGCTTTGAAATGTTTATCAATAAAATTCCGTTCTTATTTAATTGTTTGGTTTAGTATTAAATAAAATGTCCAAATAAATTGTGTTTTCAAATAGGATTATCGAAAACGTTTTGATATTGGAACCCTATAAAGTGAACTGAAAATCACAAATTTATTTGAAGTCCCTAGTCTAAATCACTAAATTGGATATAAGTGATTTATTCAAAATACTAGTATATAATTAATTGATAGCGCAGTTCCATGGGCTATGGAGACATAGAGATGTCTAATTGATTATATGGATGTATAGTTGATACATTGTGACTTGACCTAATTAGATTCTAAAAGTAGAATCGAACTACTATATTTAGTGGATTCCTTAGACATGAGTATGTCTTAATAACCACATCATAATTAGTTTAACTTTGACACTGTTAAACGCCGCGCCGTAAAAGGAGGTTATAAAGGCAGTGATCAGGTGGGCTAAGAATTGAGTGGGAGTTATGGTCATACAAGAGTGGATAAGTCCTCCTATTAAATAGGAATGGTGTACGGGCCTCTTGATGAGCGAGAACTGGAAAATTGCATGGCCATGCGGAATAGGATTAAAGAGTTAATCCTTATTTGAGCAGTTCGAACTCAGCGATCAAGGAACATAAATTTGAGAATAACATGGTGTTATCAAATTTGGCATTAAGTGACTTAAGGAATTTAGCATTGCGCTCTTGTCTTCGGACAAGTGGGAGATTGAAGGAATATGTCCTTAGACATCCCGACAATTACTAAATATAAAAGGAATTATTATACAGATAATTAATTACGTTAGTTTAGTAATCACATTTACTTGCTAGAGAATAAATGTTGGTTAGTAGAACAATATTGATTGTACCTACAACTAAGTTAACCTAATCCTATGAGGTCACACATTGGAGTAACTAATTGAAGTAAAAAAACCGGCCAATAGGAGAAATTAGGGTTAGGTTAGGTCTCTCTCTTATTTTATTCTCCTACTATTATAAAAGGTTATAATAGTAGAGAGGAATAGTACGTTCATTTTGACAGTAACATTCAAACTGAAAAGAGAGAGAAAAAACCCTATTATTTCCCTTTGGAAAATCCGGCCACCCTCCCTAAAAAGCAAGAGAGTGAAATCTGTTCATCCTCTTCCGTTCTAGCAAACGTGGGAATTCAATTGGTGCTCGTGGACTAAGTAGAGGGACATCAATTGTTGTTCTTTGATCTCTAGCACTTGCAATCCGGTGGAAAACACGCTACAAAGGTTGTACATTCTTTTCCTTATAATATGATTCCTATTTATGTTATGCATGCGATCTTGTGATAGATGTTAGGAAATTTGTTTCCTGAAATTCCGCTATATGTATCTATATGTTCCTACATTAATTTGGTTATAGGGTCGCGTCCAGGTCGCGTCATCTTGGATCAACAATCTTGTCGTGGCTTGGGTCCAATTAATTCTATTTAATTATCCCTTTGCTTTGGGTCTAAATTGAATCAAATTCAGTTTCGTCAATTCGGGTTCAGATTGAGTTCATTTGGATCTGAGACAAGTTAATGTTGAATTTTGGAATTTTCAAGTTTGAGTAAGTTCGGATTGAATCATTATCAGGCGGATCAAATTGGGTACAAGTCAAGTCTATATCGGGTCCTTTGAATCTTGTCATGTTTGAGATTGTTTAATTTCAATGCACATCAAGTCAAGATCGGATCAACTACATAGCCATATAGCATGTCATTGCAGGACCCCACCAACTTCGGTTCCGGTTGTAACCGAATCATGTTAGAATTAGGGTTGTAAATTAAAATAAGTGCTATTTAATTTGTTAGAATTTCGAGTTTGCTTATAGACTAGTGAATTTGGATTGCGTGGAGTTGGTTTGGGCCTTTTCAATCTTAAATTTGCTAGTAGATTGCTACTCAGTTTCTAAATTGCTCAAGATACTGAAGCTCATATTCATATTTCATAGCCAAACCATCAAAATCACCATAATACAGTCATGGAGTACAGATAGTTCAATCAATAAAACAACAAAAACAATGCTCCCAACAAATTTTACAATGTTCTACAAAGAACAAACCTTCGTTCATGCTTTTCTCCTTCTTTTTCCTTTTTTTTTTTTTTTTTTTTTTGTTTGGGGGGGGTTAGTGTTGTACAACAGCAAGCACAATTTATTCCTCAACTCTTAACTTATTCCAACAATTAAACAGTAGAAAGAGGAATATATCAGAGTATACTTTATACTTACAGTCGACTCTTCTTCACAGGTCCCATCTCTTTTGCTTTTGTCCTCAATATATGCTTCTGTATCTTTCCAGTTGCAGTCTTTGGCAAAGGACCAAACACAACAGATTTTGGAACCCAGTAAGCTGGCATCTTGGCCCGAGAAAACTTCATTATTTCCTCGGCTAAACGCTGCTGATTCGATTGATCAACATCCGGCTTCAATGTCACAAATGCACAGGGAGACTCCCCCCACCTCTCGTCCGGTCTTGCCACAACTGATACCTCTAATATATCAGGGTGAAAGTAAAGAACATTTTCTACCTCCACACTACTAATATTCTCACCACCAGAAATGATGATGTCCTTCGATCTATCTTTGATTTCAATATAGTTATCTGGGTGCTTCACAGCTAAGTCCCCAGAATGGAACCACCCATTTGCAAAAGACTCCGCATTAGCTTTGGGATTTTTCAAATAACCCTTCATTACTGCATTTCCACGGAAAACAATTTCCCCAACAGTCTTTCCATCAGCAGGTACTGGCTTCATGTCTTGGGGGTTGACAACGTCAAGGCCTTCCAAACCGACGTACCTAACACCTTGCCTTGCATTAAGGCGGGCTTGCTCCTCAGGTGGGAGAGAGTCCCACTCGGGTTTCCAGACGCATATAGTAGAGGGACCATAAGTTTCAGATAGCCCATAGGTATGAGCAACGCGGAAGCCACGTTTGGACATTTCAGAGAGCACAGAAGGAGGCGGGGCGGCACCAGCTGTCATGACATGCACAACACGTGGTAGAGGAAGGATTGTATCCTCTTTTCTTGCATTGACAATAGTGTTAAGCACCACAGGAGCAGCACAGAAATGTGTCACGCCATTGTTGGCTATGGCTTGGTAAACCCCCTTAGCAGTCACCTAGACATCATAATAGAAGGTATAAATAAGAAACAAAACCATGTCACTAAACAGGATAAAGTACAACTGAAAGTAATATACAACTCCTGGAATTGTTGAACCATAAATCAGGCAGAAGCATGTCTCTCTGATGAATTTGTTAGATGTGATAATTGTTAGAACAAGTTCTTTCTTTTGTGATCCTTTGGCATCTCTATGTTCAAGGAGTTCTTTGGGGGGACCAAGAGTTTCAAGTTTCAACCTGGCTAGGATATGGCATCTTCATGTACACCACCATTTTTTGAAGTATATACTTGATTGTCTGACTTATACATCAACCAGTTCTAAAGGGCTTTATTCAGCATGTAATGTACAAGCAAATGAAACTAGACTAGGTAGCAAATCTCCAAGTTCCCCCCCATTGAACATCAAGAGCTAAGATGCTTCCAAGTTCCAAGTAAACCCTGCTCCTAAATGGTTACCCTCAGGCCTCAACAATAAATGTCCGTCACTGAGCAAAATATCAATATCATCATTATCCCAATACCACCAAAGAGTCTGGCCTACATGGGATAAGAAGGGGGTCAGGTTCTCACAATCTTACCAATCATAATAGTGTATTGGTTGTTTCCAATATACCCTTGATCCTATTCCTATTCGCAACAACTTATGCTACTTCAAAAGAATCAGAAGTGAAAGCAGTTAAATGTATCCTCTTAATTTAGTCCATTGTAATCCAAAAGTCAAAAAATAATGAATCTTTGACTCCATTATAAATTGACTAAAGATTCCACCATGAGAGTGAAGGAACAGAATACATTGGCCTTGTAGCTAGGAAACAAGTTACTGAACTCAAATTTCACTTAAAAGCACGCTTGGATTGAGAAAAATGTATAAAAGGGGTAGTATGAAATGAACTAAAGTGAATGAAGGTGGATGAAGATGGTAGTAGAAGGAATATATTGATTGTGTAAAGAGGCATGAATATTACCCTCATCCATCTCTCTCTCCTAGATAATGTATTACCCACAAAATGAGGGTAATAATTCCCCATCCATCCCTCTCTCATTGCATTATCTATATCATGTCTTCTACAATCACCTAAATTCATCTTCATTTTCTTCATTTTATCTCCATTACACCCTTAATGCATTACCCCAGTCTGTGTATGCTCTGAAAGTCATATTGCCAATGGCATCTGGCATATTAAGTGAATTATCATTAACAATGTCATGATAAAGCAAAAGCTTTTTAAGTCACGAAAGCAACCACATTAACACTTGATCTTAAAATCACAGAAATCTAACAATTCAAAGCTAAAAGTGTACACGTAATTTAACCAAGCTAGACTTATTAGAACATTCCAATGCATTAGTGATTTTAGTTTCTTGGCACTACTAGACAGACCTTTATGCATGGACGATAGAACGCACCCTGTCAAATTCTTTTGAATATTATAGGCTCTTTTAGATATTGGCTTATTGTCATGCAGACAGAATTTCTCATTTAGAATCGGTGAAAAAGCAAAAACAAGGCAAACTTAACAACACTGCGGTGCAATCATCCAGAAGAAAGCAAATTTGTTTACCTGTCTAAGACATATACTGGTTCCACACATAGCAGCTAGAGTCCAAGGGTAGCACCATCCATTACAATGAAACATAGGTAGAGTCCAAAGGTAAACAGCTCCCTCTGTCATATTCCAGACTAGAGCGCAACTCAAGGCCATGACGTAAGCTCCACGATGATGCAAGACCACACCTTTAGGGCTCGCGGTTGTACCAGAAGTATAACCCAGTGTAATACTCTGCCACTCATCTTTTGGTGGTTGCCAAGCAAAATTTGGGTCACCTGTAGCCAAGAACTTCTCATACTCAATGGCACCTCTGCTCAATGCATAGTGGAGTCCTTTAGGATCACAACTTTCATCAGCTATGACAATCAAAAGTGGCGGCTTGAAGTTGCCTTTGCTTTTATCAGCCAAAATTTTCAAAGCTTCCTCTGCCAAAGTAAAGAATTCTTGGTCTACAATAATAACTACCGATTCAGAATGCCCGAGCAAGAAAGCAATAGTTTGTGCATTAAGACGAATATTGACAGTGTTCAATACAGCTCCTGACATCGGGACCCCAAAATGAGCCTCATATATGGCTGGGACGTTTGGAGCAATTATTGATACCTGTTGGTAAAAAGTTCACCGTTTCAGCAATATTCCAGAAAGCCTTCAAGTAATTTAGAAAAAAAATAAAAGAAATCCAGATCCATTCTATAGAAAACTGCTACTATTGACATTGAGGTTTGATACTTCCCTATCCTAAAGATTGTGCAGAGTGTTATGTAAGAGCAAACATTCGTATATATGATATCTTCACCAACCAATGCAACAAACAGATACATTTCCAGAACAAAAGAACTATAATGAGGTTCGGCATAACCTTTGTAGCAGCCTCAACATACGCAAGAGACAAGAAAATGAGCAGAAGAGATGTGAGAATGCAAAGCTGGACATAAAAAGCAAGCAGACAACTAGCCATATACTACAATGTGCAACTTATTCCATATACATATGACATCGAGACTTTATGTTACATATCTGTAAGGCAATATAAACTATCAAGAGAATTTAGCTTCCACTTTTAAGGATAATTTTCTCACAGAAATCATATAATGAACAAAGTCGAAAAGGTGTACTTTACAAATTCAGCCCAAACTATATGAAACAATTGCAACTGTACGAACTAAAATCAAGACCCACCACATTACTCTGTTGGTGTAGTGACTTATCCTAGTGAAAACAGACTTCCCATTGTCATTGACCAATTATTTTTAGTTAAACAGCCAAAACTTAGAACATTTAGATTTTAGAAGTACGTAACCTGTTGGTGAATATAATTGGCTACTGATCTATTGCTCATGTTTCTTGATGATACTACAAATTTTCTATAGGTTTCCTCGTGCAAACCATCATAAAAATAACATAGGGTCAAAAACTTCGCGAAGCCAATTAACTTTTCCAAGTTTACTGCACAATACATAAGCATCTTGCTTGTCTAATACTTCCTATACATTCCAGAACTCAAACAGGATAAATTTTATCCAACCATACACTAACTAAGTCAACAAACTAGCTGTCACTAATAACAAAAGCAAATACACTGCTAACTTTTACACAATAGCATGTTTATAGGAAAAAATTTAGCCGCATTATAAGTAAAAGACTTCTCGATATCAACTAATTATGAGCTGCTTCACCAACCAAAAATTATACTAGAAACCAATCCTAGTGCTTTAATTTACATGACCCGATGAGGCGATGATCGCCAAATCTAGTGCTTGCTCTGTCCTTTAAGAGAACACATTTTGTTTTCTATGTCAAATTTTGATTGCTATACAGTGACTCATAATATATCAGACATGTTGTAATATTTGTATTTAAAAGTACTTTCATAAGAATACCATTATTGATTTATACTTGATCCATTCTCTTTTGTTTTTCCTATTTTGACTTTTTTCTATCCCTCACCGAGATTCCAAATAATGTTCGAAATTAATCACCCCAAAAACGGATCTGTAACTCTGTAAAAGGCGGCGGAAATAAAGTAAACCTCCATTGAAGCAACTGAGTTTCCCAGCTAAACAAGGATAGTAACATTATTACCAGCTTGCCATTATTATTCAGAAGCCAAGTTTCTTGAATTAGTCAATGGCATGAAGTCAAACACTAGCTAATAATTCAATGATTCTTTATAATTAATATGCTCATTCATGACATATCCATGGTTCAACACCAAATTTTTAATTATAGAAATTCCTTTCACCTAACAGTAACAGCGACTCTTCAAACTTACACCAATCATTCAGTTCAACAACAGTACCCTAATTTGGCATTCTTCTAGCTAGAAATTAAAAAATAAAAAATAAAAAAAAGCAACAGTTCCATTTCCTGTCGCGTTAAATTTAGCTAAATTACATTCGCACCAAAAAAAATAAAAATAAAGTTTCAATAAATCACACATCTATATACTTCCTCAATTCTTTCTCAATTGCAACATATCTTTTTACAAACTTTGACCATATATATATAGTGACATATTGTTAAACTCGTCTCAATATGTACTCTAATATAACTTTTTATAATTTTTACTTATAATTCATCGAAGATAATAATGGAAAAATTTTATATTCGAGTCTGAAAAAAAAAATGTTAGTAATTGAAAAGGAAGGAAGTATAATTTCAGCAAAAACTATTACCTCCGTCCCATATTAGTTGCTACATTTTGACCATTGGCACTATTCACGTCATAACTTTGACTGTCTTTTAGTTTATATACATAAGAAAAAAACATAGTCATCTGGGATCTTGTTTGATTCGTCCCAATTTGTATTTTTCAAATATATAATTTTTATAATTCTTTCATATATGTAACTCGAGATATTAGCGTTTAAATTGCATCTCGTAAACTGTGAAAAACAAATGTAGCAACTAAATTGAGACGGAGGGAGTATAGCAAAGTACTGTCATATAATATCGGATATAAGCATCAGTAATGGAATATTCAAATTTCTAAAAAAAAATTAAATCAAATTTATATTCCATTAAATTTAATTCTTAAAATGGAAAACACTTTTAGTCAAAGCTGTTAAAAAGTATTTTCTTTTTTTTTTCTAATAAATGAAACGCTTCTCTCAATAAGCTCATGCGAAAAAAATGAAGATAACGAGGTATACCGTAGAACCAGCACCGATTGAGCGGCGGGAGAGAGCGGACGCAAATCGACGGCAGCGATTGTAAGTTTGGAGCCACGTGTAACGAAGAGAGCCGTGGATTACGGAAGCTCTGGTAGGATGAACAGTAGCAGCTCTTTCTAGAAACCAAAGAGGAGTTAGAGGAGTGTAATTTGCTGGATTCTTCGGAAGATCATCGATATCCTCCATTTTTTCTCTCTCCTCGAGTTTTCTCTCTCTAACCAGAAAATGGGAGATTCAACGGATGACGAATGACTAAGAGGAGAGAGAGAAAGAGAAGAATAAGATGCCACGCAACTTTTGGTGAGATGGTAGTAGTAGTGGAAGAAGAGAGGAGGAGAAGAGTGTTTATATATTAATGGAAATTGGAAGTTTTGGGTGTTTTTGTACTTCTTTTCTCTTACACATGTGTTTTTTATTCCATTTTATTTCATTTTAAGATTAAAGTTTTTTTTTTAAGTCAAAATTTTAAATTTTTGTTTTTTTGGTAGTTGTATCACAAGTTTATTACTCCCTCCGTCCCATAATATAGTGCTCACATTTCTTATTTAGTGTCCCAAAATGTTGTGCCTATTTTCTTTTTTGTCAATTTATTTGGACTAAATTACCCTTCATTTCTACACAAACTTTCCAAAATACCCCTACTTTTCTCTCAAAACATATGACCCCATTTATTGTTTTACACCATTCCAAAAAATATTTATTGCCTTTTAATTTTGTTTAAAGGAAAAAGAAAATATATAACAAGTTTCAATACAAAAGTATCAAAAAAGCACTTCATTAAATATATTTTTTTTGGAAATCCTACCACTTCATTTCATTTTCCTTAATTCCCGTGAAAAATGAGAAGTAAGCACTATATTATGGGACGGAGGGAGTATTAGGAGTCTTGAATTTGAGGAGTGTTGTTGGGAAGAAAAAAAATGCAAATCTTCGGTTGCTTATTTAACAACTATGATGGTGGATTTTAAATTTACGGTGGTTTATATTTAGGAATAGTAAAGTAAATTGAATTTTTCTATATAAAAAAAATCATGAATATATATTAGTGAGATTTAATCATGAAATTGTTTACGTCATATATTGAACAGCAATTTTTCAAATAGTGAGGGATGAAGAAATGAAATTCTTTTGAAAATATTTAAAAAGCAAAATGATGAAATTAAATCAAGCCCACAAAAAATATGTACAAAAAAAATGAAAAGTAAGAAAAGTGTAGAATAATCAAGCCCACAAAGTGCAAGTGGGCTGTGTTAATGGGACCTATCTCTAATCTAGGGTCCAAAACTACTAGGGACTAGAATAATTATTTTTCATGATTTTTGGTTCACTGTCTCATTTCTTTTCGTTTTACTAGTAGTATTATAACTAGCATTTTTTTGGGTTTTTCTATGATATACCTTTGTGTTTTTTAAAATTCTACGTTATACCTCTAATGTTTTTTTTTTTTACACCGTACCCCTAAGTTTTTAAAGTTTCTACATAGTACCCCTAGTTTGTATTAATAAAAACAGACGTTAATGATATATGAATTCCCACCCAAACCTCCGTTTAGTACAATCTACTCTACTACACAATCTTCTAAGTTCTTCCCTAAACCCTCTTCAGTTAGCACAATCTACTCCACCATAAATCAACCCCCCAACCACCACATCAATCGAATTTCAATACCTAAACACCACCTCTACCGAAACGGCGGAAAATCCCACACTCACCCAAAACCAACCTTTACCTCGAAAAACCACACCCAACCTAAACCAACCTTACCCAGAAATCCTCCACCTTTGAAAACCTCAATCAACCACCCATAAATAGCAACCACCGCGAAAGAGGAGAGAGAAAGAGAAAGAAAGTGGCCTTCGGGTTTTCGGGGTTTTAGGTTGGCCGTTTGATTTTTGGTCGTTGGGTTTTTGTGGTGGTTGGCTGGTTAGCTTGGTGGGTGGCTAGGGTTGGCTCCACACTGATCTTTTTTTTTTTACTTTTCTTTTGCTTAACATTAAATTCAATAAAAAAAATTGGAACAATCAGTGAAGAACACATGGAGAAATTGATTGATGAGAGTTGGAGCTTGATATCGTTGTTAATGGAGGAGAAGAACAACAAAGAGAATTTGAGAGAGAGAAGCCCAAAAATGCAAAAAGAATTTAACGGTAAACGTTACGTACACTTAACATAGGGGTACTATGTAGATAACTTAAAAAACTTAGGGGTACGATGTAGAAGAAAAAAAACATTAGGGGTATAACGTGGAATTTAAAAAAACACAGGGGTATATTATAGATAAACCCTGTTTTTTTTTACATAAGTATATTGTTTAGGAATTAGAGGTGAGCAGAATGGTGATTGATATATTAAATTTTAATCTACAAATTGGTTGAGATATGGATAAAATAAAGCCAAGCCAAACTAATTGTTGACTTATCTGAAGATTCATACGTAAAGATTAAAAAGAGGTTTATGAAAAAAATAAAAACGTTCAAAGTTTATTATTCAAACTCCAAGATATTGTGGAATGGATTAATAATAAGTGAGTATGTCGTCTCTCACTTTTATAAGTATCAAGATCTAAGTCCCCGTCAAAAAAAAAAAAATCAAAGTCTTGGTTGTTGTTATTACCTTCGTTTTTAATGAGTTACAATGTTTTGAATTCTACATTATTCATATACAAACTTCAACCAAAAATAGTCAACTAATAACAATATATAGTAATAGTATGGAAGCTATCTTTTAATTTATCTCACTATGTATCTACAAAATAACAATTTTCAATAGTTTTCACTACTATATAAAAAAGAAATTAAAAGTCAAATTTGTGAACTGACAAACATAAAATATCAAAGTGTTGCAAGACTTGCAACTAATAGAAAACCAATAAAGTACTTTTTTTTTTACAGAGAATAAAATACTTCTTACTATCATGATATCATCTATGAGCACCAACACTGGTATAGCTCTCCAACATTACTCTCCAACCCATTTTTTACTTTCTCTCTCCTCAAGATACTCCCAAGAACACCCCTTCAAAAATTCCTAACAATGGTATTTACTCTCCAATGAGCTCTCCAAAAATCAAAAAGCAAAAAAAAAATGAAAATACCTAATTATCAATGACACGTGTCATTGTATTATTCCAAGAGCATGCTCTCCCAATGCTCTTGGGGAAGAGCATTCCTCCAAGTGCTCTCCATGGAGAGCGAACGGAGAGCACCTCGATAGCACCAATGTTGGGGTATAGTTGGCTCTCCATTTTCTCTCCTTTGAGAGCAACTTGGAGAGCACCAATATTAATATAGCTCTCCAAGATTACTCTCCAACCCATTTTTAACTTTCTCTCTCCTCAAGAGCACCCCTTTAAAAATTGTTAACAATGGTATGACTCTCCAATAAGCTCTCCAATTTATTATTATCTTTGATTCCTATTTTTTTCAATATTTTCAATGACATGTGTCATCATACTATGCCAAGAGCATGCTCTCTTAATGCTCTTGGGGGGAGTATTTCTCCAAGTTCTCTCCATGGAGAGCGAATCGAAAGCACCTGGAGAGCACCCAATGTTGGGGTAGAATTGACTTTCCATTTTCTCTCTCCAAACCAACATTGGCATGGCTCTCCAACATTACTCTCCAACCCATTTTTTACTTTCTCTCTCCTCAAGATACTCTCAAGAGCACCCCTTCAAAAGTTGCTAACATTGGTATTGCTCTCCAATGAGCTCTCCAATTCATTAATTTATTTTTTCCAAAAATCAAAAAGCAAAAAAAAAGGAAAATAAATAATTATCAATGACATGTGTCATATTGATATACCAAGAGCATGCTCTCCCAATGCTCTTGGGGGAGAGCATTTTTCCAAGTGCTCTCCATGGAGAGCAAACGGAGAGCACCTCGAAAGCACCAATGTTGGGCTAGAGTTGGCTCTCCATTTTCTCTCTCCTTGGAGAGCTCCTTGGAGAGCAACTTGGAGAGCACCAATGTTGGTCCTCTTAGAGAGCTCCTTGGAGAGTTACTTGGAGAGCACCAATATTAAAGAGATAGCTAATAAATTACCTACAAAAGAAAAACATTAATATTAAATTAGAATCTAACTCTAGTGAATAGATTACTTGAGGGCAGGCGTAGCATCTTTAGAAGATTTTTGGTGCCTAATAGGTAGAACTAGTTCATTATAAATCCTAGTTGGATCGTAATAAATAATATCTTGTTTTTAAAGTGGGATGGTCTATTGGCGTACTTAATTACTCTCAAATCTCAACCATGTGCTAGACTAGGTTGAAAAACTCTTTGAAGATTATTATAACCATAATGCCAGCTTCTTTTACATCCAACCATATCCATAATATAAACTTTATTATGTTTTCTCAAACCTTAATTTAATCGTGAGATGCACCAAACAGTATGAGTTTAATTACTAGGATTTTTTGTCCGTAACTATCTTATATATGCTCTTTTTTGCGAGAAATTACCTTATTTATAAATTTTTGTATAAAACTACCTTTGTTACGTTATTGTTTGTTGACTATTACCTAAAAACTTTTTCCGACGTTGACTGTAGTTTTTCAGTGAGTAAAACCCATGTGCAAGTCACGTGACTTGTTATTTTCCTTATTTTATTCCCCCTTTTATTTTTCTCCCTTTTCTAAACTAAAAATCTCTCTCCGTACCTAACTAAGGATATGCACTTGGGTTTTGTACAAAATAGAAGGGGGCAATAAAATAAGGAAAATAACAAGTCACACGACCTGCACATGGGTTTTACTCACCAGAAAACTACAGTCAAACGTCGGAAAAAGTTTTTAGGTAGTGGTCAACAAACAATAACATAACAAAGGTAGTTTTGTACAAAATTTGGTAAATAAGGTAGTTTCTCGCAAAAAAGAGGGTAAGTAAGGTAGTTATGGACAACAAATCCTAATTAATATAAAACCACTTTTGTCCTTCCTTCCTTTTGTTTTCCTAGTGAATTGAAAGGTCTGTATACTTGTTTCTGAAATAATTTTTTCTTAAACTTTTAGTACTTTCTAGTTCCTATGAATAAATAGAGTGCAACTTTTTCCCAAAAAAATGGCGCCGCCATTAGGTTTTATTAAGAATTAAACTAAAATTAAAAATAATTACATCTTCAATCATATTTAGACTGTTTGACAACTCTCTAGTCTCTACCCACACTCTAGTAAAGAACTCTTTTTTTTTTTGAAAAGCGGAAATATTATAAATCAATCAAGTCTGGGATCTAAAGATCCATTAAACACAATGTCATGAAACCAACCAGGTTTCCAAAGGAAGTGCAAGGTAAACATACTAAACATAAAAAGACTCAAGCCAACCATTACAAAGCGAGACAGTAGCCATGGCCCTCTACTTCTAGTCGAGGTTGATAATGCCCTTTCCCCTTGCATTCTGAATATCCTTGTTGTAAGCTTCGGTAACCCATGTAGGAACTCCAACATGAACAATGCGAGACTCTTCCATACAACGTCCATGAGTGGCAAGGTGATGAGCCACTACATTTGCCTCCCTCTTGACATTAAGAATAATAACATTCCAATCTTGATTGAGCAGCGTAACCACATCCTTGATGAGCGCCCCAAATTCATGAGTATAGTAATTGATAGCATTTTGGAGCATCCTCTTGATGCCTTGAGCATCAATTTCCAACTCAAACCTGTTCAGATTCATTTCCTTAGCCATGTTTAGCCCTTCACGAATGGCCAACAATTCAGCAGCAACCGGATTAATGGCTTTGAAGTTGACTGAGAACCCCATCACCCAGGTTCCATTATCTCATCTGAAAACACCCCCTCCACTAGCCTTGTCCATAGAGAGCCAGCTCCCATTAGTGTTTAGCTTGGAGGAGGCCAAGTGCTAATCATGGGCTTTTCTCCATGTTGATTTGACAAATCCACATTATGTAAAATAGATTTACAAAAGGCAATATCCACATATATCTTGTTGAATTAGGAGTTTTTTTTTTTACATCAAACAAACGTACAGAAATAATCAAACAAAATGTAATCTATGCTTCCTACATCTACATGCTAAGACGTGGGCATGCTGGACCTGACTCCTACTGACTTTCATAAGACGACACCAATCTAGAGACTTCGCAGTTTCTCGGATTGCTTCCAGTGTATGATGGATTGAAATGTCCGTTTTCTTCCTAGATTTAAAATACTTTACCAATATTAGAGAGTCCGTGATGAGTATGATATTAGAAACACCTTGTACCCGAGCCCAAGTGATAGCGCGAAGGCAAGCAACAACTTCGTTATAAAGCGCAGAGGAGGCATAGAAAGACTATCCTTGTTGATGTAAGCAACGCATTTGTTGGTTTACAACTACCCAAGCAGCTCCCCCATGCAGCCGTATCCCAGGAGCCGTCTAGCTGGACAATGATGTATGGGATCCCCTGCATTCGTTGTCCTATGTTTGCGAAAATAAAACCCGGAGGTGAATTGGAAGATGGGTCAGGCGCAAGGGGAGTTGGCTGAGGCTCGGAATGGTCATAACATTGCTGTTGTAATTCACTATCTTTCATATGAGCTCTTAGCCTAGGTAAGGTAGCACGCACCTGCCTGAAGATTTGATCATTTATGGTCTTCCAAATCGCCCAGATAGTACCAATGAACAGAGGTAATCTGGTACCCTGGAAACCATCATCTTTAATCAATTTTTCAATCCAGAATTCAAGCCAAGTAGAGAACGATAGGTGAGGTTGATCTTACGGAGTTAAAGGGAGACGACATTCAGCCCATGCTTCAATGGCCAGTGGACATAATCTGAAAAGGTGCTGAGTGTCTTCCCCGTCATGCATACAAGTAGTACATTGATCAGAGAGGCTGATACCTCTATGGTATAGATTAGAAGTCGTAGCTAGGCAATTGTGCCACAGTTTCCAAATGAACAATTTCCATTTAGGCGTGATGTTCAAACCCCAATCGTGACGAAAGAATTTCGTTTCCGCTTGTGTTGTCATGCTGTGAATTTCATTTTGTTGTTGGTGCAATGAGGTTGCATATCCTGTTCTTGTAGAGTAGTCCCCTGAACGCGTAAAGGACCAGTAGGGGACATCCATAACATCAAGGCTAGAGGGAAGTGCGATACCTTTGATGCGTGTGGCTTGGCTAGTAATGAAAAAGTTGTTGATTTGCCGAATGTCCCAACCTTGGTTGTTTGGAAGAATTAGGTTAGCCACGGTAAGGTTTACAACATCTCTTAGAGGAACGCAATCCCGAAAAATAGGAATCGTCCCATTGATCCAAGGTTATTGTGCAGCCTTAATGGAGATGCCGTTGTCGACCTTCCAAGCATACCTAGCATGCAAATAGTGACTAGCCTGTAAAAGACCTTTACGGCCCAAAGATAATTTATGCCTAGTTGCTCTGATCCACGATTTATTTTGATTTGTAGAACGAAAAACTTTGGGGAGCAGAAGTTGTGGATGATGATGTATGCGCCAAACTTTCTTCATTAGTAAAGCCTTGTTACAAAAACCAATGTTATGAATACCCAAACCTCTCTGGCCACGTGGAAGGTGTAGAACCTATTTTTTCCTCCAATGAATACCTTGTTGGAGATTATTACGCCAAAAGAAACGAGCAATCATCGCATCCACTTTTGAGCAATAGTAGCAGGGACTTGGAACACCGACAAATGGTTAATAATGGTGGCTATCAAAATAGAATTAATAAGGATTAAATTAGCCGGTTGAGATAAGGTGTAGTGATTCCATTGAGAAATTTTGGTAGAGATTTTATCCAGAAAAGGTGTGAAGTGCTGAACTTTGGAGCCCCAAGATATTTACCAAGAGAAGTCTGATCTTCCATTCGAAGGATAGCCTTGTATCATTGTTGGTGCTCAGGGGGTATATTCGGACTGAATTTCACAAACGACTTCTGGAGATTAAGCATCTGGTCTGAGATAGTACAGAACCTAGTGATGGTAGCATTAAGTGAGGTACAAGCTTCTTGTGAAGCTTGGAAGAAAAAGAGTGCATCGTCGGCAAAAAACAGATGTGAAATAGTAGGACCCTGCTTGCCAATCTTAATGCCTTGAATTTGTTGTATCTCTGTTGCAAGTAGGGTTGTTCAAAGACCAGGGTCGGACCGAAATTTGGACCGGATCGGACCGAAGATTCCGGTCCGGTCCTCGGTCCGAAGAAAATCCTGATTCCGGGTTTTCGGTCCAAACCCGGAAAATTCCGGTCCGGACCGGTGGACCGGAATTTCTGATTTTTTAGCAAAACAAAAAGTTTATATGTTAAAAAAGTTTAAAAGGTAGTAAAAAGTTAGAAATTTTAAAACCTACTATTTATTAACTTTAGGAATATTGTTATTGAAATTATTAATTTTAATATATCTAATTTGTAAATATTTTTTAAATTCCAGTCCAATAGGTCCAATTTTTTTCCAGATTCCGGTCCACCGGTCCAGCTGGTTCCGGTTCCGGTCCGAACCTGGACCGGTGAGCGTTGTCATTATTCTTGAAAGAATATTCATGCAGAATAAGAAAAGATTAGGTGAGAGAGGATATCCCTGACGAAGGCCATACTGTGGCAAGAAAGACTCAGTAGTAGCTCCATTTATAAGAATTTTGTATGAGACCGTCGAAATACATTGTTGGATCATTTGAACCCAATGAGGAGGAAATCCATAGGCTGTTAGGATTTTGAGAATGAAGAGCCAGCTAACTTGGTCATAAGCTTTGTTCATGTCGAGTTTCAGCGCAGCTAAATGACGAGAGCCTGAACGTTGCTTGTTGATGATATGTGTCAATTCATGAGAGATCAAGATATTGTCATCCATGTGATGACCCGGAACAAAAGCGTTTTTAGTCTGAACAATTAAACTTGGGAGAAGGTGCTTCCTAGAAGACCAAAAATTGGGTGGTTAAGGGAAGCATTTTTAACTCAAAAATTGCCATATTTCTAAAAGACCATATATGCCATATAGTGATCCCAAATATTTCTTGCCAAGTTTTAGAAACAGATAAGTTGAATAAAATCCAATCCTCCCACGAGGAGTTATAAAAGGAATTTATTTGAGAGGGAGCCACATTAGTGAAAGAAACGAAAAGTTTTTCCCGAATAATGCAAGATGAGATGCAATCTCTAAATAAATGAAGATGATTCTCAGACTCATTCTACATCTAGCACATATATCATCAAAGGAAGGGATTTTGTTACTAAGAAACGTACCAACAGGAAGAATTTCACGGCATAAATTCCAAAGGAGCATACGGTATTTGTAAGGGATGTTAATTTTCCATAGGGATTTCCAAGAAAAAATTGAGGCATCACATAAATTATCCTCTAAAGAGTGATAAGCGTTTGATAGTAAAATCACCACTTGGACTCAAAGACCAACACCAAAAATCCTTCATATTGTTATCAACCGAAAGAGAGATAACTTCAATATTAGTAACAATAGAGGCAGGAATGAAGGGCACAATTCGAGCAAGATTCCACTTACCATTGCGGATCAAATCACTAACGCGAAGGTGAGCAATACCATCTGGAAAATCGCATTCAGGATCAAGATAAAGAGGGTCATCTCCAACCCAATGATTATACCACACAGAAGTATTAACTCCATTCCCAATCCCAACTCTTAGACCTTTCCTCAGCACCCCTCGCCCCTTCAAAATGTTTTTCCATAAGGGAGAGTAAAAGGTTTTAGGAGAGCAATCCAGAAAATTGGAACCTTTAAGGTACCTAGCTGAAAGCAATTGAACCCAAAGTTTGTCAGGTTGTCTAAAAATCTTCCATCCCAAATTGGTCATAAAAGCGAGGTTCCAATTCCTCAGGTTCCTAATACCTAGACCACCTTTGCAAATAGGTTTACAAACATTTGTCCAACTAGTGCGCGAAAGATAGCGAGAAACCCCGACTTTATTCCATAAAAATTATTTACAAGACTTTTCCAAATCATTAAGGAGAGCAATCGGGAGAACCACAGTCTGCATTGCGTACAAAGGATAAGTGTTCAGAACCGACTTAAATTAAAGTGCATCTACCCGCCATGTTAAGGAGTTTCGCTTGCCAACCTTCTATTTTATCCTTAGTTTTATCTAAAATGTCAAGGAAATCTTTTTTGCGAGGACACAAGGGAGAGATGTTAATGCCAAGATATCTACCAAAGGAAGAGACTTGTGAAAGTTGACCAAAATCCGCTAAATCCTTCCTTAAATTGTGGTTCACACGTCGAGGAAAAATGATTGACGAACTCAAACGAGTTAGGTGAGTTAATTAGAATATAAGACCTCAGAGTCTTAGACTAGCCTCTACGAAAACTTGACAAAATGAAACAATGTCAAAACTACTAGCAAGAGGAAGGTACTAATCATCATTATGCTTGCGTTTAATTAAGTCAACCACTTGCAAGATTCACATGCAACTACTATTTTGCTTGCATGATACAACTTTTTTAATCCATATACTCTCTAATACTCCATACACTCTTTGATCATTAAGTTTTAAATTATATTATATTGAAGATAAAAAAAAACTTAATATTGACATTGATCTAAGAATTTTTTTTTATATAAAGGAAAGAAACAACTCAGATGGATCCCAAGAAATGAGCCACCCTAAAGCTTCATTGCGGATGATTACAGCGAAAGGAAAATCAAGAACATCAAACCAATAAGTAATATTAGACATCGTGTGACCGCGATGAGCTATCCATTTTGCAGTAGCATTAGCCTCCCGAAAAGTATGACGAATCTAGACATCCTCAAACTGCTTCAAATCTTCACCTGCATCTAAAATAAGAGCGTTAATAGACCAAGGAATCTTCCAAATATTTTTAATAGACTAGATAACCGCCAAATTGTCACCCTCATAATAAGATTTCTAATGCCCACAGAAATAGTCCCTCTAATCCCTTCTCTTAAGCCCTTAGCTTCAGCAACAAGAATAGAAGCCGACGAATCTAAAGCAATAACAAAACTTGTCCTTCTGAGTCGTGAATAACAAACCCAAAGGAGGCTTGACTATTTGGAAGTTTTGAGCCATCAAAGTTGAGTTTATAATAATTGGTAGGAGGAGGGCACCAACTAACCTGATCCCGAATCTTATATTTACCACAAGACACACCACCCCTTTTGAATAGACTGCAAATAAAAATGGGCATCAATATCATCAATTATGGCTCCAGCCTTCATGAATCCTAATCTTATGCACATAAGCTCTAATCATAACACTCACTTTAGCTATAGAACAATTTTCTTGACGGAAAATCATGCCATTATTATCTAAGATTGATCTAAGATAATCTTAGATAATAATGCTATTATTATACATCAGAAATATAGTACTATTTCTTTTCCTTAAAACTATGGTCAATGGCAGGCATATTCACATATGTGCAAAGTTACAAATGGGATAGATCTAGCATGATGCAATGAATATTGATGATCGGACAATATTAAAATGGGCCCAACAAACAGAGAAATAATGGGAATATTCTATATTAGCAATTTTGGCTGCTTCAGTTCTGGTAATGAGAGGCGAATTGTGCATATTAAAATGGCTAAGTCTTCAAAATTGTTTCTTCTTTTTGTTTATTGGACAGCCACAAGAGTTCTATAAAAGCCCGTAACAAACAAAGATGCTCTGAAAATTTTGGTGCATCTAAAGGACAATGCACTAGACTTGGTAAACCAATAAACTACTTCTATACTGCCACATCAACTGTGTATTGACAATTTTGGACTATAAGTGGAATAAATAGAGTAAATAATAATGCCTGGTAGTATAAAATTCATCAAGATAATAAAAAATCATCTAAAATATCATAAAGTTGAAATATTTTGTATATATCATAGAGTATTCTTAGCCAAAATTTAGCTCCCCAAATATTATCATGCGTTTTTTATACTTGAATTTATCTGAACTAGGACCTGATTGAAACTCATTGGTTCTGATTGAACCTTATTGGACTTGATTGGACCTGATTGAAGCTTATTGGACCTCATTAGAACTTATTATTTTTTCTACAAGCTAGGTCTAACTACAAGCTATATATGTCTATGGAGTTTGGGTTGTTTTTTTCTACTTTTTTTTTTATTTTTCTAAAAAGGTTAGTTATAAATTTGCATTGAGAGGTTTAATTTGGGATTTTTGTAAATGATTCTACTATAATCCGAGCTAACTCCACTACTAAAACTTCAATCTCCCTTTGTTCTTTAACATTTGATAATTTTCCTCTTTAATTCACATGCTTTTCCCATAGTGCTTTTGTTAGTTAATTAGCAAGATATTAATTAAAAATGAATGAAATTGATATGATTAAAATTAATCTTGCAAAAAATCGAATTAAAGTTATGGCACTGGAACATGCACTGTGTTTCAACTGAAATTGAGATTTCGAGATTGAGTTGAAACACACTGCATAAGCGGATAATAAATAGCAATGGGGACACAAAATAATTTTAACGTGGTTCAATCTCTACTCCGAGATCTACGTCAACCAAATCACTAATAGCGAATTCCCTAATACCTCACTCAAGGTACAAGTTCTTACTACTAACTCTAGTAGTGCTCCCCAACACTTAATTATAAGTGTTGCTAAGTTGAATCAAATACAAACTCATGTACCCAACCCAACACTCTCTATAATAATGTGAAAATTAGAGAAAGATATTATCCTCAAACAAGTGTATCTCAAATAAGCAAATAGAGGCTTCAATAATCTCTTCGGTAACCAACTTAGCAATGTCAGAACACTGTGCTATACTCTGTAATGGGGATTTTGTTTTTCGTAAAAATACTCAAGATAGTTGCTGGAAAAACGTGTGAAAGAATGAGATGCGCTCACCTTTTAAAACAAACACTAGTATTTTGGCCAGGACGATGCCCCAGGTCAGTTACATTATCAAATATAGTATTATAAATAAATTTCATAATTGATTTAATTAGCTTTCGTAATATTCTGTGTAGTGTGTAACTAGAAAATGGACATTATGGTATGATGAGTTGTTTAAAAAAAAAAGTTCTAAGGAATTGGGGATAAAAATAACAATTTCATTAGAATTAGGGTAAGAGAATGTGATTACTTGATAAAAGTGCTAGTGATTAAAAAGTTTGTCTATGTCTTTATAATTACATATAATTATAAGACTTTATTATGTTTTACTTTGAAACATTAAGCATTGAAATTGAAGTAGATTAATGGTTAAACACTCACATTTCATTTCAAATGTCTTGTGTTCGAAACATAGTACTGCACATTGTTAATATTTTTTAAATGAGATTATAAACATGTGTATAAGAAGATTGAGAACAGTGTCACGTGGTACCGTTTCTTTAATAGGAACGCCTTTTAATATATTTGTATAGATTTGAAGATCAATTTCCTTGTTAAAAGATATGATCCTATCTCACGGATCTATCATATCTTTTAATAAGGATACTTTTATTCAAACTTCTTGAAATATTATCTTTCTAGAAAGTTATCTCTTAAAAGATATTTTTGGCAAAATATTTATTTCTTCTCCATAATGAATTAGATTTAGAAAACCTTCCATGAAAACCCTAGCCCTCCTCTCTCTTTTTTCTTTCTCAAACCCAAACATCCCGTACTCCTTCTTCATCAGTTAGGGGCTGCCATATGATTTCATCTATGGTAAGCCCCTTTTCCCCTTTTATTTTTAGTTTTTAGTTCATTTTCTTGTTTTGTTGGATAAATTAGTCTCTCTTTATGAAATTTTTTTAAACCCTGTTATATGGGGATTTTAATATCTGTTGTGGAGATCTCCTTCTCCCCTATGGGAGTTGTGAGTATGGTTTTTTTGTCTATAGATATGAGAAATTGTTCTCGGTTGAAGTTCGAGACTCAACATGAAGGTATTGAAATCTCGGATGCGGTCAACATGGCTCAATCAAGAATGCTCTTTCCAAACTATGTCAGAATGATAGACTTCGTCATCAATAGCTGCTTGATTCAGCAAATACAAGGGGTTGCGCTGTATTGGTCGATTTGGTTCATTGTAGTTTCTTCGAAGATGAATTTGATTTAACCTTGTTTGATTGTATCTTGTTTTTCTTTAATACGTATTGTAGATGCCGTTTGGCTTTCAATTAATGAAAATTTTCTTTTAAAAATTTTTTTTGAATGAGAATTAGAAATATTGTTTCTTTGAAACAAAAATCAGATTTTTGAAATCCTTTTTAATTTCATAGAAATTTTATGTAATTTTTATTATTGTGTTTATTTATTTTACTAACTCTTATAAAATTAAATAAACACAATAATGTCATATTACATAATAATCCTTTTATAATAGCACACATATTTAAACATACTAATTTGGTTACTTATTACATGTTCGGCAATAATTAAAAGTACAACATTCTTCCATGATTAGCATCCTTGATCATCCAAACTTCTTTTGACAATTTTGTACCATGAAACAACCAAACATGTTATATACAAAAATGTGTTTATCATCATCAAAATACCTAGGAACATAGAGTCATAACAAGTATATACTCATACGTGTTATATATTTTGACGTTTGTTTTTTGAATTTTTTCCTTGAATAATGCTGAAATGGGTATTAATTCCCGACATGCGCCAATGTCCAAATTAATTAATTCCATAGGTACCGTCCACATAGGACGGCACGCGAGATTTTTTTTTTCTACTTTAGTAAAACCGCTACTCCAAATAGCGGTTTCCCCTCAAAGCCGCTAGTCAAAGTAGCGGTTACTAGAAAAATAAACTGCTACTTGAACAAGCGGTTAAAAATAATTAACCGCTACCCTAAGTAGCGGTTTAATGGCCCTCACTATCAAGCCTAGCACCCAGGATCAATAAACCGCTACTTACCGTAGCGGTTCATTTAATAAAACCGCTACTTGAAGTAGCGGTTTATTGAAATCCCCAAATCTGCCCTAACTCTCCCAATTTCCCTCATTTCACGATTTCATTCTCTCAAAATTTTTTTCTCCCTCTCTCTATTCCGACGCTGACGCCGGAGCTCTGCGGCCAGCCGCCGCGCCTGACAGCCACCGTCCTCGAAAACAAAAAAAAATATTTTCTTGCGTGCCGTCCTACGTGGACGGTACTTATGAAATTAACTTGAACCTCGGTGTATGTGAGGAATTAATACCCATTCCAGCATTATTCAAGGAAAAAATTCTTTGTTTTTTAGGGGTTTGAGCCTGAAATTGAGATTCCAAGACCCGCCATTATCTTGATTGCACCAACGGACTGCATTAGCTGAGTCAGAAACAATGGTGCTCGGTGATTGCCTTTGGTGAATAACGAGGGAGACGAGATTACAAGTCCAAATTCGCTATAAACTAGATTGTAGCAAGTAATGTTGGTGCTTGCCTTTGGTGAATAACGACAACAAACTTTTAGCTTCAGCCATTTTTTATCCTGGGGGCTATAGCCTATACATATTGTATTATTTTTGAGAATGAGGTTGCTCCCCCACACCAGATGGTGGAGTATGCAAATAAAATTTTAGCTGAGCTGCAAGGTGATGAGAAGGAGAGGCTGAAGTTGCCAAGCGATTCTCTTTGGCATGAAATTGGTGTTGATAAATGGCTTTGTGGATGTGATGATTCAAAATGACAGCTTAGGTGTGGTTAATGCTATCAACTGCAAAGGAGAAGGTTTTAGTTGTTTTCATCTAATTCTAGATGATATTTTAGCTCTACCAAACTCTTTTGATTCTTGTTCTTGGTCTTTTGTTGGTAGATTAGACAATAAGGTGACTCACTCTCTTGCGCATCTCTCCTCTCGGGAGATTAGTAAAAGAGTTTGGAGTTCAAATTTCCATTCTTCTATTGTATCATTGGTGACTAATGATTTGTAGTTGAATGAATATTTTTGGCTCCTCTTTAGAGACCCTCCTTTAAAAAAAAAAAAAAAAGATGCTCTTAAAATTTGGTGCATATAAAGGACAATGGACTATACTTGGTAAACCTATAAAGTACTTCTATAATGCCACATCAACTATACATTGACAATATTGAATTATAAGTTGGATAAGTAGAGTAAATAATAACGCCCAGATGTACAAAATTCATCAAGATAATAAAAATTCATCTAAAATATCATAAAGTGAAATTTTATGCATATATATTACAGAGTATTCTTACCCTTATTTTAGCTTGCCATATACTATGGGTGCGTTATTTTTAGTTGAAATTATCTAAATTATTAAACTTGATTGAAACTTATTGGACTTGATTGAAACTTATTAGAACTTATGAGATGATTTTGCAACAGATTATCCATTAAATATCATATAATTATCAATTTAAGAAATTATTAATAATAACAACTATAAGTTATATCTTAGTTGGATTAATTAATTGATATCTTTCATTTTTTAATAAAGAAAACATGTGATCGCTAGTTATTTAAGGATTATTTAGAAAACATTAATATTATGATTTTTATTTGTGTTAGCCTTATTTGACCAAAATTATAGTATTGTAATTTGTAGTAATAACATATCACTTTTAAAAAAATAATCATCTCTCATTACTACTTAAAATTGCTAGTTATTAACATATGTATTACTATTCTAATAATAGTCAACCACTTATTACTACTTAATAATACTAATTATAACATATTATTTAATTGCTAAAGAAAGAAGGTAGTAAAGGGTTTATAAAATGCATAATCTAACTATATCTTTACAACAACAACAAAAAAGTTCTAAGGAGGTCATAATATAAGAAAACAAATTAAAACAGGTGGAAGAGACAATTCTATGAGGGGGTGGTATAAAGGGAATAGATAGGAAAGAGGAGTGGGGGGATTCTGAATGAATGAGGAAAGAAGAAAAAGAAGGGACAATTAGTAACAGTATTTATTCTAATTCCTTCACCACCACACACCAAATTAATCCTCTATCCAACGCCGCCTAATTTGTGTGAATTTGGGGCAATTCTTCCCAGATCTGTCCTACTAACATCGTAATCTTACTTTCAACTTGTACAAAACCAGTAAAAACACTTATATTGTCCTTATATCATCCACCAATTTCAAGTCCCTATTCCAAACCTTTATCCCATTGTCCCTATAATAAACACTTTGTAAAAGTAACATCTATAAATCTATCAACAAGTGCTTGGATGAGTAGATAAAGAGGGTTTTCAACTTCACTAGACATCTTGACTATTGGGTTTGAGCCTTCCAAATGAAACAAACACTTCTTGGCAAAGCTTAACCCTCATGTAATCTCTCTCGGTGTGAATCCAGATTAGCCAATTAAGTCTAGTTGGCTCAGGTTCATCGAATGACGTTTGTCCAGACATCCCAACTAATTAGTTACGAAGAATACGATTATAAATTCTAGACTCGTCCAACTAATTTGTTTATAATGACCTTGACTAATATACAATGATTACTTTTACACTTAAAAACACAAAATATAAACGTGAATTCCATGGTTTTCTGATTTTCTCTACTTAAATTTTTGTTTTTTCTCAAAGTTTTCTTTCTACTTCATAATTAACCGTTAAATTAGTAACAATGATGTTTTGTCATTCTTTTCAGCAATCAATTTAATTAGTACTGTAATGTTGTTGACTTGGGTCTTGGTGTGCCATACTACATGATAAACCCTCTTAAATTCTCAAGTCTTTTCTTCTTTTCTTTCTTTTTTGTGTCCTTTTTTTCTTTCTTTTAGAGATTTCTCTCTCCAACTAACGAATCAGAACAAGCACAAAGTCTATATTTTATCATTTCTTTAGCAAAGCAATAAATTATTGTTTCTTCATCTTCTTCTTTCTGTCGATTGCCTTTTACTGGTACTTCTTTTGCTCTCGCATCTTTTTTTATTCATATATTATAATTTTTTTATATAATATATTTATTCATACAATTCAATCTAATAAGTACCATAATTTGTTATTCATTTGTATAATACAATCAATTAAGTACTATAATTTGGTATGCAAATCAATTTATAATATGATCGAGGAACTTATTACTTTTCTTTTCTGCTAAAATTGACTACTTTTTTCGGCAGGGTTTTAATGGTGAATCAAATTATCATCTGGGTATGAATAATCAGGGTTTTTGCTGAAAAGGGTTGATCAGTTGATTCTCGTTATGGAGAGCAATTTTAATGGTGGACTTGGTGGATATGAAATTCATGGTTTTCGTACCATGGAAGGTACTATATGATTGCTATTAGTTGGATTTAATTTTGTGCTGAAAATTTATGCTTTTTTGCAAGATGATGTCATTTCATTTCTTTATAATATATGCTACTGTGATGTTTGACAATTTTATGTAAGTATATGTTTGGAGTATTTTATCTTTGTTCTTTACCCCTCTTTTTGTGTCTTTGTATCATTTCCCCAAATTGGCAAATTCCCCTCATAATCTGATAAATTCGCTGTTTATTTTTTTTAGAAAAGAAATACAATTTTGGGTTTAATCCAAGAAAGAATTTTCTAATTTCATTTTGTATTGTAAAGTTTATTTAATTTTGGTATGATATTGATATGGGGCCGAGTAATCATCATCATCTCCTGCATCCGTGTATTGGGTTGATTTTTGAGTCTCGCTAGCTTGGAGTAACTTGCAGCAGCTCGTAACTAGTGTTTATGGTGGGGAATGAGTTAATGAGTAGGAAAGAAGGGGGTAGAAGGAGCAATGAAGGCAGTATATTAGATTATATCATGCTGACTCCCAATTTTCGGTGGTGGTGGTAGGGCGAGGGGGAGCTTCTTGGAGGCTTGTTAGCGCAGACAAACTAACTGTTGCCGAGTTGTATATAGCAATTATTTCAATCAAGGAAGAACACATTCAGTATTACCTGTTTGCATTGATGAATTAATGAAAGGATAGTTGATAAAGGCCCAGGTAGAGGATAAAAGATAGAAAGATATTATGAGATTTTTACTTTGATGGACCTAACACTTGATTTGGTGAAAGAATTTGTTTGAATATCGGCATCTGCTGCTGCTTTTTGACAGGAGTTCCATTCTTGTAACTTTGGTTCTGGCAATGTCTTCTTTAAATTTATCTTGTCTTTTCAATTGTAGTCGGGGAATGGCTATTAAGATGATCTTTGAAGTACTTATTCTGATTAAAGGTTTTAAGGCCCTACTCAGATTTCTTGTGCTGACAGATTTGGATGTCGCAACAATGATGAAGGAAGCCAAGGGGAGGTGGCTCCGACCCAATGAGATCCATGCTATACTGTTTAATTATACTTATTTCACCATTCATGTTAAGCCAGTGAGCCTACCAAAAGGTAACAATCCTCTTTAATTTTTCAGCTAAAATTGAAACACCCATCTTTATGTCTTGCATTGCTCTTTTCACAAAATAGCTGGTTTATATTAGATCATTGAGTAAACTGTTTCGACTAATAATTCTTTGGTGTTAGTTGGCAGTTGCCTCTTTTCTGCTTATTTTTCTTCTTTCGTTGCTCTTTTGACAAAATAGCTGGTTTAGATTAGATCATTGAGTAAACTTTTTCGACTAATAATCTTCTTTGGTGCTAGTTGCCTCTTTTCTGCTTGTCTTTCTTGCAGTGTGCAAGTTTATCTATTTTTCATACTTCTGGTGATTATTTGATTGCATTAATAGATTTATTTGCTCTAGCATGAAGTCTCCAACTTTATAGATTTTTAATTAACATGTGATTTAGGAATTAGGACTCATCTCTGCATGAAGTCTCCTACCATGAATAAGGGGTTATTTTGACTTTTTTCCATTTGTCTTTTTGGCATCATCTCTGCAAGGCCTTGGAAGGAAAATTCCATTGTCATATTTCATTTGAAAAAATTGATAAACTGTAATTTTGTAAGCTGAAACTTTGTTTCAACTTTCAAGAAATCTAGCATAACCAACAATTATAGTTGCTTGTAACCTTGTGGGTCAAGCAAGGCTATCTCTCCTCTTCTCTCTAGGCTGAGTGATAGTGAAACTAATAGTAGTCATTTTTGATAAGTTATGAGTTATTTTATAGATAAGGCCAGGCTGCCAGCTGGTAATAGAAGACAGATTTTCGTTCGTGTGTGTGGGAAGTTGATTTTGCCTTGTGGTGTTCTGAATTATGAAGTAAGGGATTTTTACTCTCGGAAGGATAGGGGGATAAGGGGGTGTTTGATTGGAAGAGGGGAAAGGGAAATGAATCAAGTAAGGGTTAGGAAAGGAACCCCAAACCCCCCAATTTACCAATATGTTTGTTTGGCCATGGGAAAGGGTTACAAAAGTTGAACCATTCTCCTCCCTCCTACCTCTTTCTCTCACTTATGCAGGAACCGATGTCTACCGGAAGTAGTAGTTCACCACGCGATCGCCGGACTTCTCTTTTCCCTACTTCCCAGCGACCGACCGAAGGATTCTTTTTCTTTCTCCTCTCTCTTGTAGATCTGGTGCTTCGAGTGTGAGGTTGATGGTTTCGGTGGCTGGGGGTGGTTGTTTTGGAGATGGGGGTGGTTTCGGTAGGAAAAGATAATGATAAAGGCGGCTGGGGTGGTGTTTCGGTGGGTAATGGTGGTGGTTTAGGCCGCTGGGGTGGGGTCGGGGGGTAATGGTGGTGGTTTCGGAGGGCCGAGGTGGGTTTGGGTGGGTAATTATGGTGCTTTCGGGGGCTGGTTCGGTTTTTGGGGGTGGGGGGTTTGGGGGGTCCAATGGTGGTTTCGGGTACAATGGTGGTGGCTCAGGTGAAGGGTGGTGGTGGCGGCTCAACTGGAGGGTTTGGTTTCTTTTTTAAAATTCTTTTAAAATTTTGGTTTCTTTTTTTGACATTTCAGGCCCCCAGGGTGTGTAGTGGCTGGAGAATAATGTACTTTTTCTTGGAGGTATGCTGATTCTTGGGTATATTGCACATACGATTTAGGAATTGATGGCATTTGTGACATTTTCCTGGATGTGGCTGCTAGAGATTCTCAATCCGTTAGTTTTTTTGTTTCGTCTTTCTTTATATGGACTCCACTAGACATATCTATATATTTTCAAGTGTAAGGCTTGGTCATTTTCAAGTTGTTGCAGAATCTAAGCCCTATTGAAGTGTGTATGGCTGTATGCATCTATAGGATTGTCGAGTAATCAATGATTAGTAGGTACCTATGGTGATATGACGAGCTTTTGAAACATAAATAATATTAGTTATGAAACGATTTTCTACAGGAAAATGATCTTTATAAGAATTTGGTCAAATTCAGGGCCTTTCAGCCTTTTCCCTAGGAGAGTCTGCAGTGGCTTCTGGATTAGCCAAAAAATTTAGGTTGGATTCTATCAATATATTAGTAAATTGTAAGTGCGGAATGCTGATGGTTGTACTCTGCGGTGATAACACGCACCAAGTTCAAGCTGTCCCTCGCTCCCTCCCTCCCTCCCATCCATGGGGAAAATAAAGGTAATTTAGGTCAAAGGCATGAGTTCTGGCTCTGAGGACCAAGGTTGCTCAATGTACGAGGATCAATTTTCTGTTGAGGAAGGCTTTTACTCGGAAAGTTTAACGCCTCATTTTTTCAGATACAGTGTTGAGTGTTGTGGAGATCAGTGAAGATGATGGTAATGTCCTACATTTTGGTGATTTATCTAGACAATGGGGGAGAAGAGGACGGTCACCTCTTATTTTTACCAACTCTGAGCAGCAGATTGATGGTATTCTCACTGTCCATGACAGGTCTTTTTATGGCTTGTACTCAAGGTATTTTAGAGATTTTCATGACATTGACTCACCGAGACTGGTTATTGGTGTTAAGGGAGATGGTCTTTCAGGTCCTCTTGTCCAATGGGCTATAGTGTTCTTCGTTTCAGTCCAAGACTCAACTATGCTTTTAGATACTCTACACTTGAATTGGTATGGATACCAGAACACATCATATTTTTCCAAAAACGAGAAAATTGATAATACATTCCTAATTTTCTACTTATGTGCATATGATACAAAGGAAAGTGTCTTTGAACCCCTTTCGCTATATAGTAGTTTGGGACGCCGGTGACCATGTTCCTATAATCCTATATCCTTAAGTTAAAAGTTTTAAGATTATTTTTTTGATTAATTACTAAGTCAGAAGTTATATCCAAGTTTTGGAAGAATGGACGATTGGGTCTAGGAGCTATTAAAGTAAGTGTAGGTATTTTGTGAATCCAACACTAGAAGATTTAAGATCAGTGTCTCAAGTTTTTCATAGGAGGATATCATGGTATATACTCCCTCCGGTTTTTATTAGTTTATCCACCACAGAGTTTTAGGAGAAATATGTATGTGGGTCATGGAAGGGAAGATCAAGTATTAATATATTGCATATTGTATTGAAGTTAATGTTGTGGGCCAAGAGAAGCAGAGTGAGAAGGATAGTGATAATAATATAAAATTGATAGGACCATTCCAAAAACATAAAAAAAGAAGTGGGTAAACTAATGTAAGTGACAACCCCAAAAGGAAAGTCGGTAAACTAATAAAAACCGGAGGGAGTAAAATTAGTAAATTAAAATTGTAATATAGACTATAGAGTATAAGGATGTGTCTAATTTTTTCATATCTGAAGACAATTGAGACACTCATTTAAATTACACAAATAAATTTTCTTATTAGAGATTTAAGGGAGTTTAAAAATATGAACTTGAAATTTAAATACTCTTTGTGTCTTATAGCAGTTTGCATGTTATTCGTAGAATGTCCTATAATGTTTGTAGAGAAATGTATTTCCAATATTTTAGATATACATTCACTTTTCACTTCCACAATGTTATTTTTTAACTATCTTTAAGCTAGTCTATGTGCGGGATGGAGGGAATTTTTTATATTTTTTTTTTTATATATTAATGAAGGGAATATAGTGTTTCACATTTGATTTTTATGTACAAAGTCATGAAGTTTTGAAGTGCTAATTTTTTTTTTTTTAAAAAATGATTGATCTGTTAAGAAGTAAGAACCTTATGATAAATATCAAGTACAGATATGTGTTGCATATCAATGATTAAAGGAAACCTACTTATAAGAATGTAACCTCAGATATCCTGGCTTAGATTGAAAACCGACTTATTGGAGATCAAACTTGTGGTCCCAACTACAAAGTTATGTGGATCTTTTTCTCTGTTTTTTTTTCTTTTTTGGAGTAATTGAACCTGCATAATCCCAGATATATTTGAACAAACTAAATTAGTCCCAAACTCCCAACTACATGTGATGAAGCAAAATAATTCCAATTATATGTGATCCAGCGAAAATAATCCTAATCCTAAGTATTGATGCATCACATATATCACAGATTAGGATTTACGTCATGATTAATGTTCATGACACTACACGGGTATTAAAATGTAAAACAGTTTAAGAAAGATTCTCTCTTTTCTTCTTTTCCTGTCTTCTTGATCTTCCCCGTTTTGACCTCGCCCCTATCTTTCAAGCTTTTCTCATCTTCCCATGAGCTGATCTAATGACATTAATACAAATACAACGATAAATTGAAATCCTAGACCAAATTCGAGAGTAACCAAATTTCTTGAATTATCAAAGAGGAGGTTATGACTTATGAGAGATTAAATTAAAATTTGAAGTTATAGGAAGTTAACTTCAGGCAATGAATAGAAGGAGTAGTGTATGAAGTGCTGTGATTATGGTTGTTGAGGGGAATTTTTTCGCTATCCTTTTCAGTACATTCATTGCATTACTCCTAGTTAATTTGTAAGGTTTTTGTTGAGGTTGTTCAGGGGAAGGTCACTCTGGTGTGTATGGAGT
This sequence comes from Beta lomatogona, assembly GCA_947646795.1. Taxonomy (NCBI): domain Eukaryota; kingdom Viridiplantae; phylum Streptophyta; class Magnoliopsida; order Caryophyllales; family Amaranthaceae; genus Beta; species Beta lomatogona. The sequence goes on along the minus strand of CANSNZ010000134.1, from coordinate 14,853 downwards.
TGAGGTTGTCCAGGAGAAGGTCCTTTCCTGCCGCATGCAACTTGCTTCGAATATTTTATTTGGCTTCTTTGTGGGTAGAATCCTAGAATAGCTGGGGTCCTATAGGAGCTAGTCAATTCAAAGATTCAGAGCTGATTTGCTTTGTATTTTTTGCTTTTCACCGAGGACAACTTCTCCTCTTGGTTTGCACACTTTCTTCTGACATTTCACACAAAGATTCAGAGCTGATTTGCTTTGTATTTTTTGCTTTTCACCGAGGACAACTTCTCCTCTTGGTTTGCACACTTTCTTCTGACATTTCACACAAAGCAGAAGAGTCTTTCTATTAATGCTGAAATTAAAGAAACTTTGGAAAGCCATTACTATATTGGCAAGTCTTTTTAGAAGTAGCCCTATCACCTAATATTTTTCACAATAGTGGCTATGTAGTTCTTTTGAGTTAGTTTCTTTTTACTTACTTGGCTGAACGACTTTCAATGGTTTTCATTTGATTGTATATGCGGATGTAGGACTGGCTTGCTAATGCCCAGTGTTACAACTTCTTCAACCCACCGATAAATCGTGTCCACCTCATCCTTTTGAAAATAAACATATTGGCTAATAGTGAAACAGTAAAGAATTCTTAGTAAGGTCTAAGAAATGACTAAAGTCACTTACTGACTATGCATTTTCTGTTCCTTCCTGGGTGATCTTCTCTGGAAAAAGGATTGGATTTGGATCATGTAAATTGGCTAGCATGACATTTATTATTGCACACATTTAGGATTGACTTATAAAGTTTCCATCCTTACCAAAAGTATCCTGGGGGAGGGGGTTGCATGGCCATTTGGAGATCTCACCCCCTCACAGATCTTCACATCTAATCCAGTGCTAAGCAATTGGTAAATATGGCCGAACGCAAAAAAGTCTATATTTATACTGAACTTAAAATCTAGTGTATGTCATCCATGTCCAAATGTTGCTTTGAGCTAACCACCAAGTTACAACTAATAAAGTAGTGATATACTTAGTTTAGGTTGGATTTTTTCATAAGTAATATTTCATTCTTTCTTTTACTTATTTTTTCCATCTTTCTTTCTGCTAAGACAACCTTGAGCTTCATAAGTAATATTTCATTCTTTCTTTTACTTACTTTTTCCATCTTTCTTTCTGATGGACGATTAAAGGACGAAGCAAATCTAATATCGTTAGTTCCTTACTATCTTTCTAGCACTGCTTTTGGCTGGAAGGAAATCTAGATAAAGAATGAGGATAGGAAAGAAAACAAGAAAGGGAGAGGAAAGGAAAGAAACATAACTCCTTAGCTGGCCATTTTTGTTTGGATTGAAAAAGATAAGGGTTTTCAGTCCCTCTAATGTGCTCAATTGAGCAAATCTGTAAACACCCCCACCTCCCTTTAATCAGTTCTTTCTTCCTTTTTCATTACCATTTTCTCTGCAACAGATGCCATTCGTCTTCCGTGCACCTTTTCTCCCACCATTTTCAGTTTGTCATCTTTACCATTCACAACCAGGTGGTAATTTTCTTCTACTTCTCTCCCACTGTTGACTAGCTTTTGACTAGGTAACCACTACCGTGCAATTGTCCATTCAGTCTTTCTTGATAACCACCGCCGTCTTCACATGTGACATGGTGAAACTTGACTCTATGGTGGTCTATCAATTTGGTTAGAGGTTCCAATTATTGAACATTTCTGGCCAAGTCCAACCATGCTAGGGTCAAGTGATTCAATAGTGTTCAACTTCTTGGATTCATCAATCATCACAACATTGCTTAAGCCTTAAATCAGTGGCAATGGAGGTCATGTTGTTGGCCTTGTCACCGTGCTCTGTGGTCAAAGAAATTTACAAATTACCTAGGTGATCGGGCTATAGATCTTACCTTTCTTATATTTCATGTTTCTCTATTATGTGGAGCCGTCATTTTATTCATTTCCCTTTCCCTAGTTTTTACGCTGGCAAGGGGATCCTGAACCTTGGCGTAACCTGATTACTGGACTTTGATTTTCTACCTTTGGCAGCATTCAAGATTTAATAATAGAAATATCCAATCCTTGTGGCTTTGCTCCTCAGTTTTCTTATTGCTTGTCTGAAAATTGGTTTATGTGACAGTCTCCTAGAAGCCTGTCTGTGATGGGCTGGTTACACTAGCTTTGATAATGTTCGGTGTTAATTTGTTCAGTGGTAATAGTTGCAATTGAATTTATTATCTTCAGTCATGTGAGAGCAATTTTTATGGTGTAGTTTTGTTGACTGAACTGTATGTTTGTTTGTATAATGTAGTGAATCGTGTTGCTACTGCCTACATTGATTATCTGTGACTGTGTTTAAATTATTCTTGCCTCATTTGATGCTTTATGAAATTTCTCCAATATATATTAAGCATTATTCTCAGGTGGTACGATCATCTTATTTGATCGTAAAAAGCTACGGAATTTTCGGAAAGACGGCCACAATTGGAAGAAGAAGAAAGATGGGAAAACTGTCAAAGAAGCTCATGAACACCTCAAAGTGAGAATTCTCATTTATGGAATTGTAATTATGAGTAATATTACAATAGCTGTTAATATTCGCCTTCGCTTTGTCATACTCATACGTTGTATACCTGAAACTGTATGAACGTCATTGCTACCTATGCATGGATCTTCTCAGCTAAGTTGATGATGACTAAGTTTAGCTTAGAGCCTTAGACTAACATCATTTCAACTAGTTTCAAATATAAAAAAGATAAGAATACAAGTTACAAGCTACAACAGTATGTTAACTTTCCTAATTATGTATTTATGTTAGATTATTGTCTAGGAAATAACAATTTAGTTAAGTTTTTTTCTTTTTTTGGTGTGTTGATATTAGTTAATTTGTTAGGTTTGTGGTCAGAAAATAAAATAAAAATAAATTAGATTATTTCTATTTATGCTATGTTGTTAAGTTCCCCATTGATGTTATGCTGACTATTAATAAATAATGATTTTGTTCATTTTTTGAGTTGATTATCCTAAGATGGTGCTTTGTATGCTCCTGAAATTTTCCTACATTGAACTTACAGTTCACAAACTGAACAATACGAATAGAAATGTGACATCATCGTTCTTGTTAAACTTATCCTCTATTAAAGATTGTATAAGTATATGACATAATGACATACAAATGTTATTTTAAAGTATAATTCGAGCTTTCAATTATCCCATGTAAGTCTTGCTATATTTTTACTTAATATCAAATATAATACTCCACCTAGCCCCTTCACCACCAATGGAGAGAGAGAGAGTTATAAAACGCAAAGACCCCATCCCACACCCCGTGCAGGCACCTTTATAACCATCCCACTTGCTGGATCTATCGCCTGAGAATGAAAACGAGAGAGAGAAAGTAGATCGCTATTGAGAGAGGAGGCCAAAGATTAGAGAGGAGAGAGAAGGGAGGCTGGAAAAGTACGGAGGGGGGGGCCTGCGCAGACGATGATATAGGGAGGGGACAGAGAAGCTGAAGCAGGGAATGGAAGGGGACGCCATAGAGAGCAAGGGAAGGGAAAATTTATTGGAAAGGATGGCGGAAACCGAGATATGTGAAGCGAGGAGTCACCAGCAAGGCAGCAACTCTAAGGGCAGGGGAGTATGTGGTTCGGCAGCGACTTCAGGTGGGGGGATTTGTACCGGTGCTGATGTTGGTTTCTTGGGATTAACTGGTTGGGGAAAAGGGAATGAGAGGGATGAGGTGAGAGGGAGGGGGGGAAATAAGAACATTGTAGGTATTTGGGAAAACAAAAGTTCCGTAATAAGGAAATGTTGCAAGTAATATTGCTGAACCTGCAAGTTTATGTGTCTTGCCTTATTTTTCTTCCTTTTTTTCAGGTTGGTACTGAAGAACGAATACATGTGTATTACGCTCATGGCGAAGATAACCCAAAATTTGTCCGCAGATGTTACTGGTTGCTTGATAAGTATGTACGTTTTGAAGCATAAAGCTCACAGTTTCACAAATTGAAAATTTTGTAAAAGTTAAATTAACATATGTTTATGAGTTTCTTGTGCCTAGATATTTCTCAGTTAGGATTCATTAGCTTTTTCCATTTTTGTTTCAGGGCTTTGGAACACATTGTGCTTGTTCATTACCGTGAAACTCAAGAGGTTAGCTACTTGCTTGGTGGTCCTTGATCTAATTAATCATTTGATGACTTGAGATTAGATCTATACTTTTTCTGGAATAAGGTTTTCCATCAAAAGCACAACTATACAACAGTACGCGGATAGGTGACATATTAGATGGTTAGAAGAGTTGGGGATTGAGTTTTTGTCAAGGATTATTTCATGTTGAAGAGTAGTTGAAGCTTTGGAGAATGAAATCAATTAGATGGTGGAGGGGCAAGAGGGATTTTTTTTTTTGTGGAGGATGAAGCCATGAAGGTTAGGCATCTCCTCTTTCTTATTCTGAGGATTGAGGTTGTCTAAGTAATCTTTGTTGCTTTTAGGCTCATTCTAAGTGCAAATCAGTCTAGGCCCGAAAATTTGGATGGCTAAAGAGAAACTTGTGGTGTAAAGCGCAAGTTTTTGTCTTATGAGGAAGAGTAATCTTGATGAAGAGTACTTTTTCAGGCACCTCTGTTCACACTTCCAGCTAGTGTGTGGCTACACTATAGATTTCTTATGGACTAATGGAATCGAATTAGTTAGAGATTTTACTGAATCACCTGTGAAGAGGTTTGTCACTAAGGTTATGGCTCTTGGCACTGCACCAATTTGTGCAATGGGTTAATTTATGAAGATGAAGTAGTTTTGCAGGTGTCCTAATGAAGAGGTAATGTTGAGGCAGAATATCTTTTGAGTTGAATCACAATTTGGAGACTGGAAAGGTGGGATTGTTCTTCTCATTTGGTACTTCCAAAACAGAATAGGATTATAGAGCTAAAAAGAAACTTGCTGCAGACTCAATGAGAAGATAGCTCACAAGACGGTGCACATCTTACTTAGTTTCATTTACCATTAAAAAAGTTGATTGACTAATTTTAGCTCTCAGTCTGGATAATCTTTATTACTTATCAACTCTGTTTCAATTTGCATAGGAAAGGTTAATAGCTACAAATGGAACGAAAGCAATAGCTATAAAATCGACCTCCATCTTTTCCCTTCCCTTTACACTAAGTCCAGGCTTCAGGAGTCAGAGTGAAGTAGATAGCTTAATAACCCCTTTGCTTTTCATTATTAATTTCCCACACCGGATTTAATAAAATGAACAAGAGGACTCGGACAGGGAGAAAATGTAACACAAGAACCAAGTAATGGGCTAATGGTTGGAGTGGCATTATGACCAAGCTTTATTGTTGACAGAGAAGACAGCTGGTGAGATGCCTGGCAGTATATCTGCCTTTCTATGTGGATCACTCTCCTAGACAAAAGAGACAACATCTCAATAAAAAGTTTTATATATTCCACCTTCAATGGACAAATCTAGAGTTTACCCACTCAAACTCTAGGTCTACAGATTTTCTTTCTTGCTGTCCCTTTCCTTGCAAATGATCTATCAATAAAAGACGTGAAGTCTATAAGTTTTCGTAATCCAATTTGGCAGTTCAGGTTGTGTACCATATTGATATGGAATACAAACAAACATGATCCAGTTCATGGTTCGATGAACAAAAAAATTAGGTAATATTGGTCTGAGTCCAAATGTTTTTAATATTACTTCCCTCAGCAGACCATGGTGCTGAAGTACTGATTTAAGATGTTATGCAAACACCAATTAACCAATGGGACCTTTACTTTCTCCAACTTTCTTCACTGCTAGGTGGGGCCGTGGGGGAGCAGTTGTTAGATATATACAAAATCTAATTTCACAAGAAATGCAACACAATTCTAAGATTTCATGTACATAGTAGAATTTAATCTACATAGAAGTTAGATATATCTTTGACACATGCTTCCTCAGTTTGCTTGATCAGGAACAAAGATTATAACCCCAGGTGTAATTTCCCTACTGGTATCTACCCAGCACGATTGAATTGCTTGAGCTTTTCAACTAGAACAATGGAGGAAGGAGATACTCTTCCTTTCTCTCTCTCAATCACATGATAGGGCTAGTATTTTGGTTAGGGTTTCCTTCTATTGTGAATTAGGCAAATGTTCAACTGACGGTAAGCATTTAAATTAAAACCGTAATTACAGAAACAAGGAGCCAAACCCTAAACCTAAGAGGAGAGGCATGCCTCATACCCCTTGCTAATCCACGCAGCCAACCCTTGGCCCACACGTCTTATGTTTCTTCACTTTACATTTTCTCCTCACATCAAAATAATTTTGGGTTAGGTGTCCTCTCAATTAGTGAATTATTTAGGTCTTGCACTACCTGTTTCATCATCTAAGTTTATTCAATTTTAGTGCTGACTAGGTTGTTCTAGACTTCTAGTCATAGCAATTTTCTTCAGAGGTGATAACATGGCTGGGGATGTATCTAGGAAGGCTTCACCACTACATAGTTGAACAGATGAATGACAGTTGTGGTTTGTAATGGATGATTCAGCTTTATCAACAGCAGAAGTTTTAGGGGCAGGCAGTCTGTAAAATGTTTTCAGAATCTTGGAGTTGGGAATGTTGAATTAGACTTAACAAACCAATGGTTCAGATTGAGTTCCATACGAGTTATTTCAGTTTAGACTTTAGATAATGTTCAGTTTAGTTTGGTTTACTTTGATTTGGGCCATATATAGGTTTGTTCTCAATTAACTAAATTTTGGGGTGTATACTTGGGTACTATATTTGGAAGTTCTTTTTTTTTTGTACGTTTTGTGGATTTTAGATTTTATTTTTGAAAATATTAGGTAAGGTCCATATGCGGGTTACAATTTTACTCCAACTGATCCTATCCAAATTTCAGATACTCCAATTGATCGCCGTCACTATTCACTATTCACTATTTACTTTTGACGATTTCTGGAAACTTCTTGGTAATTGACCGAAAGTTGCTGGAGTTTGTTTGTGTTAAACTAAAAGTTGCTTAGAAATTGCTTGAAATTTGTAGCTGGAGATTCTTCTGTAAACTGGAATAAAAATGTCCCTAACTTTTGCCTAAGTGTAAAACACTTAGCGGGATCTTACTTTTAGAAATCAAACGGATCTTGGGCACAAGGCCCACCATACAAGTCTGGGCTGGAAGACTCAGATGAACTGGAACTGGAAGGTTGAGCCTTTTTAGTTTGGTTAATAAAGTGGAGAAACTGATCAAATAGTTTGTCTGGGAAAATTTTTCTGATACCAGGAAAACACCTAGGACAGGGGAAGGGGAGATTAACCCTATGTACTGACCTAGTTTGTATAGGAAGTACACAAAACAAACTAAGACTGACAGAGTAAATTTAAACATAAGATGGAAACATGATTATTTGGAATAAGAACTAAGAACTTACTGAATAAGAAGCTTGGATTTTAACTTGGAATTTTTACAGAATTGGAAATTTTACAGATTGGAAATTTTACAGACTTTGAGAGCTTTCTCTTACATGTATTTTCTCTCTTAATCCAAGTCTCTTATTCAGTAAGTTCTTAGTTCTTATTCCAAATAATTATGATTCCATCTTATGTTTAAAATTACTTTGTCAGTCTTAGTTTGTTTTGTGTACTTCCTATACAAATTAGGTCAGTACTTAGGGTTAATCTCTCATTCCCCTGTCCTGGGTGTTTTCCTAGTATCAGAGCCGGAGACGAAGTGCTCTAAGGTTACTTGTAGCCATAGTTATTAAACACTGTAGAGTGGTCGCGAGTTTGGGTTTGGTCAGCTGTTGGTCAGCCTGGGTTTGGTCAACCTGTAAAGCCGTTGGTAAGCCGTGGTGTAGGTGTTCCAGGTGTGGTGGTCCCTCAGGTGGTCCCAGTGGTCCCTCGAATTAGCCATTTTAGCTGTTGTTTATCAGTAAACATGGTGAAATGTAAAGTTAGTAGTATTTTTTCAAAGGTCTTTAGTGACAGTAAGAATCCAGTCCAGAAGAAGCAGATTACCCAAAAGGATGACCCTTTTGTCTGGGAAATGCCAATTCTTTCTAAAACTGATATTTATGATAAAGAATATAGTTGGAAATTTAATTTTGGTAAAGGTATTCATATAGAAGAATTTACTACTAGTGTCAATCAGCGTCAAATGACTATCCAATTGTTAGATAAAGAGTCTATCCAAAAACACTTAGAACAAGGTTTTAGGTATATCCATTTTGGCTGTGTCCAAATTGCTGTCAAACCTATGGTCAGATTAGGTCTTGATTGTCCAATTATGCTTGCTCTCAGAGATGCTTCTCTTAAATACTTTAAGGATTCTTTGTTAGCTTTAGCAAATACTAATATTTGTCAAGGTTTAATTTACTTCAATTGCTTTCCAAATCTAAGCAAAGATCTTGATGATCCTTATATTCTCAAGACTTTAACTTTAGATATCAATATGTCTAAAGACCTTCAGTTCCAAGGTGCTATAAACTTTTCCATTATTTATCGAGTTCATTACAAACTCTTGAATACTCAAATGAATCCAAGGTGTAGAATACGTTTTGCTCCTGGTCAGACCATGATCTTTAAGGTTGAACATGACAAAGCAACCACACATACTCCAGAAGCTCTTCCATGGGATAAAATTACTATTCCAGATGAATGACAAGTTCAAACTCCACCAATTCCAAAATCTTTGAAAGAATCCAAGGTAGAACAAATAATTGAGGAACCAGATGGCAGAGTTCTTATACGATTTAATTCAAGTAAGGAATTTCCATCTTATTCTTCCAATTATGACTTTCAAAGTGCAAGATCTTCTTGTTCTTTTGAAAGGTCAAGTACTTTTCCAAATTCAGATGATTTTCCAAATATTTCTCAAAATTACAAAGTTTTTCAAAAATCTCCCATTCCAGAAATTGTTGATGAAAATGATTTTCCTTCACCGACTAAGTCTGAAATAAAACCTCCTAATTTCTCCAGTTTAAATGTTATTACAAAACGTGGTTTTCAAATTAATAAACCTATGCTTTCCAATGATTTTGAATCTCCAGTAAATCGTGAAAAACGACTTTGGTTTTTCTCCGATTTTGATAAACCTGCTACAGAGTTTATTCGCGAAAAATACTATTCCAAAGTAAATGAATTAGGTGCTAATATTCCATTTTTCACATGGCTTCCAATTTACTTAAGTAATTTAAAAATTCCATATCCATTTTCTGATTTATGTGTTAAGTCCAATATTGCTCAAAAATGGATTCTAAAAAATAGTGAACTAGTTTCATCTATTCATCCTCCATTAACAGGTTTACGAGTTCTTTCTGATGAAGGAAGAACTTGTGAAGCTGCTCCATATAAAGTAGGAAGAGATGCTGATGATAAATCAGGTCCTACTTTAGGGGACAAGGTTTATGAACAAGATAATCTTTCCAATACAATTTTGCATACTATTTCCCCTCATATTAATTATTTATCTTCAAAAAATTATGACTATGAATCCTCCAAAAAATATGATAAAAACTTTTCCCCGAAACCTATTGTTTCGTCCATTAAACTTCAAGATCTTCAACATGAAATAAATCAGATAAAATCTCAAATAACAAATCTTGAGCAACATGATTCTCCACAAGAAACTTCTTGGTAATTGACCGGAAGTTGCTGGAGTTTGTTTGTGTTAAACTGGAAGTTGCTTAGAAATTGCTTGAAATTTGTAGCTGGAGATTCTTCTGTAAACTGGAATAAAAATGTCCCTAACTTTTGCCTAAGTGTAAAACACTTAGCGGGATCTTACTTTTAGAAATCAAATGGATCTTGGGCACAAGGCCCACCATACAAATCTGGGCTGGAAGCTTCAGATGAACTGGAACTGAAAGGTTGAGCCTTTTTAGTTTGGTTAATAAATTGGAGAAACTGATCAAATAGTTCAGCTTTATTTATGGATGTTTTATTTTTCTTTTTTGATTTGGTGGATGAGGATGGTGAATGGAATGTGTTTGTTGGAATGACAAGTTGGACTTGTTTATATTGCTGGAAGCTCTGCTTAGTCCAATCATTATAATCATGGAGAGCAGATGAACCATGCTGGAGATACTGGGAAACACAGTCTAACATGTTTGGGTAAATCTTAAAATTTTTCCACCATTTGACCCGATAATCACGAGTCAAAAAATAAGGTCTGGATTCAGTGAGTCTGGTAAGGGAATAATTCCAGCACATAATCCATGAAATGCAAAATATTTGACAGAAATAAATAATACTGGAGAATTCAAAGCCTTCTGGTAATGTTGCTTTGGAATGATAATGTTGGAAGGATGTTTGAAGGTTGTCTGGGAAAATGTCAGGAATTGCTCCATAACTATCCCACCATTCAAGGAACCATATTGGAAATGTCACATTTTTCTGAGGACAGTCAGGATGAAAACTAAAAAACCAAGAATGATTATAACTTTGGAGTAAGAATGTACAATGCCATGCTTGTACATAATCATGAAAATTGTAAGTTGGTGGAAGTTTTGGATCAAGAAAATTGGGAGAGAAGGTTTTGGCTTTTGAAAGAGAAGAATGAAGATTCTTCCATTCAATATCGGTAATAACATGGAAAATTTGGCATTTGGAATAATTTGTTGTGGTGCTAATATTATCCTTAATGTAACAAGAATTTGTGTCATGAAGGATATTTCGGTAATATTGGATTGGTTTAGTGATTTCAAAAGGAAACCAATTGAAGCCATCTGGAAGTTTAGTTTTGACATATTTGGATATTTTGTGGTTAAACTCGTCTTGAGAAGAGAATGTGTTGGAGGTGAAATTGGTTAAAAACAAATTAGTATAATGTTGTTTTAGGTGATATGAAATATCAGTAGTATCTGGATAGGTACTTGGAGGAGTTGTGTCTGAAAGTGTTCGAGCATAGGAATTTGGAGGGTAATTTGATAAATTGGAGGATTGGTTCATGGAAAGAGGAATGTTTTCTGTAGGATGAATTACTATACCTTTTTCTTTCTACTGCCTGGAAGTATGATCCTTGGAAGTTTGCATTCTGTTCATCCCTGCATAAATCATATTTATCTGTTTATAGATAAAGTTAGTTTGGAGATTATGGACATCATAGTGTGGTAACTTGGCAAAAATTTGAAAGAAATTGGTTTATTATCTATGACAGCATGAATACCAACTTCATTGACAGAAAATGGATACATTTGAGTGAGAAATGTAGTACCAAGAATAATATTATAATTAAGATTTTTGACAAGAGTAAATGGAGTTTGGAAATAATAATCATTATTAAAAATGGATGCTTTAGAAAGTTTGTAATTAATATGGAGTTTTTGACCATTAGCAATAGTCAAATGTTCAGTAGCATGTTCATAATATTCTGGAGGAATGAGGTCTTCCTTAATGCAATTAAGATCAGCGCCACTGTCAAATAATGCAACATTATTAATTTGGAAATCATCATCAATAACTAATGTAATTGATCAAAACCATTTTTGGAAATTAAATCGGTGAATAATTTGAAGAAATTTTCACGATCAATTGGAGTATCTGAAATTTGGATAGGATCAGTTTGGTCTAGGAGAATGTTTTGACGTGTCTCCTATGTCAAAATTTTGGAGTAAAGAGATTTTTGCTTCAAGTTCTAAATCTTTGGTTTGGAGATTTAAAATATTTTGATTAAGATCTTGAATATGAGATTTTAACTGAGATACCTCATTTTGAAGGTCATGAGTAGTAATTGGGGAAAGAGATGGTTGGTGAAATGGAGAATCAGGAAGGATTTTTTGAAGACTAAAAGAAGCTGGTTTTTGTTTTTGTTCTAAAGGAGAAGATTTTAAAACAATTTCTCGTAGTTGTTCAAGATATTGTTTTTGGAGATTGCTATCTGGAATTTTTTCAATAATATCAAGAAGTAATTCATTTTCTTTGTCTTTTTTGGAAATAACACAAAGTCCTTTAGGACAAAACTGGAGAGAATGATCAGAATTGAATTTATTAGAATCCTGATTATAATCGAGCTGGTAAGTAGCATGATCAGAATCAGAATGATCAGATGCTTCTGGCTCATCCTGAGATAATTGGAATATAGTGAGAAGTTTGTCTCTTAAAGCTGGATCATCTTGAAAAATTTCATTAATCTTATTTTTGAAATGACAATTATTTGCTTTATGACCAGGTTTGCCACATTTATAGCAAATAATTTTTTGGAAATCGTTTTTGGAAAATTATTTTGGAAGTGTCGTCTTTTTCTTTTGGTAAAACTTATCAGAAGATGGAATTGGTTTTTGACGAAAATTTTGAGTCTGTTTGAGTTGCTGTTTTCGAATGGAGGAGGGAGCTTGAACCAAAGGCTTCACAGAAAGATCCAAGTTCTTTTCTTTGCTGGGCTTTCTCACTACCATACTTAGATTGGATTTTAAGCTCATTACAAAGAGATAATCCTTCTTTCTTAATGAAGCTAAATAACTGACCATAAGTTAAAGTTCCATAGTCAATTGAAACTTTTAATTTTTGGAAAATTCTTTGAGCAAATAAATTTGGAAGTCCAGATATAAATTTTTCTTTCCAAAATGATTGCTGAGAATCACTTCTACCAAGAACATGGGAAAGAAAAACATCTTTATACCAACGATAATCATTTAAGGTTGGACAACGAAGATTGGAAAGGATTATAGAATTGGAATTAAGATGTTCTGTATTGGATCCTAGAAAATGGAGACTGATAGTTTGGATTAAAAGAATAAATTCATCTTTTTCTTTTTTCTCATTTTCATGAGAACAAAGTTTTGTTTGTTGTTCTGAAGTGAAAGTATTTTCTCACCAATATTTAAGTTGACCTGTAAAACCATTTGTAATAGTTTCTGCAATTTGATCATTAGTCAAATCATTGGAAGAATAGGCATTGGCAGCAATGCACATTTCATGAAGAACTTTGGCAATTTCAAAGTCTGAACTACCATCTATATTCCAATCATATAGTTGGTTACCAGAATAAACATTTTGAGGACCATAAGTTCCTCGTTCTTCAAACTGGAGATCTGGAGGAGTAGGTCTGGAATAATAATTACGCATTGGATTATTGTTCCAATTTTTATTGGAAATTCGATTAATTTGAATTGGAAGTTCATCATCTGAAAAAACTTTAGCAATTTCTTTTGCCTTTTGGTCCTTGTCTAAACAGGTGATGTTTTTGTCTAATTTTTCAGAAATTCGTTTGAGAAGGGTTTTGTTACTTAGTCCAAAACCTTTTGGAAAATTAGTTGGAACATGAATAATAGGTTTGGAAATTTCATGTGGAAAACTAAATGATGGTTTTTCATGAAGTGATATTCCGTTCAATTTTCTGGATAAATCATCTATATCTTTAGAATAATCAGGGTCAGGGTTTTTGAAAGATAAAGTATCAATTTGAGTAGAAATTTGTTCAACCTGTTTGGAAATAGTATGTAAAATTGTATTGGAAAAATTATTTTGTTCATAAACCTTTTTAATATCTCCTAAAGTAAGACCTGATTTATCATCAGCATCTCTTCCTACTTTATATGGAGCAGCTTCACAAGTTTTTCCTTCATCAGAAAGAACTCGTAAACCTGTTAATGGAGGATGAATAGACGAAACTAATTCACCATTTTTGAGAATCCATTTTTGAGCAATATTGGATTTAACACATAAATCGGAAAATGGATAAGGGATTTTTAAATTGCTTAAGTAAATTGGAAGCCACGTGAAAAATGGAATATTAGCAGATAACTCAATTAGTTTGGAATAGTATTTTTCTCGAATAAACTCTGTAGCAGGTTTATCAAAATTGGAGAAAAACCAAAGTCGTTTTTCACGATTTACTGGAGATTCAAAATCATTGGAAAGCATAGGTTTATTAATTTGGAAACCACCTTTTGTAATAATATTTAAACTGGAGAAATATAGAGGTTTTATTTCAGACTTAGTTGGTGATGAGAAATCATTTTTATCAACTATTTCTGGAATGAAATATGAGTTTGGAAAAGTATTTGACCTTATAAAAGAACAAGAAGATCTAGTACCTTGAAGATTATAATTAACAGAAGATGGAAATATCTTACTTGAATTAAATCGAATAAGAATGCTACCACCTGGTTGTTTATCCTTAGACTCTGTCAGGGAGGTTGGAATTGGCATTTCCCAAACAAATAGATCATCCTTTTGGGTAATCTGCTTCTTCTGGACTGGATTCTTACTGTCACCAAAGACCTTAGAAAAAATACTACTAACCTTACCTTTCACCATGTTTACTGATAAACAACAGCTAAAATGGCTAATTCGAGGGACCACTGGGACCACCTGAGGGACCACCACACCTGGAACACCTACACTACGGCTTACCAACGGCTTTACAGGCTGACCAAACCCAGGCTGACCAACAGCTGACCAAACCCAAACTCGCGACCACTCTAGAGTGTTCAATAACTATGGCTACAAGTAACCTTAGAGCACTTCGTCTCCGGCTTTGATACCAGGAAAACACCCAAGGACAGGGGAAGGGGAGATTAACCCTAAGTACTGACCTAGTTTGTTTAGGAAGTACACAAAACAAACTAAGACTGACAGAATAAATTTAAACATAAGATGGAAACATGATTATTTGGAATAAGAACTAAGAACTTACTGAATAAGAGACTTGTATTTAAAGAAGAAACTCAGATTTAAACTTGGAATTTTTACAGAATTGGAAATTATAGGTTTGGAAATTTCATGTAAAATTTAAAATTACTTTGTCAGTCTTAACATAAGATGGAATCATAATTATTTGGAATAAGAACTAAGAACTTACTGAATAAGAGAGTTGGATTTAAAGAAGAAACTCAGATTTAAACTAAGACTTCAAGCTATCTTCATGTAATAGAGATGATGTAACATGG